>JAVTVJ010000830.1:0-452007 GCA_034509425.1 Eopsaltria australis | reverse complement strand
CGCGCTCCGCGGGGCACGAGGCCGCTCCTGCCGCAGCTCCGGCCGCCGGCTGCGCCACGATTTGCCGGGCAGGGCCGGTGTCCACCGTCGCTCTGGGTGCTCGGGGCTCCTGTGTGACGCCGGAGAAGTTTCTCGGGTGAGATGTTTCATCTCGATCCCTCTTCTCTCCTGAGGACGGGAAGGCTTTTCCGCATCCTAGTCAAAAATAAAAACAAAGCAAAACGAAACCAGACGATAACGGAGAAAGTCCTGCCCGCCGCGAGCTCGCGCCGGGCCCTCCGGCAAGCAGCCCGGTGTCGGCGGGTCGGGCACGGCTGCCCGGCCCCACAGCCGAGCGCGGCGCCCCCGGCCCGACCCGGTACTCACCGTCGGGACCTCCCCGTCGAGGCGGCCCCGCTTCCCCGGCCCGGTACTCACGGTCGGGACCTCCCCGCTGCCCCGGCGCTTCTCCACCTCGCCGGCGCCGTGCCCCGACCTCCGCCCGCTCGGGAAGCTAGCGGGGGAGCGAAGCCGCTTGGCGGTGGAGGGCGGGGACAAAGGGTCAGGAGAGAGAGCGGCGGCGAAGGAGAGCGGCTTCCCCCGGTACCGCCGGCTCGCAAACAACGGCCTGGCCGCGGTGGCAGCGCCAACCGGGCCCGTGACGGGACCCGCGGCTGCCCCGTGCCCGGGAGGAGGTCAAAAACGGATCTTTCCAAAACAATAAACTTTTAATGCTAAAGCAGTTATAACCAAAAGCTGTACAGAGTTGGATTTTTTTGTTTGTTTGTATTTTTTTGTTAGAAAACAATTTTTTCTCCCCCATAAATATTGTTCAGTTCCCGGCACTTTGTATCAATAATTAAATTACGAATGATAAATATGGCATCATGGGTATGTATTTACAAAAAAAGTTATTACAAAAGGCAACTGTTATACTAAACGTCACAATCTGGGCAGAATAAACACCACATCCTCATCCTGAAAAATACTGACCGACCCCATCAGACGAGAATACATTCACAAGTGTAATGCTTGGAGAGAGGAGAAAGAGAAGAGCAGAGAAAGAAGCAGCAGAAGAGCTAGAAAGGAAAGTTCAAGACATAACAGGACTTTGGCACAGTTTAAGACTGTAAGTTTAAACAATCTCCTTCGCCAGGCAAAGGAGAATTTTCATCCTCGTGTCAACATCCCACCAAAAGAAAGAAAAACAAAACAGATTAAGAAAAATAAAATAGTGGGGAATTGAAGGAAGAGAGACTCAGGCAAGTGGGGGGGGGGGGATCAAAGAAACAACTGCAACTGAAAAAAATGATAACAAAAAAAAGAAATCTAATCCTGAGAAAAGGACATGGCTAGTCCAGCGTCTGGGCTTGCAAAAAAATAGTAATAATATAATAATAAAAGGCCCCCCTCCGTTAAGTAGGTGTAGCCCTATGCGGTCGTCGGTGTGGAAACTCCATTTTCGTGGGAGCGAGCTGCAGTTGGCTTGGTTTGTCCTTATTTTTTTTTTTGCTCGTTCCCAATGCATTTGGTCCAGTCTGTGGCTGGGCAGCAGCTGCCTTCACACATACCACTCATTAAAATTGGGGGGCAGTCCAGGGTTGTGGCCGGGGTTACTCTGAAGGGCGGCCGGCGGCGTTTTAGTGGAGTCCTTACTGCCGGCGGAGCCCACTGCAGGGGGGGTGGAGGACTCGTACCCCGAACTGGCTGCAGGGGAAGAGTCCGACCCCTGGGATTCGTGCACCTAAAACCAAGAGGCAGAGATGGGAGCAAGCTCAGGGCCTCCGCCACCCTGCTGCACCAGGCTGGGCTGTTCCTCCATGCAGGAGGGTCACTGGAGCAGCAGCTCGGCCCTGCCTGGCCATCAGGCACTCCATGCCCGGCCATCAGGCACTCCATGCCCAGCCGGCGACAAACGCTGGTCGTGGCCCCCGGACTCCACTGCAGCATCCTGGTCAGGGGGGCTGCAGCATCCCAGCCCAAGGGGCTGTGGCCACAGGCCAGGCTGCATTTGCCTTCCAGCACTGAGCCATGCTCTGCACTCCAGGCAGCGCTTGCACCAGTGGGAGCACAAAAAGAAAACTGCGCCATTTCCCCAGGCTGTGCTCCAGCCACAGCCTAGACACTGGGGACCACTTGGGTCACGCTGGGAACACAGAGCTCAGCTCTGCCCTGCTCTGGGGGAATGAGCCCTGAGCACACCAATGACTGAGCATCGCTGCTCAGGGAGGAAAGGGCTGGAGCACCGGGGTGATTTACCTTCATGTGTTTCCTAAGTGAGCTGGGGTGGGTGTAGGATTTGTCGCACACCTTGCAGATGTAGGGCTTGTCCGAGGTGTGGACGTGCATGTGTTTCTTCCTGTCACTGCTGTTGGCGAAGCGCCTGTCGCAGCCCTCAAACTCACACTTGAAAGGCTTCTCACCTGTGAAATTTAGAGAGGGTGAAGGAGGGCCATTCCCCTCTCCATCCCTGCCCACCTCCTCCCAGGACAACAGCTGCCCTGCTCGCCCCACCTTAGGGATGCACAAGCATCACAACAAATGAAGTAGGGAAAGATGGACAGCAAGATTTGTTACGTGTCAGATAAATTTGGATCAGCCTTTATTACTTTTAACTCACCTCCCGCCAGGCCCACGCTGGGCTCCAGCAGGGAAGGCGGCTGGGCGAGCCTGGGGAAGAAGACCCGAGATAAATTCAGCAGCTCAGACAGCTTTACAAGACCTACTCGAGGATACAAGCCAAAGTACGTTTGCTTCCAGCCTTCCCCCTTCTCTTCCCTCCACCCATGCAGGAGGACTGAAGGAAAGTCAGGGCTACATATAAAAATACTTTGACAAAAGTATTGCCGATTTAATTAGGAGAGACGCCAATCAGGCCTAAAAATAAAAATAAAAAAGGAGCGGAAGTCACCGAAAATGAGATTTCATTAGCATTTCTATGGCTCCCTCCGCACAGGCGCTCAAGAGGCCGAGAGCGGAGACAACGCCGCGCACCCCGCCGGCCCAGCCCGTCCCCGCAGCCCCGCGGAGCCCCCGGAGCCCTGCGTCCCGGCTGGGGCAACACAAGGACATGGGCCCTTACCTGTGTGCGTCCGCTTGTGAATCTTGAGGTTCTCGGAGCGGGCAAAGATCTTGCCGCAACCCGGGAAGGGGCAGGGGAAGGGCTTCTCCCCCGTGTGCACCCGAATGTGGTTCACCAGTTTGTATTTCGCCTTGAAGGACTTGCCTTCGCGCGGACACTCGTCCCAGTAGCAGATGTGGTTGTTCTGCTCCGGCCCCCCGACGTGCTCCATGGTGACATGGGTCACCAGCTCGTGCATGGTGCTGAAAGTCCTGTCGCAGCTCTTCTTGGGGCGGCTGAGCTGGCTCTCGTCGAGCCACTTGCAGGACAATTCTTGCTTGATGGGCTGGCGCATGTACCGAAAGAAAGCGCCGGGGCCGTGGTGATGGTGGTGGTGGTGATGGGCCGCCACGTTCATGCCCATATTCATATTCATGTGGTTGTAGTTGTGGAACTGGGCGCCGGCGTAAGGGTCCGTGCGGGGGCTGGGGACGGCCCGGTAGGGATCCGGCCGCCCGAAGAGGTCCCCGCGCAGCCCCAGGTGCATCTGCCCGTTGTCCACATGCCCGTTGGGGGACGTGTGGCTCGGGCTCTGCTCGTGCAGCCCCGGGAAGAGCAGGTAGCCCGGGGTGTCCGGGATGCCGCCGGGGCCGTGCAAGCCGCCGGGGGAACCGCCGAAGAGACCGTGCTGCGCCGTGCCGGAGGCGGCGTCCGCGATGCCGGAGCCGCGGTTGCGGAACAGAAAGTCGCGGGTGGAGTTGAAGGCGGCGGCCCCGCCGTAGGAGGGCACCTGGCCGGCGTGGTGGTGGTGATGGTGGTGGTGGGTCAGGGCGCTGGCGTAGCCCGGCGCCTGCGGCGTAAATGCCGAGCTCTGCCCGGCGGCGAGGTCGTGCGGGGCCGGGTTCAGCTTGAAGGCGGCGGCGTGCGAGGAGTCCCCGAAGGGGCCCAGCCCCACGCCGCCGCCGGCGGCGTCGCGACCCGGCATCTCGTGGTGGCGGGGCGCCGCGAAGCCGCCCACCCCCAGCGCCGGGAACTGCGGCCCTCCGTCCAGCAGCATCGTCATGGGCGCGGGGCCGTCGGCGCGACAGCAGCCTGCCCGCCCCCCCCCCTCCTCCCGCCCGCCCCCAAAAAGTACAAAACCACCCCAAAAAGCACTCCCACCCGGCTCCCCGCTGCGGGCAGGCGCGGCCCCGGCCGCGGGCGGGCAGCGAGGGGAGCACCCCCCGGCCGACACCAAAAACAAACCAACCAAAAACAAAAACACAAAACCCAAAACAGCCACCCGCCCCCAGAGGCGCCCGCCCTCCGCGCCGGGCCGGGCAGGGCTGGACAGGGCGGCGCAGCAGGGCGAGGAGGCGCAGAGCGGCCACGCTCCCGCTCGGCGCCGTCGGGGCACTGCTAGGGCGCCCGTCCGCGCCTCGCACATAAACCAACTCCGGGCCGGGCCGCGCCGCGCCAATGGGGAGCCGCGCACCGCCCGTCACCTGACCCGCCGCCCGCCGCCCCATTGGTCGCGCCGCGCTTGATTGGCACGCGCCCCGCGCCGCCGCGGCCGCTGATTGGGCGCGCGCGCCCCGCAGGTAGAGCGGGTCCGCGGGGGGGCCCGGGCCGGCCGGGGCGCGGGAGCCCCGCGGAGCCGTGAGGGGCGGCTCGGCCGGGCCCGTGCGCGCTGCCCCCCGCGGGTCCCGCCGTGTTCCCCTGCCCCACGGATCCCGCCGGCCGTGCCCCCCGCCTGCGCCGCCCCACGCCGCGCGGGATGCTCGCCCCAGGCGGCGCGGTGGGCAGGCGGAAAGCCTCTGCAAAGCCGCCGCGTTGATTCAAAAATAAAATTTAATTAAAAAACAAACAAACAAACAAAAAAAAAAAAAACTAAAGGCGAGGTTGCTTACAGTTTATTCAAAAATACATGTGTACACTTCATATATTTGTTTTATTTTTCTATCCATTTTTTTCTTTACTGGCTAACACGAGAGCAGAAGTGCCCACACCGTGCGTGGAGAGCCCGCTCCTGCCCCACAGCCTCGGGGCGCGGCGGCACCGGGCCGGGTCCTCCCCGCCGGCCGAGCTCAGCCCCCTGTGCCCCCCTCGCTCCGTCCCCCACCCCCTGCTGCCCCGGCACGGCGGCTCCTCAGTGGACTTTGCCTATCTCCGTTTTTTCTTTTCTTTCTTTTCTTTATTTTCTTTCTTTCTCTCTATCCCCTTTCCTTTTTTTTTTTTTTTTTTTTTTTTTTAATTTTATTTTGCAAGGGAAACGTTCTGCCTTGGAATAATTATCAGTTGGAGACAGCGCTATAAATCCACTCATTTTCTGTTCTGGAAAGCATTTGCAAAGAACTATGGGGAGCAAGAGTGGAAATAAAAGGCAGAAAGAAAGATGGCTGTAATTGTAATATCCTGAGGTTTCCTGAGTCCCCAAGTCTGGCTATTGGGCAGGTCTCAGGCTCGCCGCCGGCTCTCTGCAGGAAACGTAAAATCTGATCAAGTTCAGAGACGCATTGAGAGCCCGCTTCAAGCAGCGCTTTATAACAGCGGCCCTTTCACATTCTTCCCCCCAATCAGCCCCGGGAAAGGCTTCGTCTTCTTTATTTTAAGGTTTGCAGGGAGCGAGTAAAAAAGAGAGAGAGAAAGAAAGAGAGAGAGAAAGAAAGAAAGAGAGAAAGAGAGAGAGAAAGAAAGAGAGAAAGAAAGAGAGAGAGAGAGAAAGAAAGAGAGAGAGAAAGAGAGAAAGAGAGAGAGAAAGAGAGAAAGAGAGAAAGAGAGAAAGAGAGAAAGAGAGAAAGAGAGAAAGAGAGAAAGAGAGAAAGAGAGAAAGAGAGAAAGAGAGAAAGAGAGAAAGAAAGAAAGAAAGAAAGAAAGAAAGAAAGAAAGAAAGAAAGAAAGAAAGAAAGAAAGAAAGAAAATATAAAATCTCCCCGAGAGTTAACACCGGTTCCCGTCAAACATTCAAATTTCCCAGGCCACAGCCGCCAAGAACAGTCCCAAAGTTGGAAGGTGAGTCCCTCGCTGCCGTTAGCGCACGATCGCAGCGGAGCAGGAGGCGGGAGCGCGGGGACCCGCCCTGGGGGGAGACCCACCGGGGGGACCTGCCGGGGGGACCTGCCGGGGGGACCTGCCGGGGGCGGTCGGGGCCGCCTTCCTGCTCTTTCTGCTGCTCGTCGCGGCTGTTCCTGCAGCCGGGAGAGCCGGCAGCATCGGAGCTCTTCCCGCGGCTCGTCCGGGAGCCTGGGCGCGGGGGAGCCGGGACAGGGCCAGGGGCACCCGGTAACAAATCCGCAGTCCCCGGGGCGGCGGGTGACGCCGCGCTCCCCCCGCGCTGCTCCGCTGAGGCTCTACCTGCCTGTCTCCGGGGGCTGCGGCGGGGGCATTTAATTACCTCCCGCACGTGTTGGGTTTTCTCGACAACAACCAACCCCTCAATAAAAAAAAAGAAAAACAAACAAAAAAACCAAACCATAAGAAAAAACTAAAAAAAAAAAAAAATAGAAAAATAAAGAAGGAAAGTAAGGAAAAAAAGATGGGGGGGGGGGGTGGAATTCAATTATTCCCGTCAGCTGAGCGCCGGGGAGGGCAGCGCCTCTGAAGTGGCCGACCTGGAGCGACCGAGGGCGACTGACCCCTGCTTGTGCAGAGGCCTCACGTCTGGCATTGTGTTCCCAATGGGTGGGACGCACCGGGTCCGAGCCGGTGGAGGTGGCGGTGGCCGAGTTGCGCTGCCCGCCCAAGTGTCCACGCCATGCGAGGCTGCGGCTGCCCCGACCGGGCGGCGTGGGAAGGGAGGCGCGGGTGTGGGCTGGGAAACCCTCCGGCTCGGAGAGAATGAGCGACTGTGGCTCCACGGCCTCAGAAGCTTAAAAAATTAAATTTAAGTTGTTCTTCGCCTGAAAAAAATCTCGCCGCGTCGGTCACGGCGGAATCACGGGGCTTCGAGAAAAACATCCCGAGGGTTTGGGATTGGGAAGTAAAACGAAGCGATCGTAGCTTTGGACGAGGACTCTCCGTTTCGGGAGGGTTTGGTGACCACAGCCCTGCCGTGCAGCTGTGTACTTGCGGATCGGGCTACATCAATTAACCTATAAATCTCTTTTTACACGTTTCCCACTTCTACTCTGCCAACTTTGCCTGAATGTGTGCACCCGGCAGCATCCGCTGGCATACTGTCACTATTTACACCCTATCTCTTCCTGACTGAAATTTGCCAATTCGGGGAGCAAAAATTGTATAAAACGAGTTTGTTTTTTTTTTAAAAGGCATTGTCGGTATAGCCTGTGATTTTTTCCCCTTGCTTAGCTTTCAGAATATATATATATATACACACACAACACAATATATTTTGTATCACTTCAGTTTATTCCATTTTTATTCAGCGGTATTCCCAGAATTTATTTTCCAGAAGTCGGGTCGCCTCGCATCTCTTCCCTTTTAAAATTTATCGCAATTGCAAACGCGCAAACGACAGCAACCGGAAAAGTAGTCTCCAGGCTCCCTATTCCCTCCGTGCCCCCAACGCTAGGGGAAGGCAGAGAAAGACCCCCTGCTCTACGTCAAGAACAAATATTGAGCAATTCTCCCACCTATTTTTTTTCTTTTTTTTTTCTTTGAGTGTTTTTGGAACTTAAGAGCTACAAAAATGTAAAAGCCCCTGGAAAGCAGTGTGGGTCCCTCCGTGCCCGGAACTTGTGGGACCTCCCTGCAAGGCTTCCCGCGGGGCTGCGCTGGCCCGGGGGCTCCCGGGGCTGAACGTGGTCCCGTCCCGGTGCCAGCACCCCGGCACTGCCCGGAGAGCCTCGCCTCAAGGTCTGGGCCCTCCAGCGCAGGAGGATTACGCGGTCGCCGATGGGTGCCCTCTCGTTACGGCAGATTTCGTAGCGGGGCAGGGCCAGGTGAAGTTTCAGCAGCGGCCCCAGGAGTGGCAGGTCGGTGGCTCCGTGGATTTCCCTCTTCCCTTACACTGGGGATGCGAGGAAAAGGCAAAGCAAACCCGGGATATCAGCAACAAAAGTCCCCTCGCGCTGAGCTGCGAGCCGGCGGTAAGGGGAATATTCCACCCTAAAGAGCTTTTAAACCGCGCTGTATCGCGGTTAAATGAATATCCTTAACAAGCGTAAAGACAAGTAGTTTTTCTCCTGCCATAAACATATTGCATCTCCGGTGTAATTATATGCAAACCAGGAGCGAACGAGACATTTTCATTGTAGCTGTCACTCAGCGAAGGGGGAAGCACATGTACATTTGAACTTCAGAGATCCGGGCTGGAGTAAACAGGTCTGAACTTCGGCAAGGGGAGGGGGCGAGGAATATCAAAGGCCAGACGGAGGCAGGCAGAAAGACTTGACTGGCGAGGAAACGTAGGTGCCAGCGAGCTCCATCCTGTACCCCGGGGAGCCGGGCCGGCACCGACACCGGCAACCTCGCCCTCGGACCACGACTGTTGCTCGTTTTGTGATTATGGGGAGAAGTTTCCCCCCTAAAATGAAGATCACCATTCAGCTGAGTGGGAAATATGCATCGGGTTCGGAAGCGAGGGGGAAAACTACGAGAACCGGTTCAAGTGCTGCAGAATAAATTGTGTCGTGTGGCCCAAAAGGAGCCGAGGCAAACCTAGGAGTAGGGAACAACGGGTGTCGCAGCCCTGTAGGGAGCTTAGGCTGCTCCCTGCACCTTGGGGTGTCCGCACACCGGAGTGACCACAGGCAAGGCCACCCTCTGGAGGGGGGAAACACCCACTCCTCATCTCCCCCACGCCCTACTCCTCACTTAGCCTTTTAGCAGGAGGAACGGTGAAGACCCGGGAGCAGGCAGCGGGGGAAGCCGGGGCGTCGGCACCCCGGCCTGGCCGACAGCATCCGCACCCTCCGGCCGCCCCCTTGAAAACCCCCCCACGCCTCCGAGGAGCAGAGAGCGTGGGGGGAAGTGGCGAATATCTCAATCAGCGAGGAGGTGACCTGTGACCTGAAGGGTGGCTCTATTGTCCCGCTTTTGCGGGGGACACAGACTTTAGTCAGCCTTTCTGCGTGACTGAGCCCTGACGGGCAACCGCAAGCCCAGGGCTCCGGGGAGGCATGTCGGCCTCGGGAGTCTCTAGGCCGGCATCAGCTGCCGCTGCAGGGCCGCCCCTTCCCCCGGCATGCCGAGGCTGCTGCCTTTTCCCCCGGCTGTTTCCGAGCCCGCACCCGGAGTACGCGGCCCCCTCCTGCCCCTGGGCCTTTCTCCGGGAGCCGGGCGGGGCTGGGCAGACCCTCCCCACGCAATGGCGAGCACCGGTGGGACGGAGAGGCCCCGACGGGTGACCCTGGTCGTGCTGAGTTGGGGTTTGACCTGCAGAGATTCTCCGAAGAGCCGATGGGGATGAAGCGAGAGGAAGAGCAAGGAGGGGCTGTCCCGGGAGGAGCCCTCGCCCCGGTTCTCCATCCCGCGGGCCGGGAGCGGAGGTGCGGGAGCGGCCCCTGCGCGGGTCGGGCGCGAGGCGGCGCTGCGGAGCGGCCGGGCCGGCCCCGACGGCTCCGAACCCTGCACAGCAGGCGGGGGATATGGGGCAGGCAGACATGGGGCTCTGTTCCCGTATCAACCCCGTCCCCGGACCCGCCCATGTCTCCCTGGGGCCTCACAGCAGCAAACACCGGTAACAAACCCGCTCCCCGGCGGCAAACCGCCCCGTTTGAACTGGCGCTCCTAGGGGCTCTAAACAGCGGTCTCTAGCTGCCGAGGGTCAGCCCCGGGAAGCTGCCGAGCTCCGGGGGAGCAGGCTCATGCCCATCCTCGGGACCTTCCCCAGTCTGCAGTAGGTCCCCGAAGCGGCTCTGCCGGGGCTCGAGCGCTCTTCCCGTTGCCGGGAGCCTCAGGGGAGAACGTGGGGTTTCCTCTCGCTTCCAGCACTGGGCACAGCCGCGGCTGGAAGGTCGGTAGCGGGAGTCACCGCTCCCCGTGGTCCTGGACTGGGACCTGTCGCCGGCCGGAACTGCCCGGAGCAGAGCCGTTCGGTGCTCGGGCGGAGCAGGGGTCTGAGGGGGGCCGCAGGTGGGCCGGAGGTCGGGGGTCGGCCCCGGAGCATCGCCGGGCACACCAGTAGCTGACACCAAGGGTGTCTCCCGCAGCCGGCATTCCATGAGGACGGTGACACGGTTTCGCCAGCCACGAGGATGTGCTGGAAGAAGGTGTTGAACGATTGAAAGTATTTTAAAAATTTAAAACAACGGTTTTCCACTGCTCGCCTTTCGCCATCCTCTCTCCGGCCGCATCGCCCAGCGACTCTCCCCTCAACGGCGGGGGGTTTTCCCCAAGCTCCCCTTCGCTCTCCGGCCTGGAACACATCCCCGACGGTCCCCTTGGTTGATCTGCTCATCCCTTTTTCTCTTGTATTCTTTTCCTCCCCGGGACAGGCAGTGCCACCGCACAGCTGCGGGGTCTGACCCACTCCTTGTCCTTTCGCCCCTGCCCCACTCATTCTTCCAACGAGGGCAGCGCTCCTGCGGCGCCTCCAGCCCGCATCCCCGACGGGCTCCGGCCGTCCCCGGCACCGTGTGTCGGCGGGGGCTGGGCGGCCGCGGCGCTCGGGGGGAACCGGGCTCTGCCCTCGCACGTTTCCCTCGGTTAAATAGCCCCGCAAAAGGAGCCGCTTTCACCGGTAAAACCCACTCGAAGCTTTGGGGCCAAGACAGATAAATCACAGCGGTGCGGAGAGAGGTGAGGGCTTCAGCCCGAATGTCCCCCTCTGCCCGGGTCCGGCTTGGCACCGGGGCGGTTCATCCCCTGCCTGTGCCTGTATCCGCGGGGCTTCGGGGAGAGCCAGCTCCATTCTTGCTGCCGGTATCCCCACACAGACGGCCCCTCGCAGGTCTGACCCCCTCCCTTCTGTATTTTTGCCATGGAATACCCCCAGGCCCCATTCTGCGGGACGCGGGCGCGCAGGGAGCGCACCCTGGGCGCTGGGGACAACGACGGCCCCCACGGTACGATTAACCCGCCTGCAAACGATGTGCTAGCCACGGGGTGAAGGACTCGAAGCCTTTTAAAGGACTTTTATTCCCCTACTCGGAAAATCAGTTCCGTAAAGAGAACCTTGTCGGGAGGAGGCGGGGGCGGCGGTGGTGGAAAAGGTGCGTCAAGTGACCAAGCCCGGAGCGGGCAGTGCCGGGGGAAGGGAGGGCTTGCACCAATCTGGGCTTCGATGAGGACCGCACCAAATTTAAAATTAAAAAAAAAAAAAAAAAGATAAAAAAGAAAGAGACAGAGATCAAGAGAAAGAAACCAAGATGTATCCAAAAAGCAACCAAGCAAAGGGAAAACCTCATCACAGCCCTTCAGCTGCGGCTCCCAGATAAAGGCAGGTCTGTATCCTCGTTGCGTTTCATTTCTCGGCGGGGCTGGGAGCCCGCGGGGCCGGCGGGTGAGCGCTGCGGGCAGGCTGCGGGCAGGGCTGCCCGCGACACTCCACATCCTCTCAAGTTTTCAAAGCCAGGAAACAGCCATTTCCCGCTACCTTCGCCCGTTCCCCAATAGCTTTCAAGGCGCCCACGTTTATTTTAAAAACTCTTCTGAGAGCCGTAGTAAATTGAGTTTGCTTGTAGCTACAATGGAGAAAGTTAAGCATTTGTCTGTGCTGTTGTATAGGCAGCCAGTTGTTTTAATTAAAGGGTGGGGATCCGTGATATATACACCAGATAAAAGCAAATGCACAGAATAAACTAATTAAAACATTGTGTTTGGAACACATTTTATTTCTTTTTTTGATCTTAGTTGTGTTTTAAAGAAATGTCAGCGCACTATAAAGCAACCTTATTTCCCTTATAGTGTGCGGCGCTTTTCAAAGGCTAGTGTGATATATTTTAGAAAAGAAATCCCGCTGTGAAAGCTTGCGTGTCTTCTCTTTACCAAACTAAGCTCTTGTCAATCATGCCAAGGCATAACCAATCACCAAGTCCCTTTTTGGAAATCAGCTCATCCCGCTGTGCTTTTATATATCACACCGCAGCATGTTTAGATGCATTTTTACTATCACTTCAGGAGCGGTGACTGATGAGAACGCAGTTACAGTACCAGCTTCCCCAAACGCCGGAGTTATTAACAATTTGCCTGGCTATTGTGTGCGTGTCTTCCTCCTCCTCCTCCCTCTTTCCTGTCTCACGTTGCCTCTATTTGTCATGGACACGAAGATGCAGGGAATATTGGGGCCGGGGATGGTGGTGGGGGTTGGCTTCTGGGGTGCCCATCACCTGTCTGGGAAGCGGTGACAGGATGTTTCGTGGCTGCCCAGCCACGGGGAGGGAGAAGCCCCGCAGCTCGGGGCCCTCCCGGTAGCACTGCGAGAAAAATAAGGACATCCCCACCTTGTAACGAGCTCGCCCTTTCCACGGCCGGCTGAGGGGAGCCCCGGTGCGAAGTCCCCGGGCCCCCGGAGCCGGCTCTCCCCGTCCCGCCGCTCCTGAGCCCCCGCGGGGGTGTTCCGCGGCCTCCGGGTCCGGCTCCGGGCGGAGAAACGGCAGAGCACGGCGAGGTGTGTGCCGGGACATGAGCCACCCCGACACGGACCGCGATAACACCTCCTGTATTTCCTCTCTCCTTCAACGCGGATCCCCGAAATCGTTGCAAGGGCGCCGCGTTTACCTCTTGATCCCGACAGCAAGTAAGGAAAAAAATAGACATATCTTATTTTTGCTAGATTTCTAGACCGTAATTGAAGACAAGTAGCAAATGGTTTTTATTAAAACCCGCCTCCAGTTCCGGGCGTTTCCAGACAAACTGTGCAAACGTCTGGCATCGCGCACGTACAGACACATCCAATATTTCTCTGTTCAGTAATATATCAGTATCATCTGGTTTTGTATCTCTTTCCAGGCGCAAATTTCAGGGACTGGCACAGATCTCTCGGGCGGGTCCTTTGATGTGACCATGTCAGAGACGACAGAAAGGGGAGTCGGGAGAGACGGGCATCCCCGACGACCCTCCGCCTTCCAAGACGACCTGAGCATAAAGGCTGCCGATGCTCAACCTATTTACAGAGACCCCCAACCTTCCTCCATCATTTTATCTCACAAGGTTTTGCATCGCTCGTTTGCGGGAAAAGACTGCACCTTCTCCCCAGACTTTGGGGTCTCCCCACGGTCCTTGTGCGGACGTAGCTGTACCGGGAAACACGAAATTATTTTGTCGTTTGCCTTAAACACGGGGCAGATGCGGGCATTTATTTCTATTTTATTTCTCGTTTAACTCAAAGGCGGCAGCGGCTGCTGCATCGCATCCACACTGAAACGAGAATTACAGGTGCAAATGGACCCTTGGCTTACTGGTGCATGGGAAGAAAATTAAATATATATTATGTATATTTTCTATCCTTTCAATAGCTGGCACTTCGGTGCCGGGAGCCACCCCATGCCCTCCCCATTTGCCTTGCAGGAAGAAGCTCTCGGGCATCCGCGCTGTTGCTCCGCAGCCCTAGAAAGCCCCTGCGCCCATCCGACTCCTCCGCAGCAGGGCTGGAGAACCCCACAACCCTAGAGTCACCCCACCCCAGGACCCTCGGAACGACGCTTGGTGGAAGCAGGGGGCGAGCAGGGAATGCTGCCGGCAATGCCACAGCCCCTCCTCACTCCTCAAAGGGGTCTGTGGCTTCAACCTCACCCGTAGTGTCGTGCTCCTCCCTCCATACGAGCAGTAATTAGCTTTAAAAAAAATTCCTTCGCATCAGGCTGAGGAAAGGTCTTCCTTTTGTCCTGCATTTCCCCCCTTCCCCAAAAAACTTGTCTCTGACCCTCCTCAAAACCGATGCTTTGAGCAGGTCTCAGCCCTTGTGGCCGCAGTGATGGGTCACGCGATGGGACCGTGCAGAGCCCTACACATGTGCCAGAGCTGCTCTTGCATTTCTGGGAGACTCGCACTGTTCCTCCCTCCCTCCCTAAATCTCCGCCAAAGGCGACTTTGTGCCCCTTCATCCAGCTACCAGAGGGCAGAATTGGAGCCGGTGCTCTCTGGGGGCTTGAGTGGGAACCCTGCAGAGAGGAGGGGGATGCTGGGGCAGAGACTTCCCAGCCGGAGGCCAGCTTTTGGGGACCTGGGTGGGCGCTTGTCCCAGGGCGTTCTCAGCCGTTTAGGACACCAAAGGCCCTGAAACTGAAGAGCAGCGCACTGATGTGGCACTGGGCAGGCTGGGGCTGGGGGCAGCTCCCCACGCTGAGAAGCAGCCCCCATGCGTGTGCCAGCGTGAGTCACAGCACAGCCCCTGTTGTCGCATGCCTTGATTCAGAAATAATGCCACTGCTGCCACTCGCAGGGGCTCAGCACAGACAGGACATGGGTGCTTTGCCTGTCCGGGGGAGCTGCCCTCCCATAGCTTTGCTGGCAGAAGGAGAAGGGACCCTGTGGCATAAGCACCTCATTGAATTGCAGCAAAACAGACACACATGCCGGTGCCAAGAAAGCTTTAGCATCACCTGCACAAGCCTGCTGAAGAAGTTGTCTGGTCTCCAATACCGAGAAGATTCACTTTAAAACGGTTTTCAGATATTGCTGTTTCAAAATGCTTGATCCCTTCCCCCTCCATAGCTTGGCATTTCCTGAACCTTCACAGGGCAGAGATACATTTACTTGGCTTTGCCTGGTTTTTCTTCTCTAAATAATTAATTTAGCAAACGTTAATTAAAAAAAAAAAAAAAAAAGGCAACGACCAAGAAACCACCTAAAACCCGAAGGTAAAAATAAGCAAGAAAAACTAACCCAAGATGTAGCAAGAAATAATACAAAATGACCTCTAGCCCAAAGATTCAGGCAGTAAACACAACACTAAAATGAACCTCCTCAAATTCAGGGGAAAACAACAAAATCCAGCTCCACAGTCAGAACTAGAAAATCTTAGAAATGACCAGTTTTATCAGCTTCCTCCCACGATGTCAGAAAGGCAACGTACAAGTATTCCTTGCCCCTTCAGTGACCCCCTTCCTGCAGCATGCAAGGTGAGAGATGGCCAAGAGGGAGGCAGAGCACCCTGGGGTGGGTGTCCTCTTGGGTGTCTCCCCGGTGTCCTCCCAGCCATGCCAAGCTCACCCTGGTCAGGGACACAGCACATCACATTTGTGCCGCTGCAGCACAGGATTTCCCTTCCCAACAGCATCAGAAATATTGATTCTTCTAAAAGATAGGATTTGGACCATAAGGTCTTTAGCTCATTTTTCCACATGAAGAGTTTTCCACCTTTTCCCTCGTGACAGGTTTGGGAAGAGAAGCAGCTCACAGCACACAGCTTTCCCTGCCAAACGCTGCTGCCAGGAACGCACACTCCCCGTCTTGGAGCAGCATCAGCCACTGCATAAGTCACCTGTAGGTTACCCACAGCTCCCCATGCAGCACAGGCAGCAGCTCCAGCAGGGAAACATTCACCAGGAGGGACACAGCAAAGCCCAAAAGCAAAGCTTAAATGCTTTTGAAAAAAATCTCCGTGCCAAATACTTCAGAGAAAGCCTGATGATGCAAGTGCAGCCAAACCAGTGGACTGGAGCCGTGCTGGAAGTGCAGCTGTCCCTTTGCTGTTCCAACCAGCAGCATTCAGAAAATGCTGCATTTTCCTGCTCTACACAAACATCCCCTGCAAAACTCATCCCATTAGTCCCAAACCCAGGCTTAATTTACTCAAGGCAGTGGTGCCCTTCACCTGCTGGCAGCTGAGGCAGCGCTGAGGTGCTGTGCAGGCATGAAGTGCTGACGTGGGAGCACCATGGGCCTGATTTGGCTGCTCTCACCAATCTGGGGGTCAGAGCCTAAATGAGAGTAAATCCCCCAACCCCACACTGCCACCGAGCTGGGATGATTTGTGCCCATTGGCTTTAATGAGGATTCAGCTGGAGGAAAGCAAGCAAAACACTGGACTGGTATCTGGAGAGATGGAAACAGGATTCCTAGTTTTACACTGAAAATTATATCCATTTCTTGTATCAATTTTGAATTTGCAATGTGTTCATGTTAAATTGCCTTCTTCAAAAGTGTAGATTTTGTTGCTGGAAATAATTTTACATACACTTTTAGTGTGAAGATAGGAAACAAAAAGCTTCCAAATCCATCCACCTGGAACAATATGTCAAGGAATAGCACACAAATGGCTATGTTGACTTTCTTCTTCATGGGGTGAAAATTAATTTGGGGCCCTCAAATCCTCACCAGGAAGATAAAAATGTGTAAATAAAGTGCATGGCCTGAGCTCTCCAGCCGTTCCCAACTTTTGCTGATATTGGTGGCAATTAGATGTATAAATACCTTTGGAAACAGGGTTCTGGGCCCCAGAGGATGAAGCTGTGTATGCTTTCAGCCTCACTTAATCCCAGGGAAGAATGAATTTTTTGGCGGTGTAGATGTTGGCATTATTTAGACGATATTTTACTGATGCTGTTGTATAGTTCTGATATGTTTCTTCATAAATTCAGCATAATTTTGTATTTTTTACAGAGAGCAGACAGAAAGATTACTTAGGTTGGAAAGTTTTCAGGGTATGAAAGCAAATGATACTCAGACCCTGGTATCACTATAATAATATATATGATTATAATAATTTCCACCTTGAGAATTAGGAGCTGCATAAAACAGCAGCATAAAATTGGTGTTTAGAATAGAAACTTGGCACCAAGTTCTTTCTGCAGCTGCTGCAAAACTGCACACAAATATCACCACAGGACTAGTGCTATTGTTTCTAATGGATTACATTTTATTAGATTTTTGAAGAGCATTCACATAATAAAATGCATGCAGGAAGTATTGTGCATGTAAAACACAGCCACATTAATTATGAAAACAAGTAAATGAATCATACATTACTGCAAATATATTATGCATTGCTTACATCTCTTTGCCATGGCATGTTTGCATGATAGAAATAGAAACTAGAAAGGAAAGTTGGTGAAAAAAAAATTGAGAGAAAAATAACATCAGTTGAGGAGGCAAGAAGAAAGAGGAAAAACACAGAGGGAAGATGTGATACCAGCATGACCTTATTTTTATATGAAGTCAAACTAATGGCCCTTGTGACGTTTGAGTACCTGGGCACTGCAAACCCGTGAGTCAGAAATCACAGGGTGATTCCTCTGACAGAGATATGGGTGATTTTGATAAGAGAATCAAACAGCCTATCTCACACAGCTTGCTAGGGCTTGTGGCTTTCTCTCTATCTTCCACAAAATGATGTGCCTGGTTACAGATTTTAGCAAAGAGTTGGTGGTGTATTGTATATGAGGAATGAATTGGCTTTTTAAGATGATGACTTATTTCCTGCCAAATTTGCTTTAAGAAACTACTTCAGTTCCATGCACAAGACTTCATGTTGCTTTGATTTATTACCCAGGATATAAATGGGGAGCTGTCTGGCTATAGAGGAATTCAGAGCAAAATTAAATTTTTCTCCTATAGGAATAGCACAACTATTTCACACAGCCAAAACACATTATCTTGTCTGTAAAACTCTGGCTGTACGTTGGGATATATTAGATGGGGAGGAGATGCACACCATGAGTCTGCCGAGATAATGCACACCCGACTCGACTCGCAGCCAAATCACGATGTGATCTGAGCCTGTGGATACATCTTGAAAACTGCAGAGCAGGCTCTCAAATATGGGAAAACGCAAACCCTCGGGCAGCCCCGAGCTCGGTGTCTGCCCTCGCTGGGTTCGTGCTGACCCCGAGCCCGGCAGGGAAGGGAAGGGAAGGGAAGGGAAGGGAAGGGAAGGGAAGGGAAGGGAAGGGAAGGGAAGGGAAGGGAAGGGAAGGGAAGGGAAGGCAGCTGCCCGCAGAGCTAACACCGGCCCGCCCAGCTTTGCTTTTGGCAGTCTTCTCTCTTGAGCAAAAGGTATTTTCCGAGTTGGTTATCCCGTTGTTTGCATCCGCCTGAGCCAGCGGGGTGTTTCTCCCTCAGGAGCGGGCAGCGGCTGCAGGAATCGCAGCCCCGCTCCCTGAGCAGCGCTGCCGCCGTGCTCCTCCGCGCCTTCCCCGGGTCTCTCCTTGCCTCGTCCCACTGCTGGCACCCAGCTGCTCTCATTTGTCTCCAGGGCTCCAGTGCAAACTGCGGGAAAAACAGAACGTTCAGTCAGGATGGAGTTAAAGCCGTCCCAGGCTCTGCCCAGGCAGCCGGCGTCTGATCTCACAGCACGATCCCAAAAACAACTTTCACTCAATTTTAAGACTTTTATTGCAGGCTCAATCTGGCATGCACACATCTTACTGAAACGGCTGCTCCACCCTCCCCTCTGCACTCGCTGTGACATCGCGGCACTGCAGGGACACAGGGAGGATGGGGCTTCATTGCTGGAACAGGTCCACAGAAGGGCAACGGAGCTGGTGAAGGCTCTGGGGCACAAGTCTGGTGAGAGGCAGCTAAGGGAGCTGGGGATGTTCCACCCGGACAAAAAGAGGCTCAGCAGGGACCTTATCATTCTCTAGAGCTGCCTGACGGGAGGTTGTAGCAGGATGGGGGCGGTCTATTCTCCCAGGCATCAAAGTGGCAGGATGAGAGGAAAAGCCTCAAATAGTGTCAGAGGAGTTTTAGACTGGATATTAGGAAAAATTTCTTCACTGCAAGAGTTCTCAATCCCTGCCACAGGCTGTACATAGCAGTGGTGAAATTGCCGTTCCTGGAGGTATTTAAAAGACCTGGATGTGGCACTTGGGGACTTGGCTTAGTGGTGGACTTGGCAGTGCTGGGTTAACTGCTGGATTTGATAATTTTAGGGAGATTTTGCAACCTAAATAATTCTATGGTTCTGTTAAACCTTACTGGAGTCTTTCACTTTTGTCTTATTTTGAAACAACATTTCCATTAAACAACTCATATTAACAAACCCCATGGAGAAGGCTGCTGATTTTTACTACAGAAAAAATCTTTGAAAGAAGGAAACTTGAAAAAGGGAGCTTGAGATGAGCCAAACGCAAGGAGGAGGACTGCCAAGAGTAGACACAAGGGCAGGCCCTAGCTGCTGCTGACCTTTCTGATAATTGCAGTCAAACAGCTCTGCTCAATAACCTGTTTCACATAGTGACCAGGACTGTTCTGGCACCTCTGATGCACAAATAGTTCTGAGAAATATTCAGAGTTTGATATCTGTTCTTATTGCTCTCCAAGTCTGAATACCCAAAAAAGCTAGTTGCACATTCATTTTGGGGTTAGACCTTATATCACATCTCTGAGATGAAATAAAGGAAAAGCGTTGGCTGAAAGGGACATCTGGAAGTTTTGAGTTCAGACCCCACCAAAGACAGGGCTAATGTCAAAGTCAAATCATAATAGGATTTTTACAGTACACAATCTTGAAAAGCCATGAAGGAATTGATCTCTCTCTCCCCAGGTGACTTTGGTGAGATCTTCAACATCAAATTCTCTCTTCGTCTCACTTTTGGCAGGAAAAACAGTTTTAGGAAAGTCTTAGAGACTGTACTGAGCACAGAATTGGATTTTCTAAGCCAATAAAGCTTTTTCTGCCTCAAGTAAATTCACCATCCATTCTGAAAACCTCAAACACTGACATAAACAGCTGTCCTAGAGAAGGCCATGAACCACTGTGTTTAAATGGTTTGGACTGGGAATGGGCCAGATCATTCAAAAATCTGCCTCCACCTCATCCCAGTGTGTTTTGGACTAAGCCCTGAAGCAGGGGACAAAATTAGTGGTGTGTTTTGTACTTGAAGAGTGCTGCCTCTTTGTGCCAAGCTGTCACAGCCTCTGGCAGGGGTAAGGACACGGCCAGGGACCCTGCAGAGTCAGCCCTGCCCACCCTCCTTCTGAGAAATGAAAGGAGAAAAAAGTGGAAATAAAACTCTAGGAACATGGCAGACAGATCAGGCAAATCAAAACCCTGGGGATTAGTTAATTCTGTCTGACAAACCCCTTCCTCCTCATTTGCATTCAGCTCTTCTCCCAAATCTCTCAATGCTGTCCATGCCAGAGAACAGTTGCAATGCCAAAGCTTTCAATGTAGGGACTGAAGATCAGTGTGGAAAGCTCAGTGGAGCAATGGGACCTGAGGGATTCTGCAGAACATCCCTCTTCCTCAGGATGTGACTCTGTCCTGCTTACCATGGTCAGCTAGAGAAATCCACCTGGCAGGGGACTGTTTCAGTGCCATTTAACACTTGTTTGGCTCATATTGAGTTATTAACATTGCAAGGAAAAATTCTGGGGTGTTGGTTGCAGGAACCATGGTGGCACACCATGCATCAGCGAGGCAGGGGTGTGCACTGGTACTGGGCTCCATCCCTCCTTGCCCTGTGAGGCTCTGGTGCAGAACCAGAGCTCTGCTGCCTTCTGTCTTATATTTCCACCACCTTAGTCTCAGCAAGAAAAATAAAGCCTTCAGATGATTTCCACTAGCACCAGGCAATCTAGAACCTTTGCCAAAGAATTACATTGATGCCTTTTTCCTGGTCTTAGGAAATAAAAACTCAGACATGATGAGAGGGTTGGGGGTCGCTTACCTCAGTATTTTAATAGGATCCCGTTCGATGGCTTCTGCCGTCCAGGTGGAACGCGTCGCAAAAGCCCCGTCCCCCCAGTTGAGTATACAATTAAAGACTCTACACATTAGCAGATCTAACCAGGAGGGCCCAATAAGGGGCTTGGGTGGGCTAACTTCTAGTTTACAAAATCTACTAGGGGATCTTGAGTGCTTATGACAATAGAGTGTTTGGTCTCTAACTCTACAGTTTCTGGGGTGTTTAGTCTACCGGCCCACTGGACACCAAGAAACCCGGCTAAGTTATCACCTAAAGCATCACAAGTATGTATGCTAATACTTGTGAATATAGGGAACTGTGTAAAAGAATTTAGGAGAAAAGCAAAAAATCCTTCAGGCATGACATAGAGGCAGTATTAAAGACCAGGGTTTTCTCTGAAGTATTTTAGACACAGAGGTTGCAACCAACACCCTTCCTGGCAGGCACGGAAGCCAACCTACCATCAGAATCCCATTTTGCAACTTACAGAGCCTGTCAGGAAAGATCGATAGTTGGCATGGTAACAAGCTCATTCTCCAAGAATAGAGCTCCTTTTTATTAAATTTGGCTGGCTATTGATCAGTTCCTGATCCATGTATCAAAACACGACAAGCACTTAATGACTCACAGATTTTTATTGAGGCAAATAAAAAAATAATAATATCATGAGGCAGCTGGGGGCTGCTGGTTGCTTTGGAGGGCAGCTGTCAGCTGCGATCAGAGCTGGGCACAGCGCAGGTTGCAGGGGTGGAAAATGAGCACAAATGTAACCTATTCCTATGGCAATTTTAAAACCTGTTTTGCCCTTCCATGGAGGTCTCGGAGTGGCATCCCCACCAAGCAGCTTTGAGCTGTGTGGGGTTTTATTCTTCCTCCCCACTTGCTCTCCATGTCTCTCTCCTGTCTGGTAACAGTGAGGCTGTGCAGTCCCCTCCCCACAGCTCCCAACCCTCCAAACCCAGAGCTTTCCCAAAGGCTCCTCTTTGGACGTTGGAAATTTCCCCTCCTCTGGTGTCACATGCACACGAGGCCACTGATGCAGGCAGCCCATGCAGATTTGCTGACAGCAGCCATAAAGTTTGTGCTAAACGTGTTTACCGTGGTCCTCTCGAGCAAGGCTGTTTCCTCTGCACCCCTCAGTACATCCCACAGCCCGAGCAGCAGCTTGGCCAGTCCTCACAGCAGTCTGACACCCTAGGGCTCCACACACCTCCCATTTGCCATTCCAGAGGACAGGTAGCTCTGATGTGGCACAAACCCCTCAGGGTTCCCACTGGAGGGATCCAGTCCCTCAGCAAGATGATTTGCCTGTTCAAATTGCTTTAATGTGCATTTACATGAGAGATAATAACAGGTCCAAAGGCTTCTTCCAGACTATTAAATAATACTCACTTAACAGAATGTCTGAATTCATGCTGAAATGACAGACTATAATAATCCAGTCATATCTATCCCTCACACACAGCTGACTATAGAGGCTTAGAGAAACTGCAAGATGTATTTATTTGCATGATATGGTATATGATAGCTAGTTTTTTCAGGCCGTCTGCTGTGACTGGTCTGACAGAGAAGTTGCTGCAAGAGGTCTTTCCATCTCCCTCTATCAGATATTTTAAGGTGAGAAAACATGCTTTTATTTCCAAGCCCTCCTTCACTGTGTGCATGGCACCAGTGCAGTAACATGTGGCAATCCTTGATATGGGTGTTGGTGCATTCTGATAATGCCTGTCTCCTCTCCAACCACAACAGTCCTGCTCTGCACCAGCAAAGCTGGACACAGGCAAGTCTTCCTGGAATCACTGAGCTCAACACAAAACAGCTTGTGAGCATCTTAAAGCCTTCAGCAGATAAGTCATCATACAGCAACACCACCATACATCCTCTGCAGCCAGCAATACCCATTCTGCTGCACAGGTGGGAAGCAGACCCCAGTTTACTCACTTGCAGCCACACCAGTGATCCTGCAACACAAACAGATCTCCACATTCCTGATGCTTGAGGATATGCACAACCACAGCAGTGTACACACTTCAGTGTGCCCTGCTCTCACCCACATTCCTGGAGGACCAGCACTGTGCAGTCTGGGCCTGCTGACATTGCTGCAGCATCACCTGAAAGGTCACAGAAAGACAGGTCAGGCAGCAGTGGATGCTTTTCTCCGACTTTCGAGAGAAAGCAATGCCTAGAGAGCACAGCAGCCCCCCGTGCTCACGCTGCCTGGGGATGGCAGAGTGCCCCAGGTCTGCAAAATCACTGACATTCTCCACCTCAGAACAAAGGGTGAACTTTGTCATCACATTACTCATGGTTTTTTCCAGATGCTCAAAGAAAAGGAAGAAATCAGGTTAAATCAGTACGTGGACAAGAGAAATTCTCTTTGTCATCACCTTCCTCCAAGGGCAATTTTGTAGGAGAAAGAAGAGCGCTGCCTTGCCCTTATGAACGCTTGGCAAATCCTGCCAGCAATTCCACTGAAAGAACATCATGTTCCCATTTATTCTCTGTTTTAGACTGGGCTCCCAGTACTGTGTGTTCCCCTCCTGAGAACATTTAACCCAGAGGAAGCTGTCTAAGCAGCCTGAACACCTGAACACACCTAAAGGCAAATATTGTCAGGGGTATCTGGAGATACAGCACGCCCACCATGTCCTTTAGCTGCTCCTGAAATCTGACTGTGTAAGACTGGGCTGGGACAGGCAGGGGAGCAGTGGGCATTGTTCGCCTTGAGATTGAGCAGCTGAGCTCCAAGCAGAGCCTGGCAGCAGGACAAGCTCCCCAAACTGTGGGTGGTGTGTCTCCACACAGGCCCCAGCTACCCTGTGCCAACTCCTGCCCAGCTGCAGAGCCAAAATTCAGCCCAAACAGATAACTGATCCTCAGGTAGAGAGCTGCAGCAAAACCCTGCTTCCCATTGACCACTTACACCAAAGATGCCCAAGATTACGTCAGCAATGTTGGCACTTTCTGCTTACAAATTAACATCCAATTATTCAAGCAGCCAGTAAAAATTCCAAAGGCAAGCTGTAGCATGTATCTGTGGGAATCAGGCATTTACCCCTTGGAGCTGCTTTGGGTGGATTTCAAAGGGCTCTGCCCTCGGTGTTGGTGGGAGGCACAGCACTGCCCACCAGCAGCTCCCTGCGAGGGGCTGGGAAAGCTCCACGAACTCACCCCAGAGCATCCCTCAAACCCTCCCGGGTGGGCAAAGGCAGCGCCGGGAGAGGGAGCAGAGAGACTTAACAGCCTGATCTTGCACTGGGGTTTAATTTAAGTTAGAAATAACATCTCTTTCTCATCTAGATCATATTAGGATTTTGAAAGGGCAGTCACGCAACTTCCCCCGGCAGTTATGGCAGAACTGTGCTTGGAAATGAATGGAGCTCGTGGAAGCATTCAGGACCGAACAATTGGATTTATAATTAGGCCTAAAAAGGGAATAACACTGAATAAAAGCAGCACAGCCAATTTTAGAAGAAAAGGAAGTTCTGGATGGAATTCATTGGGGTAGAGCACTGAAGTGGAAATGGAAAGTGTTCAAAGATAAATGAGTTTAGGCCTAAGAGTTTGCTTGACATCTAGAAAATGTACTAGGAACACAGTGTCAAGAAAAGCTAACGTGAATAACAAAGAAATGCAAGTGAGAGAAGAGAGGAAAGAGCCATAAAACTTTGGGACAACAAAGAGTTGCAATTATAGAGGGAAATGTAATGAAGTGTAAAAAATCATAATGAAAGCAAAGATAGAGAATGAAAGGATGATTGCATATTTGCTTAATGCACATCGGAGAAGTGTCAAAGACATGGGGAACAAGAGGTCACTAAATGAGAAAATAAAGCCTCTGGAGGAAAGGCACTGAATTTATTGCTTTAAATACAGACTTATTTACTTAGGATTTACCACTTGAAGGCCAATGACAGAGGCAAGCAACAGAAATATTTTCCTAAGGGAGAGAAAAAATTTCCAAAGGAAATGGAGCTTTTTTTTCTTAGACAACTGATCCAGCAATGCAGTCTGACCCAAGGTAAAACACTGGGATCTAACAAGGGCTCAGAAATAGAGGCAAAACTTAGTCTGAACAGCTCTCAAGTTAATATTTTCTTAACAACACCCTTTGAGACAGGATCCTGGCACTAGGAGTCATGTCTCAAAGTGACTCAGTTTTTGCAGCCCATCTGCATTGAGAGGGGGATCTGCTGCCAGCTCTCTTGTATGGGATTTCCCTAACAGGATGAAATTGGTGCCCCACAAACCTGCCACATCCCACTATATCACTCCCCAGTAACATTGCAGCAAGGGAGCTGCACATAACAGGTTACTGCTGTGGCCCACAAAATCTTTTTACCAGGTCCAGATCAGCAGTACAAAGAGTGATGAAAACCATTCTGGGTTCTCCTATGGGGTGTCCTGTGGGCTTCACTGCCTCCTGCACCTCTGTGGTTATTTAAAGGAAAACCCAGTCTCAGCTATAGGGAAAGCTGAGCTCTGCTCCTGAATGAAATTCAGTCAGTTACCCCCAATATACCCCTTTCCCAGCACGAGGTGCAGCTCTGGCTCTGCAGCTACAGATCTGTGGCTGTTTTTTGAGTCCAGCAGAAGATAACAGCTCTTTCTATAGGACACAGGGTTTCAGTGCCCTTTTCTGCCCTAAAATGAGGAACGGCCATGAGCTGGGGTCCTGCTTTGTTGGGGCTGCTGGGAGAGTACAGCGCCAAGGATGGGACCAGCACTCTGCAGGCAACTCTCCAAACCCATGGCAGGGAAGGAATCAGCAGCTAAAGGAGAACATGGCTTAGGTGACTCCATCACAAGCACCAAAGAGAGGCACTGGATGGGACACAAGGAACGAGTCCTCACCTCATCCAGTCCCAGTGCTGTCTCTATGTCCCACCCATGTGGGTGCTTTCTCATCCCAGGGGAAGGATTGGGATCCCCAAGGAAGTACAGGGTGCTCCTGGGCTGGCCCAAACCCTCCCTCTCCTTTGGGACTTCTCAAGGTTCAGTGACCTGAGGCACGGGGCTGAGGAGGTGCTCACAGCCCACAGCAGCCTGGGACACCCATGGAAAAAGCACAAAAAGGAGGGGAACAAGGCTGCCAAATACATTTTCCCTCAAAAGCCCTACGAACAGCACAGTGACACCCTGGGAACAGGATCCTACTGGTGCATTTGTCAACCGAGTGATATCTAGACAATTAGTAGTTTTCTTTAATTTAGGACTAATTCTGTCGCACCTGTTTAAATTAAAGCCCCCAATAGGATAATTTCCTCAGAACCATAATTTTGTTACAAGCTTTTCATTAGTCCAATCACAACTTCTACGATATTATTTGGCAGCTGATGGAGACTACAGGATCCACAGGGGTTCACACACATTGTCTCATTTCTGATAAAAAAAAAGTAAAATGAGTCCAATTAAAAATTCTTTTAGTACTGCCTAATACGTGAAACTCCCCAAAGTCAGGACTGAAAAATCGTCATTCCAGCCACGCAGCCCATCTGTGGGTGACAGCAGAAGCTCCATGCTAATGTCAGCTGTCCATGGGTGTCTGCCTGTCTGTCTAGCTGTCTGTAGTAATAACATGTTTAAACAAAATTACCAGGGTGGAAATATTCATGTTTGGAAACATTTGTCTACGGCTTTCGGAAATTTTCTCTGCAGTATTTTGGTTTGATCTCAAGGCTCTCTCAGCTCCCAGAAGTCTTTCTCAAAGCATCCCAGGCCCTGATGCAAATATTCAGCACAGAGCAATTCCCTTCAAATCTCATATTCATAGCAAGAAATGGAAAGGAGAGAAACCCAGTGGTGGAAAGGTCTTGTGGCAGTAATAACATACACAGCGTTGTCAGATGGGGAAGCTTCAGCACGGAGATGCACTAATTTGGAGGAAAAGAAAATAATAGAAAGCAGTGGGGATTTTAAAGTGAATTCAAGTCTTAAAAATTGCACTTTCTTCAAGTCACACACAATCACTCCTGACAGATTTTTTTCAGGCACATTGAAGTGCAGAAGGGAGGTGACAGAAACCCCTTGAAATAAACACAACAAAGGAGTCAAAAGAGAAAATCAAAATTAATCTAGGTTATATAATAGAAATATTAACGCCAAGGGGATCTGTTTCCTTCTCTATGAGCAAGAGCCCCCAGGCGTGGAGGGGCAGCTTCAGCACCGGGGGAAAGAGGATTCCCCCTCCTCTCTGCATGCAAGGCTGTGGCTCATCAGAAGCCACACCATGGCCTGGAGCAAATTGAGATCAGTAACAATGGCCTGCATCTCATGTTTTGGTCAGGCAAGGCCCACCTGGAGACACCTGGGAGGGTGCTAGTGCCAGCAGAGGTGCAGGCAGGGGAGGACAAGAGCCAGTGAGGGTGTGGTGGAAGGGGATGGCCAAGGAGGCACAACAGAAAGGACAGGTTTTTCCCCCATAGCAAACAATATGCAATGGCAAAGGGAGGGGGACCAGCACCAAAACACTCCTGAAATTGGGCCAAACCTGGCAAATATTTCTGGAGCTTAAAAAAAAAAAAAAAAAAAGGGTGTATTTTAATAAAAGAGATATTCTGTATGGACATTTCAAAGACAAAATGCTCCCACTTCCCACTTCAAGGCTGCATTTGCATTTCAAATTGACATCAGCCCAAGTGAGAAAAAGAAAAATGATTAGAAGAACCCAGAGATGAACCCCAATGTGTGGTTTGTCCTGGATGAAACCCACTTGATTTTGCCACAAAGCCTTTGAGCAGGTCAGGTCAAGCTGCCCATCAGTGGGCCATGCCCCATGCAAGACCTCAGAGAAAAAAATCTCTAATTTTCAAGCTATTCCCACACCAGGCTGCTGACAGGAGGAATGGGGCTATGATTTTCCCCCTCTGTACACAATTCCCTTTTATTGAAAGAAGCTGGCATCTGCACCCTTCCATCACCAGCAAACCCCTCGATCCCTATAATTAAGTTCTCCTTAAGAACCATACCTGCAGTGGCTGGATGCCAGCACAGTGCAATTGGCAGGAGCTTTAAATCCTTCCCCAGCTTCACCTCATAGGCAGATTCAGAACTGAGCAATGCCAGAATTTCTATTCTATGAAATAATCAAACATTTTGTAACATGCTTCCCATCCAACACAGGGATAAGTCAAGACCCAGAAATTGCTCCAAACGTGAACAAGAAAATACCTCTCAGAGCTGCCCAGCTGCAGGAGCCTGTGAGGATTCCCATCTGTTTTCATTTTCCACATTTTCCTGTTCACACTCTTAGGATATTGAATCTGACTCCACTAAACAGCCTGTCTGACAAATCTGACTCTTTCCAGTGGAGACCAATCCTGCCAGTGGAAGGTGAGCTGGGAGCTGGGAGGTACAGCCATGCCCCTGCTCCCCCACTCCTACGTGCCACGCTGGAGCAGGATGGGACAATCCAAATCCCACCCCAGCTGAGCAGGGCAAATCTCACACCCAAGGATGGCTGCACAGACAGGGAATAAGTGGTAGTGTCCTTTCATGCCCTGCTATGCTGAGCTGATAGGCTCAGGAGTTATGGTTTTTCTACCTCAACAACATGTTTTTCTGGGATCTTTGTTTCCACTGCAGGTTAAACACATTAAGGCTTCCTTGCTCAGAAGTGAACATGGAGCAACTTCTGCCTTGAGAGAGGGTCAGGAGGGGTTACTTTTACACAGTACCATTGCTCCTCTTCCCTGCTACCCCAGCAATCCAAGCAGATCTTTCCTTTTATTGTAGCAGCTCTTCCTTTTGTGTCCTCAGCTAAAAGGAATTAACTTCTACTGGGAGCAGCCGATGAGGTACATGTCAATAATTAGGGTTCAGAGGCTTCATGCTCTTGTTTCCCTACATCTCTGCCAACAAGGATAAAAAGTGCCCAAGAGGTGCTGACTTTCCTGCCATGCAGGGAAGCAGCCAAGCCCCATATCCAAGGAAAGGAGTTTGATGGCAGAGGTAAGGAGCAAGCAGCCAGAGCAGTATGTGTGCCCAGCACTTAGACCTGAATATTTGGGGTAAGTCTGATTTTTGCCTTGTGAGGTGCCAGTGTGTCCTAGGACAGCCTAAAACTGGGAAGAATTAATCCCAGCCCAAAACCAGGGCAGCCTCAGTGAGGTGCACAGGACTGTGCAGTTTTGCTGGGTCAGGACCCGGGTGCAGGGAAGAGGCAGCAGAGCTGGAAATGCAGGGTCAGAGCAGTTCAGCCCCATATTCAGAGGGGCTCCAGTCCTAGTCCTTGTTGAAATTAGTCTTTGCATGGATACTTATAAATAAATCCAGGACAGTGCTTGCGTAACAATAACATTTTGCAGTATCTGGCATTTGCCGCTAGTTGAAGGCTAAGCAAACCATGCTTCAGTGGAGCATAAAATTGCTTTTCCTTTGGAACAAGCAGGGCATTGTAGTAATAGGCAAAACTGTACATTGTGTTAACGGCTGATTTTCACATTATTGATTTACATTGTGTAATGCCATGCAAGACCTGCTTTCGATGATATGTGCATCTGTCATATCACAATAACTGCAGAGGGCTGGGTGTGCTCGAAAAAATGAAGTGCTGGAGATCCCGGGGCAGATTCCCATCCATGTGCCCATCATGCCGAGGTGATGATTAGGGGGATGTTGTGGTAATGAGCAGGTCCCAAGTGTGCACTATGTAAATCAAGGCTGCCCGGGTCAGCTTCCACTTACTGTGCACATCCAACTTTTTCAGCCTGCTTACTCTCCTGACAAGGAGAGTGTATGGAAATGCTTCCCCTTGACTGTTTGTGTTTCAAGGTATCCAGGATAGATGGACTGCATTTTTTTCCCCCTCTCCTTTCCAACTATTTTCTGCAGGGGCCAGATCTGCACAGCCCCAGCATGGGGATGCCTACAGGGGTCACCAGAAGAACAGGATGAGAGACAGCCACCAAAGATGAAGCCAGGGAGGGCTGCCACAAGAAATGTAATCACCAAACACACCTTAAAACAAGGGAATGAATAATCGGTGGGCACAGCATTTTGAATTTAAGGGAGCTTACTTCAAAAATGCAATAGTGAAGTGCTGATATCAGTCTGAAACATTTTTTAAAACACTATGTAGTTACTGCAAATTTATGTTTTACATTACCTGGCCTGGTGGTTAATTAGGTAAGCTTTCATTAATCTATCATATCTGTCTTCATAGCTTACACTGGCTCCAAGAGCTCTATATTATAACAAGAAACATTAAAATAATATTTTTCTTCCTTTTTATTTGGTTGTTTTTAAATGGATTGTCTCATTGCTCAAAGAGGAAGGACAGTCCCAGACCCAGCTTGCCAGACTGAGAACTGGTTCCAACTCCTCCCTCAGCTGCAGATTTTCTGGCTTCAGGCAAGTCACTTCATGCATTATCCCCTCCTAGCTGTAAAAAGACAGCCTTCCAGAGCTTGCAGAAGCTCACAGAACCCCAGAACAGACAGACTGCCCTGAGATCAAACATCACTTAAATATTTGTCTAGGATGCATTAGATTTACCAATCAGAGGGGTTTTTTGTGTCAGATGGTAGTGACAATTTGGAATATTTAAATATTCATCTAAGAATCAGCTCTTTCCAGATGGCAAGCCATAGATATGCCCAAGGTGAGGAACTTGGGGTGCTCTGACATTGCCAGCACCTTAACCTTCCATCCCCACAGTGACACATGGCTTTAGGCACAATCATGAGCCTGCAGGGCTGGATCCAAACTGCAGGGGAGAAGAGCAGTGAACCAACAAACACTGGCCATGCAGAGACTGCAGGAGAGATGTTTCACTTGCACTGAGTGTGTGCAGGAATGGATGTGTTGATGTTTTCTGGTTGCCCTCCTCAGGCCTGAAGGAGCTCGGCTCTGCCCCTTTGCCAGCACCTCACAGGGTAGAAGTAACTCCAGAAAACTGCTTTTGATCCCAGCAATGGCAGCACAGAGACATTTCTAAAGCTCAGGTTGAAGCACTGCCTGTCCCTGCCTCAATGCATTCCTACCCACCATGTGCTTGTTACATTACTGAAATGGAAAACCAGAGTCAATGAGAGTTTTGCTTTTCAGTTCACCTTTCATTGGAAGTACAGCTGCTTTTCCTTCCTTACATATTTCTTTTCTTTACTATCTCCTAATCTTAATCTATTCTCTTTGTTTCAATGGAAAAAGTGGGGCACATTTTACCAAATCCATGTTTCCCACAATAGAAAATCAAAGATATAGCATAATCGTAGTTATTACTATCATGATCTGAAAGAAAATCTAAGCCAAGGAAAGTTTTCACTCTTTCATCATTGATTTTTTTTTAAATTATTATTATTATTTAACTCTGGTGCATTTGCATTGGTTGCTTTTGGGGCTGCTCTATTCTCCAGACCTGCAAGTCACTAACGATCAAGACTTTAACACGGCACATTGTTTAAAATGTTAGTTGCCATCAACAGCTCACAGAGGCAGTGCAACTCTGAACTTGGGTCTCAGAAGGTAAAAGTCTTTTCAGTTTGTCTTTAAATACTTGAATAAATCCTGTTAGCTTTCTCCACACCATCAAAGCATTTGGGTAGCATAAAGCAACTGAATACGTAAAAACGTATCTAAACACCTTGTAAATCCCTACACAGAGATGTTGCCGACTCTACTTTTAACCCTAGGAAAACATTTCACCAATTACTGATCAAATACAATACAGTTAAATTTCACTGCCAGCACATCATTTTGATAATGGGTATGGAAATTATCCATTCAATAGCTATTCAGAAATAACTCAGAAAGATTGGTTTTCAGATTCTTATGAGAATCCTAGAATAATCCCCTATAATCACCGTGGTGAGAATCCACCAACATTTTTCCCTTTGAAAAAGGCTGTTTGGGGCAGGAGTGTTGGTGGTCTCTGCCCGTGCTCTGATGGATGCGTTCAAACACAATGCCTTACATCAGCAGCACTTTGTTGGCAGAGGACTGGAGGTTTCATGCTCTTGCATGACTCAGTCAAGAAAGTCTGCCAGCACAGGAAAAGGCTTTAGCTCCCCTCCATCAGCTTGGCTTCTCAGGTACACCTCAGCAACCCATCAAAATAAATTTTCTTCTTTTCTCACAAGGCAAACTTGCATCATTTTCTATCCAGAATATGGAAGAAACAAAACAAACAAAATAAAGTACCTAAAACAAGCAATAACTACACTTTGCACTTCCCTGCTGCTCTGTGACAGCTGCTAAATGTGAACCAGGAGTATTTTAGATTGTTTCAATTTTATGATCTTTCCTGCTGCTAGGTATAAGGCTGAAAGGATTCACTCTTTCTTCTTTAGGAAAAGATGCTGTTTTCTGATCTACTGTACTGATTTCTTAGGTGTAAAATTTGGTCCAACTAGAAGAGATGAAGCAGAGGAATTGTTGGATGAGAAATGTTTTCCTTCTTCAAAGTGGTAATTAGATACCAGATATGAGCATAACAAAAAGAAACCCTGATGTGTCCAAAGCTTTCCTTTCCCCTTCAGTAGCACAGTTTTTGCTCCTTTATGAATTTCTGCTGCCCAGGTACCACAGAGTCCTTAGCCCAAGGAGAACAGAATTTCTCTATACTTTCATATAAAGTACTCTGGGGACCCCCTACCCTTGTGCCCTCCTTGTCACCCCACAGCAGAGGTGTCCCAGCTCCCCTGCCACTCTGACCCCAGTGGCTGTCCCCAGAGGGAAACACAAGCTGCCCATCTAAAGCAAAGGGCATCCAGTGGCCAGCAGTAGCTTTCCCCCACCCCATAACCAGGCTGCTTGTTTCCACAGGTAATTATGCAAGGGGTTAATTGGGGGCATCACAGCTTCCCCCTGGAAGCTCAATTAAAGACCACAGACCCAGCTTTCATCCCACAGGTGAGGGCTGCAGACACACCCAGCCTGCTGGGATCACTGGTCCCTGTGGCTGTCCACTGCTACCCCAGCGTAGATGACAAACAAAGGGTCACCAGCAAGGCACCTGCCCAGGGAAAGGCTGCAGCACCACCAGGACCCACGTGCTCCCAGCCCATGCTAAAATGGCAAAATCATTCTCTCCTACCCCAAAACTGCAGGTTTCGTACCCCAAAGGGCAGTGCATAGGCCTAAAAGAGTTAAACCAGCAAAACATCAGCATGAGAAAACCTTTCTGACAGCTGCACATGAGTCAGTTTTCATTCACAAGCAAATTCAGCCAAAAGAGCACAGGCACAAACACCCACCCCAATAGCCCTGTGCTGGCCCCCATAAAATCTCCGCAATCTGAGGCAGAACAAAGCACCAGAACTTGTTTCATAAGCAAAACCAAGTGGTTTGAAGAGTGAATCACACACCAAACCTGCTCACAATAACACTCTGAATCCCTAATGATATAGGGAGAGGCTGATGGCAGCTCAGGACTGTCACTGGACAAGCCAAGTCTGCCTGCACATCACTCAATGCCAAGATAGGGGCTAATTTGGGTGTATGTGCTATTTGCTCTGCGGCAATGGGCTCAGGAATGTTTTGGGCAGTGGAGAGGGCAAAGAGAGCCAGGCAGGACTGAGAGAGGTGGCAGTACTGAGACGTGAGATGGAGGGGCTGCATCCCCCTCTCTGTCTGCTGGGCTGAGCCTGCAGCTGTGAGAGAAGTTGGATGTGAAGAGTACACAAATCCCCCAAACCTTAGGGGTCTACTTGCACAGGAGGAAGTGTGGACTTCAGCAGCAGGACCTGAAAATCCTGGGCAACATTTCCAAGCTGAGCTGCCAGCTAGCCCTTAGCGGATGGGGCAGCCAAGGACACCCACCAGCCCCAACACCAGAGTAACCCTTGAAACAGGTTGGGCAGCACTCAGGACAGCCTCGCCTCAGGGCTTTTTTTATATCAGCTTTACCTTCCAGACAAGATTATTGACCTTTCCAGTGCAGTATTTAACAACCTCCATTCATCCCCACTTTCTCCTTCCCTTACACTTCCCTTTGTTGCTCTGTAATAAGTGAGGCAACAGGGCACATATTTCTGCAGAACAAAGCATTATCATCCTAACTATAGTTTCCTGGTATTTTCTTCACTTACCATTTTATTAAAAACAATTAGCTGAGAAAAAACATCTTTAAAAATCTCTACACTTATTGTTCTCATTTCTCTCGGAATCCAAGCAAGTCTCTTCAGAGTCTATTTTATTCATAATTACATATGTTGGAACAACTGCTCAGGAAGTAAGCCCAGAAAGGATTCTGACAATACTTTCCTAGCAGGCTTGGTCGTGTTACCTCTGAAGCGTGTCATGCTAATGATTTAATAAAATGTATGTGAAAACAAGGGCTTATTTTCAACAGCTTGTGTAAATGATGGATATAGCCATGCCAGGAGCATTGGCCTAATGGACTGAGGAGGAGATGGAATCACAGCAAAATCTGGAGCCAAAGACTTTTGTTTGGCTGCCAGACTTGGCTCCCCTGACTCCTTTGAGGCATCTGGCTGCAGGCAGGTACGACCATGAGGATAATACAGCAAGAGATTATGATATTCCAGGATAAAGATCCCAGCTGCATCCATTTGTACTCAAAACTTGCAGGACTGGTGTAAGCTGGAGGAAGACTGACCCCATGGTCTCATTTGGCCCCAATGCTCCAAGTCCGACTTAAGCAGAGACCACTACAGCTTGAAAGATGCATTCTGGAGTTTTTGACACATGTGTAATTCTTATTCCAAAGCCTCCCCCCTCCACTTCTCTGTTTACCCTATAGGCTTTTATTTAAAAGAGTATAGTCAGAGCATTGACATTTTTTCATTTGAAAGAGATTTTTGAAATTCATACTATTTTTTACACTGTATAAAAACCTTAAAAGTGTATCATATTCTGTCAATTGGCTCTTCACACTTTTTTTCGAACTTCCCCTCCACCACCTTTGTTAATTACCCACCATTTGAACAAGGGTCTTCTCCTGCCTTGATCCTGCCATGAAATCATGATGCTATATTTGTCTTTCTAACATCAAAGTCATTTCCATAGTCACCAACTGTGATGTCATAAACACGTTTTTAATGGCTTGTTTACAGCAGGGAACAGAAGGAGAGAAGAGATTATGGGTGGAAGGAAACTCTTCCGATACACAACAGTTTTAAGCACTACTGTGAGGCTGAAGCATGCAGAAAACTTGAAGCAAAAAAAAAACCCCTTGCTTAAATAGCTTCTCTTCTGTAGCTCATCCCAGCACAAAATTCACTTTTAAAGTTACTAGTGAACAAGCAATCCCAGTGGATTACTATTCTGTCAGTCAGCCCAGAGTTGTGCAAGTTACTTTCTAAGACTGGAAGGCAGCGCATCCATGCCCCAGTCCATTTGACTCCCTGCACAAAAAAACACACACACACATTCCCAGAAACTCCTGCAGAAGTGGTTGGGCAGGGCACAGGGGGATCTGAACACTACCGGCCCAGCTGTACTTGTCTCAGGGCACAAGAAGGATCAGAATTCCCCCAGGAGACCCTCCAGTTGGACCAGAAGGTCTCTTTTTGTCCAGTGATAGCTGTCAGATGCCATAGGTTGTCCTCCGTCTACAAGGGGAGTCACCACGTGCAGTCACCACCCAGGAGAAAGTTTTCTTTCAACAGAGAAGATGCCAGTTCCAACTTGAGCTTTTGGCTTCGAGAGCAGCAGGCATCTTCAGGCTCTGAATCCCACAGCCCAGCCTAACTCCCCGAAAGGCCCAAAGCACCCCACTTCTGCCTGGGTGCTCATTGGAGAGATCCCAGGTTAATGATTTTGTGACAGCCCTTGGAGATCCCTGGCAGATGGAGATGGCCATGGTCAGCCAAAGAAACCAGGCCTGAGCTCAGCTGTTTGGTGTAGGGGTATGGGCCAGGCTCTGCTCAGTGGTGCCCAGCAGTGAGACAGGAAACAGCAAGCAGAGACTGATCACAGGAAGCTCCATCTGAACATGAGGAAGAACTTCGTTCCTCTGCAGTGACCAAGCACTGGAATAGATTGCCCAGAGAGCTTCGAAGTCTCCCTCACCAGGGAGATTCAAGAAGCATCCAGAAGCAGTCATGAACCACGTGCTCTGGGATGAGACCAGGGAGAGGAGCCACTGCCGTCCTTTCCAACCCGATCCATTCTCTGATTCTGTGAAACAAAAAACTTTGCTACACCTTCTCAGGGGATGTCAGAAATGGCCAAGAAAGGGCTGGCACGCTCCTGGGTCAGCAGAGAGCCGCGGAAGTCTCTGCTTGGAAAAGATTTTCCATACTGGGGTCCCAGTTAGCTGCAGGGTGCTCCTGCTGTCCTGCCTGGATCACAGCTATCCCAGTGATGCCCTCTGGGTGAGCCGAGCTCTGCACAGCCCACCAGCTCCCTCCATACCCAGCCTCCTCCAAGCAAAATCTTTGAGTAAAACTCATCTCGGAGCCTATGGTAGGAAGGACTGGGGCTGCTTGAAGGTGAGGCATGGCACTTGGCTCTCTCAGAGATGTGATGATAAGGCATCCGTGTACATCTCCCTCCCCTGCCCAAAGAAATCATGAGAGTGAGAGGAAAAATCTCACTGGACAACGAAATTCCTAAATCCTCATGCCACAAGAAGAATTAATGTGGCTCTTTCCCTGCATCAGCCCCAGGAGCTCCCCAGTAGGAGATCCTATTGTAGCTCACACACCAGCAAGGGCACACCTCTCTCTTTTTTCTGGCCTGAGCTCTGCCCCTGGCACGCAGGGGCTGGGTTTCCACACATCCTATTCATCACTGAGGCATGGAACAAGGGAACCACCATTTTGCTGCAGTGCCACAGCAGGAATAAAATGGTGGCATAGATGAAAACTGCCAGATCAAACACAATCCAGTTGCCTGTCACCACCTGCAGCTCTTCTCCGCCTTATGTGTAACACTGAATTCTTAATCAGGTTAATATTTGATTTCTGGGCATTTAAACAAACACCAAAAAGAAAAATCACTACAAAAATCCTCACAATGTCACAAAAAGAATATAATGCTACAACAGATGATTAAGGTTGCAGCCACAAAGTACCAAGATGCAAACTATCCATGTCAGAATTTACATTTCCCCCACAAAATGGCAAGTCTTCAGCTCTGGTGTTTTTTCACTACTGGCTCACCCAAAGCCACCAAGAACAGGCAGCCTGACACATATTCAACATAAAAAGGCTCAGTATATTTTCTAGTAGCTTTTGGGAAATGTTACAGTGGCAGAGAAAGTAAGAAGTGTTCAATTAGCTGCTATTAAACAGCCCCCTCCCCCTGTTACACCAAATTGCTGCTTAAATACTTTTTGGAAGGCATTCCTGGAGGATGAAAGAAAAGTAGGCTTGTGTGGGGTTTCCAGGGGGGACCTCTACTGCAGATCAGGCAGAAGAGAGTTTGCTTTTTTTTGTTTGCTATTTGAACATTTCTGCTCACACACAGCGTAAAGCCACCCTGAAGCCAAGCCTGAGCACCAGAACAAGTCCCTGCTCCCTGAGATTGGGACAGACACAGGTTCCTCATCCTTAATGAGAGACCAGGCACAAAATTAAATTAATTTCTATCCGTAGAGAATTCTGCCCTATATTCAGCTTGTGTTTAAATAGAAGTTTCAATGTACTATACATGGAATGGATTATTACAAACAAGTTAGTTTTCCAACCAAAATGAAGCAATGTGACACCGAACAGCTGTTCTTCCAAACAGCAAAGATTTACTTCAAACTTAAATCTCATACAATCTCTTTATGATACAGAGCACTCCTAAAATTCCTTATTTATTTCTTTCACAGTCAACAACTGGAACAAAATATTTCTTGGCTTGCACTTTTTAGCCAATTTGAATCTACAGGCTGTAGTTTTCCTACATTCTGCTCTTCCAACAACACATTACTCAGTAAATGGAACACTGTTATATTCCATTTAACAATTACTTGTTACCTATATTCCTACATTAACCATATTAATCAAATGTTCCCAAATGAATTATTGAACTGATAAAAAATCCTTTCATTCATTGGTAAGACATCTGTTAGATGTCTTAGAGATTTTTTAATCTTTCTTTATCTCACATATATTTTTACACCTGATAGTTCTACTATCATAAAATTAAAAAAAAAATACCCAAACTCTGTAGAAACAGTTCAAGAAAAGACTGACTGGAATGGACAGAAAAAGAAACCCCAAACCTAAAATCCCACCATACTTTTCTTTAGTGGAAATCCTTGGCTGACCAGTTGAAGCATCCACCATGCAGGGAGTCACTGCACTCAGTCCAGTATTTTATTTCACACTATCAGGTACTGCAGATCATTGGTAACAAGGATGTAAATCTTACATCTTTTCAGTTTCCTGTCTAACACAAATCACTATATAAAATATATATGTATTATATATGTATATAATGACCATTAAAAGCATAGACTCAGTCTTTCCCCCATTTTAATATGGTGTGGCCTTTTTTTCCAAGCTCAGTAAGGTAAAATTCAGGCTTTAAAGACACTCTTTCGATGTCCCAGAAACAGGTACAAACAGACCTTCCCACCTTCCCCAAAACCCTCACGTGTCCAGCCCCAAAACCACCAGAAGAGGCAAAGAGGGGAGCTTGCATTGCCAGCATTGCTCCTTTCAGGGTAAAGCTGAGCTTACAGTTGGGGGAGAGATTCAAACTGGACTTCACAGCATCCTCTTCTCTGGAAAAGGTACAATGTGATGGTGCTTTTCAGAGGTGAGAATTAGGAGTGGTGCTTTTTCACTGCTTGATCTCCCAGACTACAAAAGTCCAGTCTTGTGAAAGAGCAGGTGTTGCCACTGCATAATAGTCCAAGTTTAGCCTAAAATATAAATGGTGTCTCTACAGTGCTAAATAGGGAAGCTGCTTCTGATGCATTGTGTCCCTGCTTTTCACTTTCCTGACACACACAAAGGCCAAATAAAACAGCAGATTTGAGCAGCTCATGCCCGGGTAGGAGATTGGCTGGCAGATATTTGCCACAGCTTAAAGAGTGGGGCAGAATCCGACTGCAAAGTGCATTTGCACAGAACAATTTAAAGACACCAATGGAATTCTGGTTTTAGCATTAATCAGTGCTAAGGGAAAACCCCCAGTAGAGGTGATCAGCTACAGGATGCCAGGATGGACAACGTGTAACTGCACTTTAATCTGCAGCAGAGGCTGTGGAGATCTGGGTCCAGCTCAAGAGCCAGCAGGATCTTCCCCAAGCTGGGCTTACACAGCCACACTGATTGGGATATCCACGCTGGCACAAAACCCCTCTTTTCTTTCTTCATGCTTCTGCCTTTGGCTCCCCCTAATTTTTGCTATATATCTTTCACATAATTTCTTTACATCCTTTCATTGGTCTGCCAGACTCTTAACTCAAGCTTCCTGACCCAGCCTTCCTTAAGGATTTCAGGGGGAGAAAAGAAAAAACCAAACCCAAACAAACAAAAGGAAGCTCTGGCTCCAGGCAACCCTTCTGCAGAAAACATCACACAGTTGGGTTATCGTCCCAAAATCCTTCCCTCTCACCCCAGGGACACACATGATGCTTTTGGGAGCGAGTGAGAGCTGAAGGAGACACAAAAGTCATTCAAGAGCAGGAAAAGTTGTCCCATCCTGCAGGCACCTGGACTTACTTCCATTTTATTATTCATTTTAGTCTAGAACTTCCATACACATTTACCTGCAAAGTGCTGGGGCAAAGATGTGCTTTGAGGAGGGGCTTGAAGGAGAAGGCAAGGGTGGAGAGAAGTGGGAAGTGTCCCAGGAGGAGTCTAGCAATCATTAGACATCACCCACAAGTGAAATCAACTGCTCATCCTCAGTTTCTGTTTCCAAATGTGATGAAAACATGGGGAAAGGATGCCACTTGTTAATCTTTTTCACAATAAAATATTAGAAATAATGGTTTTGAGCACTCAGTTCAGTAAATAGGGTATTTGCTTAATCAAAAGAACCCAAAGTGTCAGTCTATTATTATATTGGATGTGAGATGGGACCATTACAATTCTCCTGTATATTGTGCAGCACCAGAAAATTCCCATCATCAGTCAGCTGGGCATTTCTACCACCCCCTGGGAGAGCAATTGGACAGGCAAAACTCAGCATCAAAACTCGGTGGCAAAAACCCCCCACCCTTCTGATTTCAAAGACTGAAGGATTAACACCCAAGTTATTAAATTAATAGCAGCCATGAGGGAAAATATTGAATGTCTTTGCCTTGGCTTGCTGTGTTTTTCTGAGAAAGCTGCAAAAGGAAATTTGTCAGGGGTAACAGTTTATGTTGCTCCTAGAGGCAGCCATCTGGGATGCTGAGATTGGTATTTTAGATTTCTATTATCTGAAACTCCACTGGCAGACTTTGCAAAAAGGTGTTTATAAATTCTGTAGTGCAGTTTAAGTAAAACTATTTAATCTAGGGACTAAGAAATATGTGTAATTACCGTAGGTGGATAATGCTTTTTCATTGCCATTCACCAAAATTAGTTTACCAGATATTATTCCTAAGAGGTATAATTAAAATCAACGTAAAATCCAGAACACAGTGAAAATAAAACATTAGGACATAATGTCTTTAAAATTACTAGTCCGCTGCACTGCAGTACAAGCATAATCACTCTCTGGCTAGCAGTGTTTGTTTTCCCTGTGCAGGGATGCTTTGAACTGTCAGGCTTCCCAGCCAAGCTGTTCCTTTGTAGCCCATTGTAAGCAGCAGATATTTAATGACTCTCCATAATAAACTCCTTCTCTAAACAGCAAATGAGAGAACTTCATTGAACACAGGGTTTTGACACCACATTTGGTCTCTGTGTTACTCCCTGAGCTCCCACTGAAAGCAGACTGGAAGCCTTCATGGGTTTGGAGGCAGGGTCAGATCTGGACCCATGTTCCTGTCATTAACTCCTGCCCTGGCAAAACGTCCAGGGATGAAAATGGGACTCATGCCAGGGTTTTCTTCCCTGCTACTTAATGTTGAATCCCAAACTGAATGCAGGAGAAGCATTTCAGAGCCAGGTACTCGTACCAGATGTTTAATCCTGTTTTCTGCTCCTACAGAAGACATAACCTGATGTTAGATGCCACCTCTCATTATAAATGTCTGGCCTTCCTTGTTAATGAAAGACTTTGTTTTCTTTTTGCAAATGTTATTAAGCAAAGAACAAACTGATTGTCTAAATTGATTAAGCAGATTCATTCCAGTGAAAAATTTATTATTTGCTAGTTCATTTCATCAAATCAATTCAGAGGAAAAAGGCTCCATGAATTAAACTAATCACAAATATATATTTTAAAAGCCAGTAGTTTCTGGCAGGATGCAGTTAGTGCAGTCAATCACTGAGACAATAACTGAATTTTAAAATAGCGTCTTGCATTGCTTCTCAGAAGCTTCTTTGCTTTTTCTTTCAGAAAATTGGTGTTTTGAGGACAAATTCTTCCCCTACTTAGTCCTATACATTCTGAATAAGCTTCTGTGGGTGCCCAGGAGTCATTCTTGGGGAAGAACCCAAAATATTTAGCTGGCATTTTCTATAAAACAACAATCATGCACTAATTAGAAAGCTAACTGTGATAGGTTAATAAGAATTTCTGATTGCTTCTGTCCAAACTCTTGAAAAACACCTATTTATAAAAATAAAATATCATTAATTTATTAGTCTGAACACACACATTCATAAGGTTCGCTCACATGACAATCAGAGAAAATTCCTTTATAATTTTTTGCAGGGCACAGATGGAAAACCAAGCCCAGAATGCTAATATTCAATTCAGTAAAAAAGAAAAATCAACCACCACATTTGTATTTCTCCAGCAAATTATAGATAAGCTTTGGGCTTTTTGTGAATGTGAATGTGTACACAGACTCACATGTGTCCTATAGATTTTTTTTTTCCTACAAAGGTAATTTTGAAACCAACACTCAAGGAGAATCTTTTGTTAATCATGTAGATCTTTGCAAAGATGTTTGTCACAGAGGGCTCACTGAAAGCACCCAGGTCTCACCTAACAGATTATCTAATAAAAATAATTCTCTAATTTTTTCTTGTTTCTATCCTGTGAGGCCAGAGGTCCAGCAGCAGCATCACTGCCAGGATCCCCCTCAGGGTGGCCAGAACTCTCAACTATTGCAAGAGTTAAACAAAGGTGGGGCGTGGTACATCCTGGAGACACCTCTACTTCATTTCCATCTTGTCTCGGCTTAACAGTTCAAGTATTTTCCTACCAGATGCTTATATTCAGTCCCACAGCTTTTCAATGATGCCAGTTTCAAGTAGCTCCAAATTTCCCTGTCTTTTGCTGAACTTCGTGAGAGCAGTTTTTGGCTGCACCCACGGTTCAGCACCCAGGCATAGATACACCAACAAATACTTTATAATTACAGCTCATTGTCTCCTCTTCATTTTTCAGGAACTTTTGTCTAAAAACAAGGGGAAATATTGCCTCTGCTAGTTGTACTCACTGAGGGCTGAATTTGTGGGACAGATGTTTGGTGGCGCAGCTGATGCCTTGGTACCTGTGCTTGCTGTCAAGTAGATTTGGGGTCTTAAACAAAAGATTTGTAACAGCACAAAGAGCAAAGGTTATAAACACTGGGGCATGACCAATAATTTAAAAACATGTGGCACAGGCAATAACAACAAAACTGAGAAAGCTCACTGCTAAGGAGAAATAAACTTCATACACAGAATAGCATTGCAAAAAGAATTTAGACCTTTGGAAAACACAGTAATGGCAGGTCTGAGAATGTCAGTCCTCCCCTTCCTGCCCAAGGGGAGGTCCCCTATCCCCACCCCACCAGGGTAGGGGACAACAAGGTGAGTGTTCCAGGCACTGCCAGCCCTAGGGAGACTCCGGGAAAGGAATGATTCTCCCCCACTTACGGAGCCCCCAGGCCCTGACCCCCTCACTGCAAGAGGAGCCACAGCCTCTCACCAAGCAGAGCTGCAAAGAGCAGTGGAAAAGGGCTGAAGCTGCCTGGATAAACCACAACCCATCAGGTTCAGTGCAGGATTTCCTGCCAGGGCTCCAGGATGGCTGTGGAGATGCCACTCCCAGCAGCAACCACTGGTGTTCCCTTGAGCTCCCTGCACTGAGGGGCAGAGGAGCTGCCAGCATCACCCAGTGCAGTGTTCCCCATCGAGGCATTCATGAACCTGTTCTCTGGATGAACAAATGCTCTGATTATAGACTCTGACAAGCAAGCAAGCAATGAGAGTTGAGAAAACAAACACTCCCGATAATGGAGGTTTCCTCCAAAACCCTCCTGCTCCATCGTGCTAAACGCCCTCGGTGTGTATTTACACTGTCACTTTCAAGTTTTCTCCCCATCTTGTGCTGGGCTGGGGTCTGCACTGACTGCTGAATGGTGCCTGGTGCTTTGCTGTGCCCTCTCTGTGCCCAGGGATTGGCGCTGGAGTGCAGGGATGGCTGCCCTGGGCACATCTGGAACGCCAAGCAGAGCTCAGCCACGCTGGCCACCGAGAATCCCACTGGCTCCACAGGGTGTAGCACAGCAGTGACCATGCCAGCTCATCACCCCTTCATTATATCCTCTTGCACTGCATCCCCCTGTGTTCAAAGGATCCAGAGAAAATCAAACCTCATTATTTATTATTATTATTATTATTATTATTATTTTATGTTTCAAGTTTTTAAGCCATTTCTACAATGTTGCACACCCTGACTTCTGATTTCAAGGGCAATACCAATTAGTCTTGGGCTCAGCACAAGCTACTGAAGTGCAATGCCTCTAATTTACGGGTTCAGAGTTAGCAAAGCAGCAGAACAGGGACAGATCAGCAACTGAGAAGTGAGAGCCTCATCTGCTTCTGAAACCAGACTGAAAAATTCCATGGCAAGAGACAACCAAGGAGACAATTCCAGACTTAATGGGCTGTTCATCGGAAGTGACGAAGTCAGAGGTATTTGCCATTTCCTACAGCAATACTGAAACAGAGGGAGACAAGCAGCAGTCACACACCTCTCTGTGCTCCCCGGGACTCTGGACAGTGTCCCACAGCACATCAGTCCATCAGACCTGCTCCATGAAAGGCAACATGATGGGAGGATTCAGTCGTAGGCTGCAGATCACCATTCCCACTGCCAGGATGGCTGCTGCCAGGAGATGCTGATGACCATAACACGTATTTGATGCAATCCCCTGTGCTCCATTACTTCAAAGTAAAATCTGGTCTCAGTGGACGAAAAGCAGATTTATTTGGGGATGTTTAAGTTACTGCCTTACCAGTTTCCTGGTGACATCCATGCTCAACTACTTAACTCAGAGTGAAAAAAACCTGACTAGGTAATTTCATTTAAAAACCTGTGTATTCACCATTCTGATTCTTTTTAGTATTCCAAGGAATAGAAAACATCCTTCAGGCCTCACTTGCCAGCTCAGCCAGCCTCCCCTTCCTTAGGGCATTAAGAACCAGGACACTTTTCTGTAAAGTGGGAGGGATGGAGCCCTGGCAAGTGACACCCAGGTGTGCTGGGGGCTGTACACAGGACAAAGAGGAGAAGCCAAGGTGCCAGGTGAGAGCTCTGCCAGATCCCACTGCACTGCTGACAAAGCTGCTGCCAGCCAGGAAGTAACACAAATTGGAACTGACAGAGAAATGTGATAAATTCATTATTAATAGCACAACTATTATTTAATACGTAGAAGGCTGTACTAGATTAATACAAACAGGCTTTTATATTTCTTTCTGACAGCAGGGAGGGTGTGTGATCTCCAGAAAATCAAGTGCTGCTGATACTAGCTCTGGCTCTGGCTGGCATGGAGATGCGGCTTTGGCAGGGACAGGATTTCTCTCCAGGACACTGCAACTCCTGCACACTCCAGAAGGTCATGCAGGCTGACTCTGTGGCAGGCTGAAGCACTCGCACAAAAGGTCAGCATGCTGTGGAAATCTGCACACAGCTCCTCCTCGGGGGGCTCAAACCTCTTGGTGTTCATTAGAATCTGCCTTGTTTTATCTCAACCTATGGTAAGTTTTACGGGGGATTTATTTTCTAAACAAAGAGCAACCCGTGGTGTGTATCAGAGGCTCGGTCACTCCAGCTCACTCTGCAAACCAAAACTGCCACAGCAAAGGTGGATTTCTGTTTCTCTCTCTTCACCTGCCACACACAAACACACGTCTGCACATCCACAAGCTCTCAAGCCACCTATATCTCAGTCTATATATGTATACATATATTTATAAACATATATATTTTTATTCTTACTATGGGAATGTTTATCTCAGGTGTACAAATGAGACCCATCAGTGTGTAACATAAATACTTCATTTAACATCCCATTAGCATTTATTCCTTCTATCTCTGCTATTTTTTTAACTTGTTCTCTTCAGAGGAAAGAAAACACAGTGTCAGGGAAAAAATATTTCAAACAAATCTTGAAAAGGAGGAGTTAGGAAAAATGCATTGACTCATTCTCATTATTTCCACCTTTAAATCTAAGTGTAGCTGCAGTGCATGGTCTACTCACAAATGATCCTAGAGGAAAATAGTTTAGTTCTTTAGAAAGAATTTTTCTGATAACTGGCTGCTTTTTTTCAGCCTCCTTAGCATTTTCTGCCACTCATTTGCATTTACCAGTGGCAGGTTCCATCACCCCTTGCTGCCTTCCTCGCAGTCAGCACTAAAGGTCTCAGCATCCCCTGGCTGACGTGCAGCATCCCCACACGGCATCCTGGGCAGCCTCGGTCCAGACAGCCTGGAGCTCCTCGGGACAAAGCCAGGACAGGGAATGTGGCTCTCAGAAAAACAGATGTGACACGGAGTTGCAGCAAACATTATCCAGCCATGAAAACGCTGCCGTGCAAAGCGGAGCCGCACGGCCCCGTCCCCGCTCCGAGAGGGGAACCCGCCCGCCCACCCCGCAGCGGCTCTAGGATGCGCTCGGCCGAGCGTGGCGGCTCCCGAGAGCAATCAGAGGCTTCCCAGGAGGGAGAGGAGCAATAAAGCATGTGGCAAGCTGTCACTGTAGGGGAATAAGGGGCAACTATGGCTCCTGTGAGAATTACAGTTCCTGGGATTCTGCACCCGGCAGAGCTGCTGCCAGGCGAGTGCCGGGAATGGGAGGGCGAGGAGTGGGGTGGGAATGAGCCACGGACGCACCTTGTCTGTCACCTGCTGCCCCACCCCACCCAGCTCCCGGAAGGCTCCTGCAGCAGGGAGCCCATGGAGGAGCCCCCTGCACACCTCATGGGGAAAGGCCAATTCCCAGAGCCTGCTCTGAGCCACCAACTCCTGCCATGCAACGAACAGCAGATTCCATATGTCCAAAGGAAAAGTTCCACAGAAACTTCATTCCTGACTGTTTTGAGTTGAACTTAACGTAAAACAAGAAACAGTTCAGGTGGGGATGGAAACACAAAGGGCCCCAACATCCCCATGGAGTCTTTTTCCCTGGCTCCTGCCCCATGCGCGCCAGCGCCTCCGGGAAAGCAGCTCAACGTGGCCCAAAGCAAGCTGGAAGATCTTACTGCAGCTCCAGCTGCCTCAGCACCACCTTGTCGATGCACTCTCCAGGCTGACGGGGAGGGACTGTCCCCTCAGGCCATGGCAGTCACAGCTGTGACAGCCAGAGGGGACCACGAACACATTCCGGGAGCGGGCATCAGCCACGCCGGACTGCCGGGGCGCCGGGACAGAGGACCCTTCTTGGGTCCGAGCAGCTGAATTTAAAGCCGGGGGGCGATGGCAGCCGCGCTGGGAACCTTTGAGCCGGAGGCAGTCGCTGCTATTACCACACAAAAGCGATGCCGAGCAGCCGAGCAGGACAAAAGAGGTGGGGGGCAGCCAGACAAGAGAAACGGAGGGTGGAGCGAGACAAGAATGGGAGAGGAGCTGCGCGGACAAGAAGGAGGGGAGGAAGACACGCACACACACACAAAAATCAGAGAAAGGGGAAGACAAGAGGGTAACAAGGGGGGAAGAGACCATACGGGGGAGGGCGTTCCTCACCTGGTCCACTCCCTCCTCCACGCTGCTCCTCTCACTCTTTGCTTACCCAGTGCAAGGACACCGGAGCAGAGCATCAGAGCTTTGGGTTGAATGTCCATATCCAGAGGATTTTCCTGTTCACTCAGGTTTTGCATTGCTACTGGGAAGGCTGTGATCAGCAGTTCTGCAAAGGGACTTGGAGTAACTGTGTGAGTTTCTCACCAACAGCCATATTCCTCATTCCTCTTGCAAAAAAAACGCACCTTGGATGATGCCACAGTCACCAGCATCTGCCTGCAAAACCAAAAGTTGGTCCTAGTTAATGCCAGGTTAGAGACAGGCCTGGATTAGCTGAGGTAAATGAGTGAAAAGGACTGCTCTTGAACTCAGGGAACATACGATGCTGATGGCTCACCCAGCCTCATCCCTCTGCTTTACAAGTACCCACCAAACCTTGGAGTCCCAGGGGCACTTCCCTCCTTCCTGTAGCCAAGCAGCCCCAGCAGCCTCACCAGTATTTTAGGGACAGAGTGGCAGAAAAACAATAGAAGTCAGAAGAGGGGGAAGGTCCACATCAGAAGGTGCTGTGGAGCTAAAGCACACATCAGCTTTTGTTTCCTGATAAGGCCTCTATAAACGACAGAGTAAATGACAGAACAAATGTAAAGCTCCCATTGTTCTCAAGGATATTTGAAAAGCTCTCGTGTTTCCAGTGTTCAATAAAACAAGAAAGTCAGAAATGGAAAACACATTTTAAAAGTATGAACTTGCAGGGAATTCAATAAAAATGCACTTTTCTGACTGAAAAATTATCTTTATCTTCAGGAATGAAAACACTGGTGGCTAATGTGTCTCAGGCTGGCAGCTCTGGCAGCTTCACCTTTGAACTCCGGTGCCCCTCACGCAGCACAGCAGCCAGCACTTCTCCCATCTCCCTCCCCAATTCAGTATTCTTTTCAAGACTACCTCTTTTTTATTAATTTTCAATAGTATATTATTTTTATTAGGATTTCTGTAGTTTTATTTCTTTCTTTTTCCAGAGTACCAACCCTGTGGCATTCACCTGCTAAAATAAAAAAATGTTACCACTTTTCTCTCTAAAGCCACTGCCACACTTCTGGCCACATTTCTGCTGGTTGTCAAAACCACCACGAGAGCTGACATCCCAGAAAGGCCCATTTCTAACCTCTATGCTCTGGTTGCTGCAGCACATGGTTCTCAGCCCACATGGTCCAAACATGATCCAGAACTGGACTGATCCTCCTTGGGCCACAGCTCTCCAGAGCAAACAAAATATCTGAGATGAACAAAACCTGGCTGAAAGTAACTGAAAGTGAATGCTAAAATCTCCAGCTCTTGTTGTTTGAGTCTCCCCATGCCTGTAAGGAAAAGACTGATGAGAAATAAGAGAGAATGGGGAAAGAGGGAAAAAAGGAAGAAATTTTCTGGAATGATCAGAAATTACTCATATGCATGTTCATAGCCTAAAACAAGGATCATGGATGAGTTAAACCTTGACTTCAGCTACAGTTTGACTGGAATAAGGATTTAATTTTCAAACACAATCTTGCATAATGTTGTTTTTTTCATAAAGCTGGGGCCAGCCTCATCTCTGGCTTCCCAATAGGGCCAGAGCAGAGAATTTGTGGATGCAGGCATTAAAATGTTCACACCACCTTAAAAATGTTCCGTTGTGTGTTTTTTTTTTTAACCCTAATATAGTTGTTAGGTTTGAAATGTGCAAAGTGTTAACCTTCCCACAAAAGTGACTTGAAAGAAAGATTTTTGATCAGCACCAGTATTGAGACTAATTCAGTTCATATGCGTTGAGATAGCTGTGGGAGACAAAATATTTTAGAAAACTGTTGCCCAGGATCTTTTACAAGTTCAGTTTTCTTCTCCAACAGAATGATGAGGTCTAACCCAAGGATGAGCTGCAAAACATCAGGCAGGAACCAGCAACAGGAAAAGAAGGACAGAGCCAAGCCTTCTGCCCGCCACTACACATGGACATGTGTTGGGGCAGGACATTTCAGGTGGTGGGTAATCCTTCCATGAGCACAGAGAACTCTCCAGATAGGCTCTGTAGTTTGAATTTTAATTTTTTTTATGCCTGCTCTTTGACTGAGCACGATGGGAACACTACCAATAGGTAATTTGGGAGTTACTATATGTGATGTTCTTTGAAATAGGAGAGAAGTCTCTGCTCCTTTGGGTGTGAGAATTGATCAGGGAAAGGGGAGATGGGTTGGATTTTGAGAAAGCAGTAGGGGTATGGTAAATGTTGCCTCTGGGCTAATGCCAGAATCTTTCTCCTCTTTCACATTCTTTATCCATTCAGGATAACCTGCAACACACCAAATGGGTTTTCCCATGCAGAGGCCTCTGGGAGACAGTTTAGATACACGATTTCAGATGCAAAAACCTCTTCCCAGCCCAGGCCATCACATAGGAGCCAATTCCTGAGCAGAGTGGAGACATCTCAGTCTTCAAATCTTTCCCAAACTCTGTCAGGATACCCTGAAACTTTGTGATCCAACCGAATATAGGTCACACTTCCTCAAGTTAATAATAGATGTGCCAGGAAAGACAGCTCTTGAGGTCAGGGAATTTTTTCCTTCTTTTTCACTCATTTTTTTCTTTCTTCTTTTTTTTTCCCTGTTGTCTTTTCACTTCTCCTTTGGAAGGGGTGGGGGAGCCCAAGTGCAGCCCCCGAGCCGCCCGGCCGGCCATCCCTCGCCCACCTCCCCGGCCAGCAGCCCAGAGCCCCGCGGCTGCCAGCGCTGTGTTTGTCTTACACAAGTGTCCCCTGAATGAGGAAAAATAAATAGAAGCAAACATATGACTCTTCTTAACACAAGCCTCCCCACCTCCTCCTTGCTTTATTTTTTCATTATTATTATTTTTCCTCCTCCTCTGGCGACATAAAAAGAGGCTGCGTCTGCCCCTGTTGAATGTAAATGCCTTTGAAGTGGAACTAATCATTTCAAGGATAGTTTGCGTTGTCCTAACAACGCAGCTGAATTGCAAAGCCCCTCTTTTTGTTGAAGATATGTTTTCTTTCTTTCAGCCCAACCTGATGATGATATACTGCTTTCACGCTCTGTCCTCCCGCATCGTAAATCTCCGCTGCCGCCTTCCCCGGCCCGAACTCCCCCAAGCCAGCGGGAGATCGGCAGCGGCTCCCCCCGGGCAGGGCCGGGCGGGACCGGGCGGGACCGGGACGAGCCGGGGCCGCGGCGCAGCGGAACCGCAGCCGGGGAGGGGAGCTGCAGCTGCCGGGAAGGGCGGGAGGCACGGCAGCTGGCCCTGAACCCCTCTCCGTGCACGCCTGTTCCTCCCCAGGCACCCTTCCGTTCAACACCTTCTGGGTACCCTCCGTCCTCCCCTCTACGCATCCTGCATCCGCCGCACTGCACCCTCCATCCATCCCCCGCTGAATATGCATCCTCGCCCTCCAGGCATCCCACATTCCGCTTGGGCCATCCCTTCCCAGACCCTCCGGGCACTCCAGGCTGCCCTGGCCCTGGCCCGCAGCTCCCGTTATGCCATTAGTGACAGAGGTCGGGTTTCAATCTGGGCTCGGTGACACGGCGGGGCTGCAGTGGGTGCCTTGGAAATTCAGGTCAAGCGGTGCGGGCTCGGGTTTCACGGTCAAGGCTACCGGGAGGCAACCTCGGAAATGCCCCACTGGATGGACAGACAGACAGATACACCACAGGCAGTCAGCAGGCGGCTCCCCAGATCCCTGCCCAGACCACAGCTTTTCTGAACTCCCCTCTCCCCACAGCTCTTCTGGGCTTGGATGCTTTGCCCACCAGGTCCTATTCCTGGCCAGGATCTCTGTGGTGGGGCAAGTTCTGGGTTAATTCCACCCCCCCCCCAGTAGGCATTCCAATTCGACAACTCTTTTTTTTTTTTTTTTTTTTTTAAAGAACAGAGAAACATATTTTATTTACTGCCTCCTATAAATTATTTACTGCCAGGACTGAGGTAATTCCATTAAAGCCGCATGGTTTGCGTATACAAAATAGTTATCTGGGGACTCCTTTTTTGCCATCAAGAAGCCACAGGGTTGCCAGAGAGCAGGGAAAGATGGGGGCAGGAGTAGCTGACTGCTGGAGAAATGGCCTCGGGAAGCAGCACAGGAATGGAAAGAAATGGCTTTGCCCCCTCAGTTTATGGAACCACACGAGCACAGAAACAGCACTTCCTATGCAGGAGCCACCACCAGGGCTGGGATCAACGCGGGCTCATCCCGTCATTCTGCTGAGCTGCACCAAAGATGGCACAGGAAATGACAACACTGGCAAACAAAGCCACCACCGGCTGTGCCTGTGCTTCCCAAGATATGCCTGATTCCCCGGGAGAGCAGAAGGGTACCAGCAGCACTGCTCTTCACCGCGCTGCCCTTGGGACGGCTCTGCTGGGCTGTCCTGCTGAGAAACCTTGTCCCCACAGGTGCCCTTCTGCAGAGCAGCACTGGAGCAGCATTAAGGCATCGTGTGCCCCAGCATGGGCTGGTGAGGGGTCTTGGAGGTGGTTCCAAGCTCTCCCCCCAGCCCAGTTCTCCCGGAGGATGCAGTTCTCCCCTCCCCAGCTCCACCTGTCCATGGCATAGCCAAGCCTGGGGGCTCAGCATCTCCGGCCGGTGCTCCTGCAGAGCTCCATGGCTGGGGCAGGGCTGCTCCAGTACCCACAGCCCATGCTCATCCCCGCGGGCCCTGTGCAGCAGGAGCTGCTTTCAACAAACTCTCACGAGCTCAGCTCAGAGAAGATAAACACTGAAACCAGTGTATGCTCCCCAGGGGGGAGAGAGAAGCAAAACAGCGAGATAAAGGAGAATTCCAGGTGAACATCAAGAAACTGTTTACCCTCAGAAAGTGGTACATTAACAATCATTCTGTCTATGAGCATCTTCCCTTAGACAAAACTCACAGATTCTCCTGTTTTAAAGGGGAAGATGAATGAGTCCATCTCTCTCCCTCTAATATCTTTTGCCACCCCACTCAGGGGTGTTTGCCACAGAAGCAGCACAGTACTGGGTCTTGCAGCTCTAAATACTCAAAACACAAGTCTGAGAAAATCAAGGTGGTAAAGAAGCTGGAAAGCAAACAGGGCTGAAATGTGACATTTGTGCAGTACTGATGTTTCTATATTTACATAAATTAATAACTCAATCACACACCTTTCTTGCATCTGACGTTCTCTGCATTCCCCGTCTGTTACCTTCTAGTCCACGAATATTCTCAATCCCTTCTAGGGAACACAGGGCCTGGGAAGAAAGGAGCAGAAATTGCCACTTGCTCTTTCACCATCAGGGAAATGTAAAAATGTTTCTAATTAGTGAACTTGAATATTTTAGATTGGCTGTATTTCCTTCAATGCTCCTCATCATATTGGCCTTGGGACAGATGGAAAAAAGGAATTACTTCCTTCTCACATGGATTCAGCCACACTTCGTTGGCATTTTCCTGCCCATATAGTCCTTACTTGAGAACATTAATACATTTCTCACATAGCACTTCATGTGTAAAGCATGGCAAACCTGTTCCAGTGTATATTAAACCAAGGTGTTGCTGATTACGGTGGATATACCAGTTTCTGGGAGGCCAGAACCTGAACACGGGCAGACAGGCAGGAGAGGTCCTGTTATAGCAGTGGGGGAGTTATGATTTCTCTGGGCTCCAACGCAGCCTCAGAGCAGCTGAGCAGCAGATGCTGCAGCATTTCACCTTGGTAGGCAGAGACACCCCAACCATAAGTGCTTCTTGGCTGCGTGTCTCACCTCCCAGGACTTTTCAGTGCTTTTAAAAGTCAGATTTATTAGCAATATTTTCAGAGCAGACACCCAGCAGGCAGCCTTTCCATGTCAGCTCCTCCACGTCCTCTCAGATGTGAATCACCACACTCAAGGCTGAGATTTTCCCTCTAGAAAAGCCCATGGAAGCAGCAGCCACTGCCTGATGTGCATGAGACACCAGGGGGATGAGGGTTTCAGGTCTCCTGACTCGTAAGCTAAGCTTGGAAATCACACAGCTCTTCCTGAAGAATGCATATGGTTCTTAAAAAAGAACTTCTCATTTCTCCAAATCACATTTTTGACCCCAAAAGTGGAGATTCTAATATATGGCCCAGAATTTTATGGTAACTCTAACAAACCTCAAAGACTGTCAATATCATAGAAACACAGAATGGATTGGAAGCAACCTTGAGGATCATCCAGTTCCCACCCCCTGCCGTGGGCAGGGACACCTTACACTCGACCAGGCTGCTCCAAGCCCTGTCCAACCTGTCTTTGAGCACTTCCAGAGATGGGGCAGCCACACTTGTCTGGGCAATCCACTCAAACAGACTTTGAGCCAAGGAACAGGCTCCCCCCTGGCTATCAGCATGGGTTGCAGGGTCACTGGTTCTGCTTGCACCAGCACCAGATCAAGTCCCAGTCTTCCTAAAACAAGACAGTTAAACAGCAGTTATTCAATATACCTCTGCTTTCATGTCAAATAAACTTAATTTTTGAACATATTTTGACTTCTTTAGCTACACCACCTTGGTAAACATGGAAATTTTTTATTACCACTGGCAAACCCACTACTTTTTAATTACTGTCCTACCCAGTTGCTAAGCAAGTGCTTTATGATACACAAAAAAAAAGTGTGCAGGAGTTGCCAAAATATTTGAAGAATTTTATTCCCTCTACATCTTGAAAAGATACAGAAAACAGCCACTTTTACCGTACAAAACGGTGATGCAAAATATGCATATTTTTTACCACATGTGCTTTTGTTTTTCCTCTTTCTATATCATCTTTTCCCAAACTATCCTGCAGGGAGTTTGAAATTCTCACTCAGCCCTTCATCTACTCTTCATTTATTGAGTTAAGACTGAAACGAGCAGTGTCCAAAAAAAAAAATCCACCCCAAAACAAGGAGAAAGCCTCAACTTGATGTGTCCTGGGATAAATTTTAAAAGTTTTGTAAGACAAAAGAGTGCCAACAGCATGTAGCACGAGAAAGGCTTAATGTTCAAAGAAACACCCTTTAAATTAATACATCTGATGGAGCTGCAAAAGCCTCTTTAGAAGCAGCCTGCTTACATTAACAATTTTGGACGGCCTGGTGCCTCAGAGACTCCACTGAGCAAGTGTTTCAGATAGGTTTTCTTTATGATGCTGCAGACTGTCAATCTTTACACAGCATCAAGAATAGATACTCTTAAGAAAATAATTTTGTGAATACCCATAAGTAAAACTAAGAACAAATAAGCTTAATTTTTAAAAAATGGAGATTTGATTATTCTTCCTCCCTTTCCCCCTTCCACTCTCTCCTCCCCTCATTAAAATGTGGCTGGGTTCTGACCAGTGGTAGTGATTCAGGACACAACTCCACTGGGCATATGAGACTGAAATCTCATTGCAGCAGGATATGAAGATACTGCCTGGGGTTTTTAGGCTGAAAAAATTTAACTAGATCTCAGCCCTTAAAGGGTGATGTTCTTCCTCCCGACAGAATAGCTGCTGAGTCAAAGTAAAAAAAAAAAAAACCTTTTTAAATGCAGCAGTAGGAGAGTCCCATCTGATCATAAGCACACTCTGCCGTCTTGGACAACATGTATTAAATGACGATGTGTACACAGCGATGCAGCTCAGCTCTGCCTGCTCCCGAGGGCAGCCTCTGTCTCCCTGGCTGCAACTTTGGTTCCTCTGTCCCTGCACCCTCCTGAAGCAGCAGTTTGCAGCACCAGGCTCTGGTGAGACACTTCAAATCTCATTCTATAATATTTTTTTTTTAGTCTCTCCTCATTCAAACAGTCCCAGCTTGAGACAGCTTGATATATTACTACGCCTGTCAGGGAGATGGTGAGAATAATACGAGCAAAAAGACCAGGCTGCTCCTGGCCGGGACTGCGGCAGGGAGCACAAAGGGGCTGCCGGGGGCGAGGGGGGCACGGCCCGGCATTTCCTCTCCTCTACCTACCTACGTGTCTAATCGCTGCTGAAAAAGCTGCGTCTCGGCGGCCCCGACTCGGGACACACGGCAGCTTTGAAGTCCTGAGCGCTGGTTCCACCCCGCACCTCTGACAGCTCCGGCGGCCGCTCCGTCTGCGCCGCACCCCGCACCAGCTCCCCCACACCCCTCACCAGCACCCCCGCATCAGCACCCCCGCACCAACACCCCCACACCCCTCACCAGCACCCCACACCAGCCCCCCCACCAGCACCCCGCACGCCCGCACCAGCAGCGCGCACCAACACCCCCGCACCAGCTCCCCCGCACCAGCTCCCCCGCACCCCGCACCAGCACCCTGCACCAGCACCCTGCACCAGCATAGCATCCCGCACCAGCACCCCGCACCAGCACCCTGCACCAGCATCCCGCACCAACACCCCCGCACCAATACCCCCAACACCAGCAGTCCGCACCAGCTCCCCCGCACCAATTCGAGCAGCCACAGTAGCCAGGGCTCCCGCAGGGCAGCTCTTCCCGGGGCCACCAGGGTCCCCACCTCTCCAGGCTTCTCCCCAGAAAGCCAAGACAGGGCTGCTGAGCTGTTCTGCACCTTGCACCAGGACGCAGAGATGCACCAGCTGCAGGGTGACATCTCTGGAGAAGGAGAAGGGTCCCACTGCCAGGGATTCTGCCCCGCTGGGATATTGAGATGAGATTTGGGAATCCTACATGCATGATGAGAGCATACTGTGTGGCAGAACCCTAGGGGTGAGAGGCCCAGTAAGTCTGTGCAGGCAAGGAGCAGAAAGAGCCTCATCCATGGGGCAATGAGGCTATACCCTGCAGCAGTGAGAGGGGCCACACTGGCCTCCCATGCCAGTGGCTGCTCAGAGACATTCCCTGTGCAGAAGTTACCTCCCCCCTGACATCTGCCCTTTCTGAGACGTGCCAGGCTTCTATGCATTTTTTCACATAGGAAAAATTATTTTTCCCTGTGTATCTCTTAGTTTAACAGGCCCCACTGTTATCTTCAAAAGCACTAAACCAACTTACTCCAAGAAACTTTCTGACCATATCCCGTCTTATCCTGAACCAACTGGGAAAAACCTACGTCCTTGGGAAAGTACCTCTAGAGGAATTATCCTGGCTACTGGGTGAGCTGTAAAGGGGTAACCAGGAGAAATGAGCCCAAACACCTCACCTGTGTCATACACAGAAGCAGTTTCCAGCTTCCTTGCTGCTAGGGGGTTTTGTTCACTAAAACCACCAAGATGAGAAAGTGATGGTGTTTGATGAAGGAACACAGTGGACACACACCTCACACCAGCAACAGTGCTGAGAGCATTGGCACCTGCAGGAAAGGCTGCTCGTGCTCCTTTATGCACCCAAGCTCTGCCCTGGTTATTCACCCAGACTTCTCCAAGGTTTTCCACATTACAAAGTTCCAGCACAGACAAAAAGCAGTGGCTCTGGCCTGTGGACAGTCCAGCAACCTGAACGCAGTGCAAAGATCCCTCTTGATTTCTTTGTTTCATGAAAACACTGTGCTTCCTCAGGTACCACCAGCAGAGACCCAGGGTCTAGCCTCGTCTGCAGCTTTCTTCATCCCTTCCCTCCTGGTCACAGGAGTGAGGGCAGATTCAGGCCATGAGCTGTCAGAATTGCAACTCACATAATTCTTTCACATAATGTCAAGCACTTTTGTACATACCTTAGGAGTGAGTGCCTGAGTTTAATGATTAGATCACCCTGGATCACACCAGAGCATCATCTGCACAGGATTGCCTCAACGTTTTCCATTTTCCTCTTTTCTTTAATACACTGTAACAATTATAAGCTAAAGAATTTTCCATTAATTAAAACTACTTAAAGAAACAAATGTGGCTTAGTGTAAACTGTTACATCATGTAACATGTAAACTGTAGCATCATGTTACTGCACGAAAATGTTTAATTAATCCACAGATTTTCCAAGGACTACTGTATTTGTGGCAATTCTGTTGCCTTCCTTAGTTTCCCGTTCCTGCTGAAATGAGAGCAGCAGCAAGGCTGGAGTGTGTATACCCTCCAACCTGACAGCACACACACACACACACACACACACAGATCACCCTTCATTCTGCCTGGGCAGTCCATGTTTCATGCTCTGGGATATACCTCCCAGATCAGGAGGCTGAAGGAAAAAAAAAATCATATCCCTGACTAACCTCTAGCATTGTCAATCTATTTGTTCTTCTTCCCAATCAATAAATTAGAAGCCAGATTTTCTTGAAACTCTCTTCATAAATATTTTCAAAAGGTGAAGCAAAGATCAAAGCAATATACAAAATAGTTCCCTAATTTTCCTTTGTTTTATTTGTTTTATTCAAGCATCAGAGGGGCATTAGGAGGCAGGCTGTGATGATTTTTAATGATTCTGTTATTCCAGTGTATCCCAAATATTTCCCTGCATTTTATTTTTAAATGTTTTCTATTATGGGGCAACAAAGGGCCATTCATTCTGCCTAGCAGAAACCTTAGTTTTGATTAAGCACTTCTGGTAACCATTTAGGGTGCTAAAATCTATCATTGCATTTAATTATCCTCGTTTTTTTATAGTCTCATTTATTGCTCATTAAATTACTAAAGATGCTTCTGTGGTTTTTTCTTAAGGAAGGATCCAGCAAGAAACATATGCTGGTGAAAACTTGCTCAGGTTTCCACAGCATCTGAAGCTGTCAGCATAAATTCACTGATTTTGTTTTATCAAAGGATAAGCAGCTCTTGTAACACCCTGGCACTTTGGTCACCAAAGTAATAGTCATATAAAAGAGGCTTTCCAGGTACTGGGTTTGGTGAGCAGCATTATCCTAGAGTTCAAAACATTTGGACTATAATTCAAAGCTAAGCAAATAATTTTGGCTGTGAACGTGGATGTGAATGTATTTGTTTTCCCTGGGCCAAGCTATCCTGGCACGTTTTGCAAAGAACACTCCGAGATCTGCAACACCCCTGGGGTGTGACCAGGAGTCCCCTGCCCTTCACCCCTGAGCCTCTGCTGAGGCAGCCATGAGTGTACAGTGGGAGACCCTGAAGACGCCAAAGCACTGAAAATGCTGCCCACTGTTCCCACACGTGAAAAATTATCCCAGAGGAGCAATGGCAGCGTTCTGATTACACCACACCCAGGGATGCCTTGAACAAGCATCCCTTGTGCTGGTCCCACTGCCAGCTGTAGCCCCTGCTTCACACAAAACGTGGTTCTTACCCCAAACCACAGACATAAGTGGTGACCATTTGGGCAGAAATACCACAGAAAAAGGACAGAGTCAATTTAGATTACTGTTACTCATTTGTAACTGATTTCCCCTGACCTCCTGATGCTCACTGCTCGTTGCTTCCTCCTGGCTTCCTGGTGCTGGGAATTTGCTGCCCTTAGAGATGCTGTGGATGGATGTGAGTGGGTCTGGGGAGCATTTGTTCCTCCTGCATATTCCTCCTGCATCCTCCCAGGATGCTGCAGCCAGGATGGCTGTGTTACAACAGTGTATTACTTGGGCAAAGCTGGCAGCCAAATGAGAGATTTTTCAGTTTCCCGATAATAACACTGACAGACCAAAGCCACAAAACTGAAGTAAATTCTTCACTTTTCCCCCTTCAAACCACGTGAAAGGATGCAATAGAGTGTCAGATGAATCCATTGTGGGGACATACCATGTCCCGAAGCAGAATCTTTGCACTACGCCTCAGCCCAAGAGCCACATGTAGCACAAGAGACTGAAAAACCTGTGCTTTCCTTCTGAAAACCAACAGCCACTACACACCTACACCCCTCTCACCTCCCTTCCTGCCTACTATGAATTCAACAGTTCAACGTCCTGTTCCCTGTCCAAGAACATGAAATATTTCCCTTGCTACGTGAAGGCTGACATCAGCTCTATGAAGCATCCTCCCAGCCCCTTCCAGACACCCCAAAACCAGGACTTCCCTCCTGCCCCACCCAATGCCAGGGTGACAACATTTTGGCAGCACAGTCTAGCCTGGGCCACCAGGTTTTGCTTTACACCAGGCTTTGCAGTTTGGTGAGCTTTAAAAGCAACGTGTGCTCCCTTTCTGACATTTTTTATTCCTTCCCTTAGTCTGTGAAGTTAGTGGAAAATGGTGATCATAACACATGTATATATATCAACTCAGTAATAAGATTATCAGCTGATGCTAGGACAGAACAGTGGTTTTACCTCTGGTGATTTTATGTAATACTGAAGCCACATTTGTTATTAAACATTATATTACACTGTGGTTTTGTAACCTCAAATGAAAGCTATGCAGTTAATTCTCTGGGACTCATTATGTTCTCAGATTCCCTTTAAACTGGTCTTATTCTGGACTATATTTACTTAACTGCCAAACCATAAGCAATCTGTATAAATACAACAGGGATTTCCCCTTTTCATGAATTTATGCACTTTATCTTTTATCAGTTTAGCAAATAACATGGCTCAAAGGTTTTACAGGTTTCCACTTCCTCTGTTGTTACCTTTTTGCTTGAGCTTGGCTTAGCTTTCCGTTTAAGCCATCTTGCAGGCACATCCCAAGCTCCAGCAGTTGCAGTTTCCTTGTGGCAGGATCTGCTGTGGCTTTAGGAGCCCCATAAACGTGGACTGGATCTCTGTGTGCTTCCAGAGTAGGGAAACACTCAGTGTCCTGAACACGAGGGTCTTGGGATGGCAGGGATGTGAGATGCCAGGTGTGGTGCTGGCAATGTCTTCCCCATGGGATGCTTTAAGTTCAGCTTTTCATATACTGGACCCAGTATGGCCAAAACTACGGCATCATCATCCAGGCACAACACCTTCCTTCCCTCTATATGTGTCTCTCAAAGCAGCTGTGTATAAATAATGCTCCCATCTCTGCTATCAAACCATTTTTACTGAACAGCAAGGACATCATCCAGACTGCAACACAGGAGGCCTTGATCATCTGGAGTGAGCCAGGCTGGAGCAGATCCAGAGGCACCAAACCCCACTGGCCTCAGAGCACCTCATGGCAGCGGGGCTGCTGCCAGGGCAGGGATGTGCAGCTGGTGCTGCAGTGTCCTCCATCCCAGATAGACATATCTGCCCTGTCAGTGAAACATCAGAATATAAGAAACTCAAACTAGAAACAGAAGAAAGCAGGTGAGGGACAGGAAAACATCCAGAAATTATAGAAAAGGTTCATCCATGTCCTGCCTGGAACCACATAACCAAAGTCAAGGCTGCTCTGAATGGTCCTGCTTCACTCCCTTTCCTTCTGATCCTGCATCCTTAGAGTCTGAGCCCATCTTCAGGGCCTGAAAGGCACAATGAAACAATTCGCCATGCTCCATAAAGCTGCCTCCATCCAGTCACCCATGGCTCTGCCCAGCACCTGGAGGACACCAAAGTCTGCACTCGAAAGGGCCAGCACAAAGTGTCCTTGCCAGTTACAGCGGCCAAGGTCCACATGGCAAAGGCCCAAGGTGACAACTCTGAAGGTGAGAGCTCCAGGAAGCCAGAGCTCCATCCCTTTAATCAAGGCATCAGCAACCAAATCCAAAACTGGGGTCAGAGTATTTGGGGGCAGCACTGAGTAACCCCCAGTCACCTCCCACACCAGGTATTCCTACAGCTCTGGAGGGTGACCCAACACCTCTGCATTGCATTCAGGTGTTTTCAGCATAGAAAGCAGCATTGGGAAGCAAAGCCACGTTACTTAAGGGAAGGAAGCGAAGAAGCACCAGAAAGGGAATATTAATAGGCAATTAATGTCAGGACAGCACATATCCAGAGAAGTGATCAGTCTCTCTACTCTATCAAGCTTTTCCATCCATCTTCAATTCTATTTCTCTTTTGGGAAAATCAGACAGAGAAGCACAAGCCTCCTAAGTGCTGGCTAACTGCTGTCAGCAGAGGCAGGAGCCCACCTCCTGCCAGAGTTGTCCCCTCTGCCAGGCAGGTGTCAACCCCTGTGCCTCAATCCACCCTCCTGGTAGGCTGCTTTCCACAGACTGGGGCTCCCTGAGATTGCAGCAGCAGAGGGACAGCTGCCAGCACAGGTAATGGGTCTGTTTGTCTGGACTTGGTGCTCCAAGAATCCATGCAGAGATTAAACTGGAGTGGGCTCCAGGGGTGGTGAACCTGCACAGTGATACCAATGTGCCACCTCCAAAGTAATGTATGAGCTGAAACAGCACAGCTGCTGTTCTATCAGTTGTATGTGTTAAACTGCTCCTTCCCCCTCACGATTGCTGCGTTTCCATGCTCGAATGGGCAGGCGCAGGATGTCAAGGCTCTATTTGGCCAAACACAGCCTTTGGTGACTGGTGCCTGCAGGTGGGAGGGAGCATTTCGCAGCATTGCAGTCGGGGTCTTAGCAGGGATTGCAGCATTTTAGCAGCTCTTGGGAACTCTCGACTGAAACACAGAGCTGTTTCTGCAGTGCCTCTCCTCTGCAAACAGCCTCTCACCCAGATGGCATCCCTGGGAAGAGCGGCTGCGTTATCGCCCGTGCTGCACTCAGCATCGCGGATTTTGTGGCGCGGGAGCTCCTGCTGCTGAGCTGGAGACAAAGTGCGCTCACGGGGGGATGCAAACCTGACACACCGACGCACATTAAAGCTTAGCAGACACAGGCAGCACTGGCAAACCTCTCGCCCCGTCTGGTCTCGCCCCGTGAGCTGTCCCGACCTCCCCGAAGCCCTCCACGGGTGAGCGGGGTTTCTGATCTCCTCTCTCCTCGCCTGTCTGATCCACCCTCCCCAGTTGGGCCGGGCTTCTGATCTCTCAACTACTAATCCAATCTCCCCCACAGCTGCTCCGGGACTCTGATCTTCCCTCTTCAGTTGCGCCAGGCCCGCTGATTTCTCTTGGCTTCCTTAAGCCTCTGATCTCCCCTCCTCAGTTGCTCTCATCTGGACTCTCGCTCTCCTCCAGCCACAGACAAAACCCAAGTGTGTCAGGCTCCTGCCTAGCCTGCCTGTGGCTTGGATGCTCCCAGGAGCTGGGCAACACATGGCAGTGGGGGGACAGGCAGACCCCCAGTCTGGCCAGGTCCCTGTTGGGTGACTTTGTGCCCAGGGCAGGTCCCAGGGACTTGGGCACGAGGAGAATGCCAAGGAAACACACATACTTGGAGTATATTCACCATGTAAGAGTGCTTGGGCCCCTAAAATCTCCCTGCTGATTCCCACAGGCACCATGCACGCACAATTTGGACCTTGTAACTTATCCACACGGACACTGACACCCATAACGTGCTGATACGCTTCAATGGGTGGCAGAGAGAGGATGGGCTCCTGACTGCTCTTTGATAGAAGCTGCACCTCTACCAGAGTCCTACACTGGTCTGGTTATTACAAAGAGAAAATAAAAATGATTTGCAAAAGATAAGCAGTATTTTCATGCTTTTTTTACCCTCCCCAGGGACAACTCTCCCATTTTCAATGCAGTGGGGAGTCTCTCACACCCACAGGACTCCAGGAAGAGGGCACAGAGCAGAACCACAGTGGGTTCACACCAGAACTCCAAACAATGGATCTGCACTGCCACCAATCACTGTCATGGTCATAAGCTCTGGTCCACCACGGGCCAGGAGGAGAAGATGGGTGTAAGGATGAAGTGCTTCTGTGAAGAGGCCTTCTTTCCTTCTAATGATGTGGACACAAAGGGAGGAACTTGCCAGGCTGGACTATGGTACAAAGAGTTAAGCACAACTCTGATTACAACAGAAGAGGATTCAGTGTTCCAGGCCAGTAAGGACTAAGCATTGGTATTTTTGCTCCTCCAGAGACAGCCATGTGCTGGCATTTATCCTGCCATAAATAAAAGTATTTACAAATTATTTCACTTGGGCAAGGAAAAGGTCCCAAAAGCTAAGGAGGAAATGGGAAGATGAGAGAGAGAAGCAGCATCACCGCTGCCAGAGAAGCTCCCAGGAGCAGGAAAGGACCTCCCCATATCATTGCCTTCTGCACTGCAGGCAGACAAACTGCATAGCTCCAAGGCCAAACAGTGAGCGAGGAGTAATCTCCCTTCCCAAGAATATTCGCTTGCTAATCGCAATGCATTATCAGCTAAAGCAGTTTCATAATGAAGCAATAACACCCAATGAAGTTGATGTTATCATAGGATAATTGGCCATGTCAGGCAGCCAGATGCCTCAAGGCAAAAGCAAAAGCTGTTTAACATTCCAGAAGGTCAATCAGCAGATAATGTCCATTTCCTCTGAATTTATTGCCACCATATTGGCCATTTCATTGAAGGAGCTTTCAGCAATTTCATCCCTGATGGCATGTATATATACTTATACTCATGCTCCAGGGTTGTAACAGCACTTAAACACTTCTCCAGTTTTTCAAAATAAAAAAGTGAGACAGTCTGACTATGGGCTCAGAGAAGCCAAGCTTTGAGCAAGCAGTAGTTACTATAGGAGCTACAACAAATAAGCTTCTTAAAGTTTCATCTTGATGAAAACTTCAGATAATCCATATGTTATTGCTGTTCCAGCCATCAAAACAAATGCAGGTTGTGTACAAAAACCTGCTGCCAGATGGTCACTGCAAGAAAGAAGTCACTGCCCCTAATCCAGTGCCTGCGCCTGCCATGCACAGAGCTGCAGGAAATGGGGGAAAGTGGTCCAGCATCACCCTCACCCCACACGGACATGGGCTGCTGTGGAAGAGGTGACACACCTGGAGACCCATCCCAGCAAGATGAGCTGGCAGCAGGGATGTAGTGGCACAAGGACACAGGACTCACTGGGCTGAGCTCTGGGCTATGCCACCTGCAGGATCCAGCACATTTCTTATTCACACACATCACCCCATGGCACTTGCCTCTTTCAAGCTCTAAACTGACAGTAACCACCACCTGACAAGCCCTGGGTGAATCGTTCCCATCTCAGGGTCTCTTCCAGCAGAGCCAGGTCTGCACTTCGCAATTACATGCTCCAGCACAGAGCAATTAACTTGGAAATAGGTGTACATGGAAAAGGGAGAGGGCATAGCCAAGAACTGGGCTTTGTGTAGTTGTACAAGACATCTGATCAGCTTAAACAGCTATAACCATCCACACAAAACTACATTCCCTCCAACAGAGGTAAAAGGGAAGTTGCTTCTCTGGGTATTTGTCTGGCATTTTACAGCAAAGAAAATAAGAGCAATGGAACTTCTCTGTGAGAAGTACAAAGCAGGGCAGGACATATCCCCAGCCATCTCTGTGAAAGGAAGAAACTGAGGCAGGGAGAAATGACTTGAATAGCTGCAGAGAAAAGGAGAGCACATCCCAGCCTGCTTCAAGGCTGTCCCTCAATACTGATACCATTAAGCACAGCCATGTCCCTTCACAGTACTTAATGGCTTATTGATAATGTGGTCATTACCCTTCTCATCTGCAAATGAAGTGATATCTCTTGAAGAGGTTCATATGCTGGAATAAAGAGAGAAATGTTTTTGAGAAGACCCAGGTAACACCAGGGTAAACCTGCTTAAGGCAAAACAAGAAAAGAGGTGATAAGACTAAGGACAGATCTATATTCAGAGGGATGATCCTAGCATGTGGAACCTACTCTGGACATGCTGCCCTTCCACTGGCTACATCACACATGTCTGTCTTCAGTCATAAACTCCCAAATCTGCCCAGCCCTTCCCCAGTACTTCCTTTCAACGCCCATCACCACCGGCAGCCCATGCTCTGGGCTTGAGCACCTTTGGCATGCTCAGAGCTTTCCCCATACACCATGGGCGTCCCTTTCCCTCCTGCACTCTCACATCTGACCCAGACAAAATCCAACAGGTGGGAGAAGGCTGAGAGTACAAGGCTTTCTTCCTCCTGACCCTACTCTGTTAGCAATAGCTCATGATGGCACAAACTCTTCCTGCTAAAACAGGCATCTGCCACCATGAGGTTGGGCAGCCGGCTCCAGGCAGCTCCTGAGGGTCTGTGCAAGCCAAAAAGAGGATTTCTTACAGCAAAGGCCAGCAAAAGGGCTGATGCACCCATAAGGCTGACAGACCCCTCCCTTGTCCATCCATGTATGTTTTATTTCATCCTGGTATCAACAACCTTGAGTGATCCAGAAATTCATCCAGATAGAGCAACACAGAGGCTCTAATTCAGCATGGAAGTTGGATCTTCTATTTGTATTAGGGATTTATACACTGAGTTTGTAAAATACCATATGGCTCTTGTAATGCAGGCTGGCTTTTCCTTGGCAGGCTGTGTAAGCTGCTAACAGCAGACAAGGTCATAACATGTCTCCTTATCACTGCTTTATGTTCTGGGTCCCAGTCCAGCTTTTACTGCATGTCATCCAGCAGAGAGATTGGATGTACTTGCTAACCTCTTGCCTTCCCAAAAGGATTTTTATTCCCCAAATCTCATGGCTCAAGCACCACCTCTGGGTTTTCTTCAAAGCTATTACTGCACGTCTGGGTTTAAACCTTCCAGTCAGGCATTATCCTGGGGGGAAACCATGTTCTAAATATCACTTCCAGTTTCCATCCTGGCTCACAGGGACTCAGGCTCTCCATCCTTCACCCCACTACACCCTGCACATCCTCGTCAGAGCTTCAGCCCAGCAAGCATGAAGATCCTTTTTTTAAGAGGTGCCCAACCTCTGTGGATCCCAGGGGTAGAACTTGCACTGAACTGCCCCAATAAAAACAACAAATCAAACTTGTCTGCTCATATATAGCCCTTGTTCTGAGGTCCATGGTGGTTGGTTGGCCACCCCTGCTCAAGGTCATCTGCTCCATCAGCTTTCCAGTGGGGGCACAAGTCTGTGAACATGTGGCATTTCAACTTGGACACAGTTCCTGTGCCATTTCCAAGTGCTGCCAGTCAAACCAGATGGAAATCAATAAGGTTCTCTTGTTCTCTTCTCCTCGTTAGTCATTTCTAAGCTGACGTGATACACATCAGCCCAGCAAGTTACTTAATACAAGCAGCCAGAAATGCAGACACTGTAGGATCTCGTTCAGCCCAAGAAAATCTATTAAATAGATCAAATAAATCTGTGAAATTAATGGGCTAGCCCAAGAAAAGGGAAAGGGTGGGGAAAGGAGGACACCTGCTCTCAACCATACCTCCAGATCTCTCCACCAGCTCCCCTCCAAACCTACCTTTTCCCACCAAAGGCCACACAACGTGCCCAAAGGAGGGGACAACACGAAGGCTGTGAGTGCAGCTGCCCATATCAGAAGGCAGGTTTACTGTGTAAACTCTTGCTGGCAGCTGGATGCTGTTTTCTGGCTTGGCTTCAGGAGTTACCATCATTTCACAGAAGCAGAGCCCTGTACTCCTCTTAAATTAAGCACCTCAGGGTCTCCCTGCTGGGCTGCACTCTGTCTGTCTGGAGGGCAGAAGTCATGTGTGGGAAATTCTCCAGATTTCCAGGAAAGGGAAGGCGATTCTTTTTTTTTTCCCTCAGGAAAGCAATCAAGTTTAAAGCCTGAATATTTGTTCCAGAAACAGTTTCTCACCAACACACTCCACGTACAGAAAATAATGACAAAGGCAGGGAGCTGCAGGACCGGCTCCCAGTCAGCCCCTCCGTTAACCACATACATTCACTCCATGAAATCACCACAGCAAGCTATAAATGATGCATGAAAATTAAATGAGAGAACTCTAACCAGGGCATGAATCCCAAGCCACATGGCCGGGTTGGGCAGAGGGGCAGACAAAGCAGAGGCAGACAGAGAACTGTGGGCTGGGAAACCAAAACAACCTTCCCAGCAGTCGGCTTTTGAAAACCAAAGCTGCGTTTCAGGAGGTGGCTGAAACAGCATCAATTTGAAAGATGTAAATATTCCAGAACAGGAGGAAAACCAGGCTTCATCCAAAGTGCAAGGCATGTTCAGGGAGATCACCCCCAAACTGAGATTGATTTTAAGGAGAGGTGTTTTCCATGGCTGTGTGTTCACTTACACTTACCAAAAGCCCTGTGCAGTCATGCAGCTGCAAGCAAGGATGGCACACAGGACACAAGAGGTGGCACACAGGACCCAAGGATGGCACACAGGACACTAGGGGTGGCACACAGGACCCAAGGATGGCACTCAAGGCCATGGGAATGGCACACAGGACCAAGCCTGGGCCATGCTTTACCACAGATGCTGCTTCGTTAAGACTGCCCAGGGGCTTAGTCTGTGCTCACCACTCCTCCTGCTCCTTCCTCACCACAGCCACAGGCATTTCTATAACAGCACTGCACATAAAAGCACAAATGTGGGACATTTCTAGAGAGGTACTGTCATTCTACCTGGTCCACAGCTGCCCAACTATTAGAAATAACCTGGACTTCCAGTATAATCCTTCCAAAACTAGGAACTGCATGTTGAATCTGAAGGGCTGCCAGTCCAACAGAAAAGCACCTGCGTACACTGGGATTTAGGTCCATTTGCTCATCAGAGCAGAACTTGCAATTGAAAGGGAAGATGGAAGAAGAAAAGCCAGGAGATGGTTTTCCACATTTGTATTCTTTAACATAAATGTGCAAACGACTGTCAGACAACCTGTCATCTCCAGAGACCGGACAGGAACTCCAATCCAAGACTCTGATTTTTGCTTCTAAACCTTGGAAACCCTGCAGCCAGCATCTGCAAGAGACTAGAGCTATGAATATGTTGCAGACACAGGATTCAAAGAGATGTCTAAGTAGGGGGCAGAGAAGCAATAAGCAAATCTTACCCACAAGAACCTGGGGTTCCTTCCACAGGCACAGCTCCCAGTGAAGTCAACAAGCTGCTCTCCCATAACATCTGCAGAAGGAAATTGCTTTAATTGCTCTAGATACAATAGCCAAACTTTAGACCCTAATCTGGTTGCCTAATACTCTTGCTTGTTCAAATATAACTCTTGTGGAAGCAGCCAGTTGGGATGGAGCTTATCAGGCAGCAGCACGGGGCAGAACAGGTCTCACCCCACAGCCCATGCCCGGGGGGCCCTGCAGGGATCCCTGCCCAGGAAGGGGAGCTCTTCCCTCCTGCCCCTTGTCTGGCGAGAGGATGCAGAAGGCCAACCCCATTTCTCCCCACATGTACAACCCATGCCTAGAAGGAGCAACACAGCACTCAGCTGGTTTCCAAAAAGATATCATAACACAAAAAATAAATATTCATCATCATAATTTTAGATTCCTGCTTACTGCATAACATGGGTGGCAGCCAAACATTCACGGCCAAAGCTGCAGTGCCTGGAGTTACACATCCAAATAGAGAGCCAGACTGTCAGGGTGCTGCCCATGCTGCCTTCCATCAATAACAGGAGCTGACTATTAACAGAAGACAAAACATGATGAGAAAATGTGGAAAATGTGTGCACATCCAAACAGGAAGGCTGCTTGCTTCAAAGCCAAAATATTTATGTGTGTACCAGCTTTAAAAAATCCCTAACCTTTGTGTTTCCTATGTTAAATAAATCAACTGCAACCAAAATGATCATGTATATCTGACATTCAAGAGGACAGTGCCATATATGTAAGAAGAGTGAATCATTTTAAAAAAATCCATGTGGATTTTAAGGTTTTCTTTTTGTCAATAATATTTTCTACAGAAAATTCATTCATAGAAGAGAAGTTTTTACGAACCGCCAAGTATCATTTTTTTAATCCTCAAGATATCAATTTTCATTAACCACTCTGGGTAATATGCAGATGAATTGTCTGGAAAATTATCAGTTGCCAAAATAACCAACAGTTTGATTCTTGAGCTTTTTTTTTCCCATGAAAAGAAGAGTACAAACTCTCAACAAACTCTAACTCACAAAGAAAAGGAATAACTATTGTGAAACAATTCACTTTCTGACTACATTTTTAATCCCCCAGAAAATGTGCTGAGCAGAAAAAAAGCAACCCAAAATCACAAACCAGAGTCTCATCTTGGGAAGTAGATTAAAACCAGACATGCCAGCTTTATTTTTGTGTCCCTTCAAAATTGTTTTTTGCCTTCCTTTAGCGTTCAGAATGCTCTTTTGCCTCTGTCCCAGTCCCCACATGTGGTTACATCGGTCCCACCAGCCACATCACAAGCCCTAAGCCAGCACATTTGTTCTCAGCTGACGCAACACATCCCAGCACACAAATGGCTTCAGAAAACACAGCTTCCCTTTGGAACAAAGTTCTTCCTTTGCTGAACACAATGCAGCTTGAAAAAGAGAAGATAATCTATATTTTACTGGCTCATTGTGAAGGAAGTGCCCAGATACCCAAGTGCTGCAGGCACTTTGCCTCCTTTCCTAAGCCTGTGACTTTTGGTGTCCCAAAAGCCCCTGGCCCAGCTGTCCCTAGCCTGGTTGCCTGCAATGCCAGCACTGCAGTCAAGGGTTTTGAGGAGCTGACTTGGAATTCACTGTGTTATTATTTCTGAGTATGACTTTGAGACAAGAAATGCAAGCTATTATTTATTATTTTAATTATTATTATTATTATGTATGTTATTCTTAGACCTATTATCATCATCATTGTCATTATCATTAAACAGAGGCACTTCTTCTAACCACTGTCCCTTTGGTCTTTGCAAAATCCTAGACAAGATGCTAAAGGTTTTTCAGCCATCCACACAATAACTCTACCAAAATCTAAACTGTCCTAGGGCTCATCCTCCACTTCCCATACCACTGGAGAGAGATGGGCCAGCCCAGCTGCATTTCTGAAATAAACACCTGAAGACATTCAGGAAAGAGATGTTGTACACTGACTCAGAACTGTACAGATCTTTAGACAACTGTTGGAATGTCCATCCTGGCTCTGACATGAGCACTTCACTTGGATGCTGGGCTTTCTGTACAGGTGGCCAGTGCCCCAGTGATTTGGGCAGCACTTCTGTTGCTAAATTAGATCCCAGTGGCCCAAGCAAGGTACCTTTCATACACTCTCTCCTTTGACTACAGAATGAGACAGCTGAGGTTGCTCAGCCTGGAGAAGGGAAGGCTCCAGGGACACCTTTCTGCAGCCTTTCAATATTTGAAGGGAACCAGTAAGAAAGATGGGGACAAACACTTCAGCGGGGCCTGTTGTGACAGGACATGGCCAGAACAGTGGTTCTGGACTAGCAGGGGGCTGATTTAGATTGGTCTGTGCAGATCCATGCAGGGCTGTGGGAGGCTGGGAGTGCTATGTTGCACCCACTCACCCCTGAGAACTCTGCCCATGCCTGCTCATGCACAGAAAACCTCCTTCCCAGTTCCCAGTTACAGGATTGGCTGCCACTGGAGTGGAGTGGGGGACTCCTGGGGCAGCAGGTCCCTGTGTGCAGCTGCAGAGGGACAGCAAAGGTGACACAGCCCTGCGAGGAGCAAGGACAGCATGGGCAGCAAGAGAGGGGGATCAGTTACCCACAGCTGTGCATGACACAGTGCCAGAACAGCAGAATGAGCAAGGTTGGGTTTAGAGGCTGTCTGCTGCTCAGAGATCCCAGTTTCTTTTGATCCAGCAGACCCAGGCTTTTTTTCCTTTCACAGGCACAGCCAGAGCCTGTCTGTCCATGAAGGCTTTAATCTCATGCTAGGACAGAGACAGGGCTCTTGGGACAGCTCTGGCTGAAGAAGTTGACTTCCTGGTGAAAGGTGATCCTTTTTGTTGTGGCAGCCATCTATTTCAGTGCTTTTTTGGGGTTGGTTTTTTTCCCTTAGCTTTTTCCAAGAAAATAGTAGCAAGCAGAATTTGTGCTTTGTGTACTGTACCTTTGTGTGTAGGTACAGTAAATGTACCTACAGGCTTGAAGTGAAGGCATTTAAAATAGAAATAAATCAAAGTCTAAATAGGTTATCATACACACCTAGGGCCTGATCCTGTTGAGATTTACTCCTGAGAATAATCCCCATCCAGGCAAATGCAGCAGTGCCTTTGAACTCAGCCAGACTTGCTGGGAGAGCAGGGGGTATCTCATAAATACCCAGCAAGGGGAGGCTCAGATCCTAGGCTGCCTTAGCCAAGGTATAAAGAAATTTGGAGAGAAATTTTGGAGTTCTCATGGCTTTTGGAAGTGTTGGTAACTTCTGGTGATATCACAGGCTGCCCCCACAGACCACTGGTCCTCAGGCATGGACCTGCCTACACTGACACCTCCCATCCCAGAAACTCAGGGGCTGCCTAATTTCTACTCTATTTTCATGGCCTTGAAGTCTTGCTGCTCCTTTCACTCCGTATCTCCTCTGTTCAGAAAGAAAGCAGTTTGGTAGTGGAAAAGAATCTACCTTACAGCTTTCCAGTGAGAATGGAAGGATGTCTGTCCCTCACAGTTCCCTGGAGAGTCCTTTCCCAGCTGAGATTCCCAATTAGAAAGGTGACTCCGAGGCAGGACCAGGATACTGGGCATCCCTACAGCGCACCATTGCTTCTGCCATTGCTTACAAATACAAAAACAGAGTCAAGGCTCTCTGACAGGATTCTCACAAGCCACATCTAGATCTAGCAGAGAAGAAGACACAGATCACATAATCCAAAAGACTAAAAACAGTGAATGGTACAAGGTTATGAAAAATAAATTAAGCACTCCAGAAGAAAAATATCTGTATCTTTCTGCTTCCCACAACTAGTCTGCATCCTGGAACTCATCAATGCAAAGTTGTTGTGAAACTACAAAAAGAAAAAAGTCTTTGTTTTAAATGTTGCCTTTTTCCACTATATTTGGGGTGAAACATCCCTCTCTGCCTGTGCTGCAGCTCTGTGCTGGATATCCTGCACTTGCTGCCCAGCAGGAGCAGGGACTGCTCTGCATGGGAAGCCAGCACAGGCAGCTGAGAGGGGAGGAAAGAAACTGTGCCCTGCACCCAAAGAACAAATATTCTGACCTAGAACAGGACTCCAGGGCATAACCTTTATGTTTCTTTGATATTCATTTTTCTTGATCTCAGCAATTCCTCTTTCTGCAGCTTTGGGTTTGGTGATGCACATGCACTGACTTCTGCTTTGGCTCCCAGGTAGAATTACAAATGTATCTCCTTGAAAAATTTCCAAGTCTGAAAGCAAGTTTTAGTTTTACCGGGAAAGATTTTTACTTACTTTTCTTCTCCCTGCTCTCAGTGATGATAGTTCTGAACTTTTTCCACATCAAGTTACATTCAGTCAGGAATGCTGTCCTTTGGTTCAGATTTGTTCTCCACAACAAACACTTCCATGCTGCTCAAGGTGTGGGTTTGTCACCTTTGCTACCAGCAGTGCAGGCAGCAGAGAGCCCTGATGAGCAAGCTCGTGTGTGAAAAGCAAGGAATGAAATAAAATAGTGACACTATTTTGAATTAATTCTGAAAATGTCATTATTAACTGATAATTAGCAGCCACAGGGTTAGAAAGATCAGAGGAAGAAATAGATGCACAACATGATTTAAAGCATAAATTCTGTTTTCAGTCTACCTGCTGATGCAGGGCACACAGACAGAGCAAGCAAAGGACTGTGGACAGCCCATTCCATGCCAAAGGTGTCACCACCTCTAGCAGCTACGGCTCCATACCTTCATGAAACCACACCAAATGCTTGTCCTGGTGCTCCTTGTGCCCCTGCTGTGGCACTGCCCTGTCCCCAGTGGGGAGGTATCCCTGCTGTGATGCTCTCCATGGGAACTGGGCACCTTGGGGCATCCTTGCCTCCATGGGGGTGGCAGGAGAGTTCAGGGAGCTCTGGCTCCACCATCAGCAGCAGGGCTCAGCCTCAGCCCCGGCCCTTCTCTGGCCCAGAAATGCATCACCCAGGCTTCTTGCACACTGCTGGTGACCTGTTGGCTCTCAAATCAGCGGAGTGCAGAGACTGAGGTTTGTGGTGGCCTGGCACATGCCAAGGTCTCCAGTCAGGCTTTTCCAGAGGGCTTGTTTTGAAGTCTCTGACAGGCTCAGGGCAGGCCAAGAACAGCAAGTCTTTCTGTATCAAGTCCTGCTTAAACCCCAGGTTAGTTGTAATTTATTTACTGCTTGGATTGCCTTCTCTTTGCCCTAAAACTATAAGAAAGCAATAATTTCAGTTTACAAGACACAAAATTTGGCAAGAACAAAATATTCTACTTTGTTTTTCAATAGTCCGGTGATTTAATGTCAAACCTGTTCAATTTTTTTTCTCTGACAACATGCAGAAAAAAGCCATATTTTTTTCTCATTGCTTGTTCTGAGCCCAGAAAGTGAATGAGGAGTCCAAAACAAAGCCTAACAGTGCACCAGGGAGATGCTCAGCACAGTGAGTTCATGACCATCACTGCACAATGCAGGCAGAAACTGCACCATTTCTGGACTGAGAAAAGGTGAAATATGAGAGGCTGGTTCACCCTTTCATACCACATGCCCTTATACTTAACATCTCAAGAGCCAGCACAAAAAGTTACTTCACCACTAGGCAGAGTGAGGACACATTACATATTTATATATTTCAAATTCTTTTCAAGACACAACATGAGGGCGGTAGACATTTGGAAGTCCCAGGGATGGTTCTTGCAGATGTAGCATATCAGAGTGAGCCCAGCAAGGCTCTTGGATCTGACACTGAGGAATATTCATTTGCTGAACATACTGCACAAAGCCAGGATGCAGAAAAGCACAAAACTGCCTTGACTCCTTGCAGCCCTGGTCCACCCTGCACAGCCACCCCTCTCTGCCTGGGCAGTCCCACACAGGCAGCTCAGCCCCAAAGGTCACAGCACTTGTAAACTGGAAAGAAGCTGCTCATCTGCAAGGGAGGGCAACTGAGCAGTGAATCAGCTTCTGGAGAGACTATGCAAGATTATTTGTAACATGGGCTCTTTCCCTAAGGAGCACTTCCCTTTTATGACAGTGGACCTGGAGGTGATGAAGTCTCCTGGATGAAGCCTTGGGCTCTGCTGTGCCTCGTACCAGACTGGGAAGTGAGAAGGTCTAGTCCCAGCCTTTAAAAAAGCCTCCTAAAGAAGCCAGGCAGAGATGCAAAGATACTTTTTATTACTCAAGGCACTTACAAGCGCCCAATTACTGCATGCATTTGTAAGAAGAGAAAATTAAATCCAGATCCCACCTTCTGATTAGGAACTGCCAGTCCTTTCTGGCCTCTAGAATGCCTCCAGAAATCCTGCACTGCCCCAACAAAAGCAAAAATACTAATGGTTGAGAAAGACCCTGTTCTTGGTATCACATCTCCTTGAGAGGCTGAACTTCCCTGTGGGTTCTTCTCACCCTTTCCCAGTTTTATGAAATAACCCACGGTCATTCAGGTAACAGAAGCAACACGTTATTGACATGTGTTATTGACATGACCAAATGCAATCAAGTGAAGGTGAATGTCAAATATTAAGTGTCATTTTGATTCAGAGGACATCAGTCATCTTAGAGGAATTAAAAAAAAAGAAAAAAAAAAAAAGAAGAAATAGCAGCCTGCTTTTAGGTATCCCAAGAGGAGGAGTAGAACAAAACTCATCAAGTGAATAATACGCTTAGCCTCAGTTTTAATTTAAACCATATTTTAGTGTCTCAGCATAGCAGGAATTCCGTAACTTCATTCCAGCTCACATCATTGCTACAAATATTTCTGTCCACATTTTACACGCAGCTATGCAGTGGTTGTGTTAGCAACTCCTGTGCTGGAAATGGCTGGAAAAGAACCTGATCTTTTGACTTGTTTCTCTTCACTACTGCTTCTAATTCAGTTCAAATTCAAGGTGTAATGTGGAAAAGGCTATTAGTTATCAAAATTACAGTTTTATCAGGAAATCAAAAACCGTAACACAATTATTCACTGAGAATGAGTGAATGAGTGGCAAGAAATGACTGCAAATGAATGGGCCCAACACAGCAGAAAAAGTCATGGAGACCAGTGACACAGATGTACAAAGAAAAATAAGTTCACTAAAATTCCTAAAATAGAGGGGGTTTTTTTTGGTGGTTTTTTGTTTTGTTTTGGTTTTTTTTTTTTTCAATATTCACAAACATTTCAGTCAGAGAGCTTGGCTTTATCCTAATTTGGTCAAATAAACAAGGAGATGTGAACCAGCCTGCAGTGTCACCATGCACAAATATCTAGGAGGAATATCAGCATCTTTGGTCAAAACTCCCACATTGGAAAGTGCAGCTCCGGAAATGCCCTCCACAGTGTCCTGCTGGCTACATGGTAGCGTGGATCAGAGCATTGCTGAACGCAATGCGACTTCATTAATGGGAACAGTCCTGTCACAGGCAATGGCAGGCAAAGACACTCCCACAGCAGCTAATAAACCATGCTAAAGCACTTAGAATATCATCAGGCTGCACAGACATTCAACAGGGTTTTGGTTTGAGCAGAAAGCACAACATGCCAAAAAAAATGGCTGGCTCTAAGCATTTGTCACTTCAGCTTGATGACTTTTCTCCAAAATTTCTCTCTAGCAGGGTTGGAGACAAATTTTGAGTCACCAGGAAAAATTAAGTGCCCCAGAGAAGAAACATCTTCTCAAGTACACGTGTTATTTCAGAATCAGAAAATCATATCAATGTCCAATCTTGCCTAGCTGTGAATATACAAACACACTTTGGGAGTGATGCCCAGTGAAAAATCATTGAGTATTATGGGCAGAGGATAAAGGAGAAAGAGAAACCATGTAATAATCAACTGTCAGGTTGTTAAAGAACAATACAGGCAGAGATAAAAGGGAAAGGTTTGAAAGCTTTCAAAGTGAAGCGGCAGAATGCATTATTTTTGTTTAGTTAACAGATAAAAAACACACCGGACATACATATTTGATTTTCAGCTGGAGTGAACTGACAAACCAATGAGGCTCAGAAAGAAAAGCAAAGCAGGCAAGTCAGCCCCAGCAGCCCCAGCAGCAGCAGCAGCCACCTCCGGGTGCAGTGTTGGGGTGCGCCTCGGTAGAAAAGGGGTGCGTGGGCTGATCACAGCTCTGAGCATGGTTGGATCAAAATGCTGAAGACATTTGTCTCAGAATTACTGCATCTGGGGCTGTTAAATGCTTCTCAATCTGTTTTACCTGCAGGCTCTCAGCTGGCAGAAGGCAGGACCAGGACCTGAAGGAGTCATTGCCTTCACCATCCCACGTGTCTGAGTGCAGCCCAGCACTGGGCTCTGCACTGGGGGGGCTGCAGGGAGCCCACGAGGGTGCTGGGGGTTGCAGTGGCTCTCAGTGACAGTGGCCTGGGAGTGGAAAATCTCAGAATGGTCTGCTCAGCTGCTACACTACAGAACCAAATCACTGCTTTCCAGAGTAGTGATTTAGTACTGCTCCACCTCACCAGACATAAAATCATTCCACTTTGTTCTCAGAAGTCCACACTGCCCTTTTCATTTAACACAAGTATCCCTCTGATCTCATGTCAACAGGGACAAAAATTTTGGGTTTCACGGACTAGTAAAAAATATGCTTCAAAATAAAACAGAAGGAAAGGTATTAACCAGAGAAAGGACAGAGCAATTTCACAAAACTGGAAAGGGTGGAGGGGTGTCCCTTTAACCAGGACCCAGGGGTCCTCCACCAGGCAGACCCCCTTTCCAAAGGGCTCTGCCAGCCCTGCAGCTCACATAAGGATCCCTCCTGCTTCAGCCTCCCCTTCACTCCTCACCAGACTTCTTTTCCTCTCTTCCTCCCTGCTGCCTTACCACCAGCTTCCCCTCTACGTTTGGACTCGACTAGAGTTTTCAGTTGAATCCTAAATTCACCTGATACGAGGTTTTGGTCACCCTGAAACTATTAGCTAGTCTGGATCAGATTTGTCAAATAGTCTCCAGCTATGTGTTCAATGATGGGCAGGGGGATAGGGTTGCTTCATGGTTGAGGCAAGTGATCTACAACACACAGATGGAGGCCATGCACTCAGCCCCTCTCTCTCACAACTTCCTGAATTTGAAAAAGTAGAACACATCCTGTGGGAGCCCAGGAAACTCATAGTAGGATTTCCAGAGAGCCTGGGATCAGGTAAAGGGCAGATCTGCACACACCCCACACCTCAGGTTAGGCTGGTTAGCAGGCAAACCTTTGTGCTGGAAGAGCTGCAGCTTCTGGGAACAGCTTTAAGAGGCGTGCAGAGGGAGAGCAGCAGCTCTGCCCCCCGCTGAGGAGGGCAGGAGCTCAGCAATTGGAAGCCCCATCCCCGCCCCAGGGAGGGGCTCATCTCTGACAGCAAGGGAGGAGTCCCTGAGGAGAAGGTGCCTCCCCAGGTGGGCCTTTTTGAATCGCTGACAATTAACAGAGAATTTGGAGCTACCAAGAGCAGAAGAAAGAAAGAAGAATGTAAATTACCCTGGCTCATCAGCATGTTGTGACGTTGCATAATAAAAGTAGGATAATGACATCGGGAGCGTCTCATTTTTAACTAAATTTCCCAATTCCAAGGAAATTAACAACATGAGCTTTCAGCAATGCAAACTAACCCAGAGGGCACCTGGTGTCCCCCATTCCTAGAAGGAGCTGGTAAGTGTGGTGGTGCTTGAGGTCCCGAAGGGCTCGGTCCCCCCTGAGAAGCTGTGGAATAAAGGTGCCCAAGTTTAAAGTCTCCCCTGGGGAGGAGACACAGGTGGTTTTGCCCCGCAAGGGGGCTGAGTTTCTCAGGGGTGGTTCCCTTTTCCTCCATTAGTTTAAGCACCTGCCCCTCTCCTGCCAGTCATTCTTGTGTTCTAGAAAGTTCCGTTCCATTCGGTAGTTAATTGAATCCCCTGGTTGTCTGTCATCCCCTCTCCCCCCCCTCTCCTTCCCGGTTAGTCCTGGTCCCCTGGTCCCTCCCTGGTTCCTCCCTCCTGGTGTTTGATGGTCGGATGGTGCCCTTACAATAAAAGTCGGTGCTCTGAGCTGTTTGGGGTCTTCTGATCCTAGACGCCCAGAGTGCAGTTGGACCCCACGCCTCTGCGTCTCTATTACTCTAGCCAGAAGATCCCTCCCTATCCCTCCGGCCCCTATAGAGATAGCTTGTTCTCTAAGAGCTTCCTGCGGCTGGGAACGCACCGATTCCCGCGGCAGCGGACCGGCGCTCCGGCGGTCAGGGTCGCTGGCTGCAGACGCCGACGGGTCGCTAGCCAAAGTCCCTGGGGCTACCTGTCCAGCCCGAACACCAGCGACCATGGCAAACCAGTGCAGTTATCAAGAAGCAAAATCATATGCAAAGAAATCAAAGCCAACACCAAAATGTATGCTTTTTTTCCATCTGCCTCCAGTCTTCACCATTCCCCCGTGCACCAGGGAGTACAGCAATTCCCCACACCACATCCCCTGCAGCCATCCCAAAACTTTGTTGAAATTCACTACAATATGAGATGCTGATACAAGTATGGATCACAAACTCACCCAGGCTTTCCCATCCTGTGTGGGCACTCAGAGAGGCAAGACTGTTGGGAGCAGGGCATATCCCTGTGGGTATCAGTTTTGTGTCTTCCAGGGTGCAACAAAACTGATATCCAGTCCACCCTGGTGTCCCCAAGCCTCCATGACTTCCAAATGAAAGAGGGCTTCACATGGTGGGTAGACTCAGTGCCAGGGTGACCTATTCCCAAAGCATCCCAACCTGTGGTGGGGTGCCCACATCTGGCCTCACTGCATCCATCAGCAGATGTGGCTCCAGCACAAGAGACTCCAGTGCTCTCTGTGGAAGCCAAGTGGGCTTATCTGCAAAGGACTTGTTTTATTTTCTGAAAGAAGAGAAAAGGGTTACAACAACCTCCATAGTAAGGAGCAATAGTGTTGCCTTGACCTCAGTATTCCTGACAGGAGAGGAGGAGATTCAGGATCTGGCTGATGTTGGTTTTGCTTTGTAAGACCTTGATCTGCTCCTTTTCTGCTGACAGCATTGATGGGAGAGAGTTTGGTACCACGTATCTGGGCTGCAGGAGTGTGAAAGGTTACTAACTGAAGGGGGAAAACACTGAAATCCACAGAAAAGTAAAGGGAAGCTGGAGGGAGAAGAGGCACATTTTGCTAATTTATTTTTTTACTTTGCAACAGCTGTGCTTACATGAAAAGGGTCATTAACTGAAGATGCACAGAGTACCAGCACATCTACAGAGGCTTTATACAATTTAGGAGATCACTGCAGAGTACAATGCAGAATCATTTAAAATTCACAAACCAATACTATAAAACACCTTTTGTAGGTATTTTAATGGTCCAAAACAAGTACTGTGTACTACTCGATAGATGCAATTTTTCCTTTTTACTAAATCCCATACGTAAAAATCAATCTGTTCTTTTCGAAAACAGAGACTTTTTTTTTAATACGCTGTTTTAAAAGAATAAAGACAGCTCCCACTGAGATGTCTGTTTAAAAGTTCAGTACATTCTGCTGCCTTATTTTATCTAGCAATGATGAACTAAAAGAACACTGAAAATTCAATCATGATGGCAATAATATTTGAAAATGCTATAAAAAAAGAATTATTTAGGTGGTAAGAAACATATTTTGCTGAAATTCTGAACTCTGTATTTCTGTTTCATTACATGAAAAATAATATGAGCCCTATGCAGAAAACGTGTTCAGTGTGCTACTTTGATGGAAACAGCCTTTTAAAACATGGAGAAATGAAAGGTGATTTTTAAAAAAACACAGGTATTTACAAAGAGCCACTTACTCAGTGTTCTGAATCATGCCATTGCCCCTCTTATAGTTTAGCTATCTCTTGGATAGTTTGCATAAGTATGCATTTATTTACTAATCTTCAAAGAGTCCCCATTTTTCCTGGCTTTCCACTGTAGTCATTAGAGGTCACCACCCTGTAGGAAATATGGGCTGCCATGGTAACACAAAATGTCTGCTACGGGCTTAGTGTAATTCCTCCCTAATAGAAAAACAACAGCAGCAAATCCTGCCTTTGATAAACGGGCTTATACGATGTAAGAAGCCACTACCTAGAAAGGTGTCTATTACTTCAAAACAGCTCTAAATGAAATAAATGTTATTAAAGGAAAAAAAAAGGGAAAACAAATTCACGTGTCATTAAAAAAATAAATGTAACTGAGGTGCACAAAGGAAAACACAGAAATAATCCGCATGAATTTGCAATGTCTCAGTGAATACAGTGGGTGAAGTTTGCAGGGCATTGTGCTGTAGCCCCTCAAGCTACTCAACAACAAGTGTCTGCTAAACTCTTCTCCTTGCAAACCTTTCTCATGACAAGGAAAAAGGCTGCATTTCCATGTGCCTGAAAAAGCAAAAATTCATGAGGAGATCGTCACCTCTGTGACTACAGCGAGGTAGCCTGGCCTTCCCTGCTTGGAAATTCCTACAGAAAAAAAATGCATCTGGTTCCAATAGATAACTAGTGTTTGGGAGGGAGGAAAAATAAAGGTCTACTTGATGTGGTGGTTCATGGGCATTACTAGCATTTCACTGAAATCTTGCCTCACTGACAGAAGGGTACCAGTGTGGCTGGCTGGCTCACCAGGGTGGATATTTTGAAAGGGCTTTGGCTACCCCTCACAGCTGCACTCTACCTCACCTTGTGCTTACAAGTCCTGCCTACCACTCCCAGAGGCTCCCATCCTCCTCTGTCGCCTCCTCCTACTCACTTCGCACAGGAATGGCTGGCTTTCTTTAATTCTTTAGTCAGGGTTTTCCTGAGAACGTTTTTGTGTCATGGGCACCCCCCCACTCTCCATCCTGTACCACCATCAGGGTGCTGCTCGGGGGGAGCTCCTGGTGTGTCTGCAGCAGCACAGAGCCACTCCTCAACCAAATCCTGTTTCTCGTTGTCTTTTGTTTACATTCCTTCAGCCAGTTTCTAATCCAGACAGAAGCAGTCACATCTCCACCAATTCGAGTTAATTTTTCAATTAAGCTATTGCTTTACCTCTACTCCATTCCCCAAGATGTTTGATTTACTACTCCTTTTTTCTGTTGCTTTTTTTTTAAGTACTTAATTTTGCCTGACAAAATAGAGTTCCTCTAAACACTTACTATCTGCTGTCCTTTCTGTTTAGAGCTGGTACAGCCATTGCTTTAGGCGCCCCATGCCACGATGGGAAATTTGAAATTCTCAGGGTTTGCATTGCTTTGCAGCAAGACAGAGGCTACTGAACCCCAGACACCCAGAACATGTCTCTGGAGATACCTCTCTGCAAGGGGACAAGAGTCTTCTCCTCAAGATGTAAACCCCTCTGATTGCCTGTCAGAGGGCCCTCTGTGCTTTAAGCCTGTGCCCAAGAGGGAACACTGAAATCGTAATTAATACCTGTGGGTGTTAATGCATCTTCCCTTGCTTTAGTCTAAAAAGACAACTTCATCTGCAAGTTCTGCTTTGCCTGTAACGTTGTCCCCACATCCTGCTGTGAACACACTGCCGGTAGTTGAGAAACAAGTCCTTTACACACCCATCTCTGTATAACCACCACTGCATCTGACAATAAAACTGAGTGCTCCCCAAAATCACCTCTGATGAGCCAGGTTCTTGATGAAACATGGCATGTGGGGAGGTTTGGATTGGATATTGGAAGGTATTTCTTCTCCAAGGTGATTTTCATGCATTGGAACTGGCCGCTCGGGGCAGTGGTGGAGTCACCATCCCTGGAGGTATTTAAAAGATGTGTAGATGTGGCACTTGGGGACATGATTTAGTGGTGGCTTTGGAAGTGTTTGGGTTAATGTTGAACTCTCAGAGGGCTTAGAGGGCTTTTCCAACCTGAGCAATTCTATGTGCTCAGGTATGGGGGGACTATCCTATGCCAAGCAAAGTGGGTGAGCTGGGTACACCCACAGCAGGAACTGAGGGGTGTCCCCAGAGGCAGCGCTCCAGAAATCACCCTCTCACTGTCACCAGCTGCTTTCTGCTTCTCCAAAGAATCATAGAATCATTCATATTCAAAAATATTTCTGAGGTCATCAAGTCCAATCACTTGTTTACACATTACCCTGAGAAAGTGGACAATGTGAAGCAAATTTCATGAGTATAATTCCTTCCACACTAATGATGGAAGTAAAAGTTCTTCTGTGCCACCTCATGCCACCTTATCTCACAGCCAACACGGAGCTCCCCACATCTCCATCCAGCTCCCAGCTGACTCCTGCATCCATGTGCAAAACCCAGAGGCACCACATGGATTGAAGGCAATCCTAAGGCACCCAAGCTCTGCATCCAATGAGCAAATCAACCTCCTCTACCAATGAAGTTTGGCTAGGTGCACAGGTGATGTAATACTGGTAAAGTACAAGGAAACACGAGATTCCAAATCACTGCCACACACCCTCCTGCACTGCAGAGCTGCCACATGGCACCACAGGGCCTGCACCAGCACTGCCGTCCCACCGCAAGTGCCCGTGCGGTGCAAATTGCCATGGCAGGCAACCGCCCTGGGGAGGAAGGACTGCTGCCTCTCAAAAGGTACTTGAGTAATTTATTTTGACAAGTGTAGCTCGGTTTTAATCATCGATAATTCTTCTGAGCAAAGCGTCTTCACCTAAGTGGGCTGTTGTCTATTTTGTAGAAGTAATGAAGTTGAAGTAATGGGAGGGCTTGCTGCAGTGTTCTGCTGTTAATCACTGCTAATAAAAGTTGAAAAATCACTGCTAATAAAAGTGGAAAAATTATGGAATTTGCAGATAAGCAAAGTGTAAATGAGTGAGGTTTGGTGCAGATGAGATACTTTCACTTTGTGCGGAGAACAGATACAGCAAAGTACCCAGCCCATTGATTGTATTTTCCAGTCCTACATACATTGGTTGGGCTATTTGGGCTCTGGAGTTACAACAAAGAGATCAGCTGCTCCCTGGAGAGTGAGCACTACAGTTTGTAGCCACTGAGGAAATGGGTGGAAAGCAGCTCCGTTTTGAGGGAAACAAGTACTGTTTACCCAAACCATGGCCAAGTCAAGAGAAGTCACCTTCATTAGAGCTTTGTGACTGTCATTTGTTTGCACCCATACAGCACCAGTGGTGTTTGTTATGGGCTGATCCTCAGCCTGACTTGCAGGCAAAGCGCCCTGTAGAGCACAGGCCACTCGTGGGGCAAAACAGCACATGACAGTTGTGATGTCCCCAGAGCCCTTTAGAAGGCACGTAGACAGCACAGGCACAGGTAACTCCTGCAGGTGACCCTCACCATGAGCTTTACTCTGTACACTGCTGCAACCATGCAGGGCTGCAAGAACAGCAGAGGGGGTGTCCTGTCCCATGTGGCAGCTTCCCTGGGACCTCCTGCACACACAGCCCATGGCTGGTATGAACAAGCTGCCCTTGCTCACGCAGTGGCCAGTGTAAAGCAGAACATTGCTCAGCAATGGCCTTGCCTTCCTCCTGGAGTCCTACAGAGCTCTAGGACTCTCCAGCATCCCAAGAGGCAAATCAACTCAGGTGTGGCAATACCAAAGTGCAGTTTTCCTTGTTCCCAAGTGGGAAGTGATGAACACCACATCTCTCCGTTCTCCAACGTCCTGGTCCTGTTTTAGCAGCACTATCCACAGCTACAGCCATGGAGAGAGTGGAAATGCTGGTGTTGAGGCAAGATGGAATTTCTGCACCATTTATTCCGAAAAAATACATGTGACTTAGTTTCCCCAAGAGCTGTTGACTTCAAAGAGACAGTTTTTCTCCCAAGTTTACTTTTGAGGCATCCAAGCCACGGAAATGCAGTAACTCCCATGTGATGGGTTTTGGTGGCCAACACAAAATAAGAGGAGTGGCATTTGTGGTAACCACTGGCAGGGAAGCACTTGCACAAAGGATGCTATCAAGAGATCAAGAACATCACTAAACTGGTGTAACTGCTTTTTCCCCCCACATTTTCAAATTAAAACAATCTTTTCTATCAACACTAAATAAATTTTGCTGAATTTTTATCTACTGTTTTGAAGGATGCTGCATCAAGTCATTACTTTAAATTTCCATATTTGTCAATGCAAAATTATATTCTGTCAACATCAAAATATCTGGAGAACACTAGCTGACATTTCTGCTTACAAGTGCGTTTGGGGAGCATTTATACATTTATTTGCCTGGAAGAAATATGGTTTAACTGACTCTTGAGTTGCTCACTTTTCAGAAGAGATTATCAAAACACTGGATGAGGAGCTCAGCACAAAGCTTGGAAGGAAACCAGAGTAGAATTTTCTTATAGGAACCAATGTCATATATCAAATCAGACCTACATGTAACAGCCCGAGTCATCACTGTGCCATTTGTATTTCTTTGCATCACTTTGTTCTTCAGGGAGCGGGGGGGAAAGGGCCGCTTTTTCAAAGAATAGATGAGCCTGGCCGCAAAAAGCTCCTCCCAAAGTAAGTTATTTCGCCTGGGAGAGCTGTTCCTGCCGCTCAGGAGGCTCGAGGGGAGAGGCGGACCCTTCCCCGGAGGAGCGGCCGCTCCGTGCGCTGCCGCTCCCCGTTCTGCCGGCGCGGGGGTGACTCGGGCTGGGGACCCCGACCGGGCACGGCCCTCCCTGCCCGCGGGGCTGTGGGCACCGAGGGCTGCAGAACACAGCCGGGGGAGCAGCCCCGGTCCCACGCCGCCTTCCATCATTTCTGAAACAAAAGGGGAAAATCCAATGTTGCACCAAGCTATTTTTCAACCAAAAGAAGGTTACTTCGGAATAAAAATAATTCTTTTCAAATCCTTTCCACCACATTTTACTTCTTGTGGAGGAAAAAATAAATATGAAGCTACTTTTTCGCACTCTAAGGACTAGCCATCAGGTTTACCAATTTCACTATGAGACAACAGAGCATTTTCTCGCTCTGAAATCCAGCCGGTTTTGCTATGACTACCACTTCCTAGTGCCAAAAAAGAGGAGGGGGTCTGGGGGGAAAATCACCAGTAAAGAATTAGGTAACAGAGTGAGAAAGGTCTTTGCTATTCAGGAAATACTTACTGCTGGTTTTAATTACAGATTGCAACTAAAACCCCCCTTCCTTTTTTTTTTTTTTTTTTTGTACTTCATACAATAACATGACATTTATTGAATGTGGTGTCATTGCAGCGCTTGGGATAGTAAAAAACCTGGAGAACTCTGTTGTTTACAATAAACTTTTAAAATATACTTTATACACAAGATTAATGAGCGTTTTATGGAGAAAGCACGTTTATCCATCTGCACTCGGAAGCACAATTACAGAAAGAAGAGGCTGCAGGGAGTAGTGCCGGGGACCTGCCCAGGTGCCAGGGCTGTGCTGGCAGCAGCACTCTTCAGCCACATCCTGGGGATAATCTGCCTTTTATGGCCCAGCAAACTCCCTCTCTGCTCCCAGCACAGGAATTGGCTTCAGCCAGTCCCTCACACATTTGGTCCAAATTGCGTATTTTCCTCTCAGTATCTCAGCTGAGATGAGCGGTCCTGATACAACAGTATTAAATGTCAAACGAGCAAAAAACAACGTGCAAAGCCAATGCAACTCTGCATTTAATTTAGGCAGTGTCAAAGAAAGGAGCAGAAAGGAATGGCGATTTTTTTTTTTTGCACATTTTTATAAAACCACCAAATCCAGCTCGTACTTGAGGCTCCTGTCCTCACCACCTCGCCAGAACACATTTCTTCCCTCCTCCCCTACCAATATTAAGTTAATCAGCAGTAAGCAAAAAAATCTAACAGTATCTGCCTACATTTGAGTCACTAATTATACATGGCAATGCTAAAACTTTTCCTCTGCCACGCATTTAATTTGCCCACTTTGGAACGAGACATTAGGACTTCATTTCTAAATGCATTGATTAAATTGTGTCTCTGCTTCTGCAGCCAGAAACACAGCAGCTTCCCTCTCCACGTTGGTAATGAGGCATCCAAAACCCTGGAATTAATTTAAAAATTTGTATTCCATCATAATTATCTCCAGTCATTGTCCATAATAAAACAATTTGTTAAAGATCAAATACTGTGCATACAGATACACAGATTTGGTATCAAGAGTGTCTCGTAAACTCACAAAAGGGAATAAAACTCAGAGTCCAGGCGAAAGATCTGTTCCCCGGAAGGTGTTATCCTGTCAGTGCTACAGGGTAATTTATAGGATCTGCCACGTTCAGGAGCCTGTGGCTTGACTTTTTTTGGCTTTTATGAGCTAAAGAACAGAAGCAGGGTCTCTGGAGAGATGAAGTTTCCTTTCTGCACTAACATTAGGGAGGGAGACAGAGAGAGAGACACGGCAAATAAGTGCTCTGCTGTACCCTGAAAATTAAAATACAGCTGGATTACAAGTCTAATGATGCCAGCTTTTGCAGGGCTCATAGCCTCCCAACACACAGCCACAGGCACAGAGGATTTGTATCCTCAGCATTTAACCAAACAAGGAATTGGAAATGGTTTTCTTGCCTTTTCTTGCCTTTTTGCTCCTTCATTTGCTTTTCAACAAAACAAAAATCTGCTCCCCTTCATGCAGAGCACAGTGGAAATCAGCAGTAAATTCTTCTGCTGCTACATTCATCTGCAAGGAACCTGGGTTCAGTGAGGTATCAGTGCCAGTGGAGTAGCACGAAGGCAGATTTTTCCCTTCCTCTGTGCTTCAAACAATACAAATTCAGGTGATAATTCACTCCTCAGTGCAGCACCCAAAGCAGGAGCACACGTCCTCCCATTCCTTAAAAAGCACACACACGAGGGATAAGGAAAAATAATATTTGAGGCATATTCAGTTTCCAAACCTTCTTATGATAGGTTATAATTGTAAATCAGGGGGAGAAATCGGATTTCAAATTCTGCCTGAGCTTTTTATACATCTGCGCTTTTGATTTATCCAAGTTACCTGGGAGCAGAACAGGCAATGTTTGCCTCTACGCCTCTGAAATGGAGAGACAAAACCTTATTTTGCAATTATAGCAAGATATATAGGCTAAACTAAGAAAGTTTTCTATTTTTTTCTTATTTTATTTCCCCTCTCTGTTTCTCACAAAAAAATAATAAATTTTACATTGCAAGTCTATTCTGTAGCAAAATTATATTCATCACAGAAAGGGAATTTAACCTGATAAATCAGCTTTCTGCAGCTCTTGATTGAGGTGGTTCATGTTAATATTTGAATTAGTTTTCTTTACCTACACATATTTGTTAACTGGTTTAATGAATTATGGCAGACCTTTAAAACATGATCGGAGCTGTACAGGGTACAGACAAACAAGGCAGCAGAAGGTAAAGGCACAATATTTTAGTGCTTTCAGTAGGAGGACTCTCATACTATTTTATTATTATTATTATTATTATTATTATCATAATCATGAAATGAATAGCTGAAATCTAATGCTCTTTAGTGATCGTTTTTCAAAGTAAACTGCAAAGACAGAAGGAAACTGTTTAAATCCAGAAACTATTTTGAACCAGTTAGCTGGAAAAACTAAATTAGAATATTGTACTAATATACTGAAATCATGGAGTAATTTAAAACTGCAGCAAAACTGCAAGAGAAAAATTAGATATTCAACAAATTACTTTTTCAACTAAATTCTTCGGGACAGTTTATGGTATTAAGTCTCTCTTATTCTTTCCACACTTTCTTACAAAGCATTTGCTACCAAAACAGCAATGACTTAGCATTTCTTGGGAGGAGGCTGATAGGATCAAAATGCCATTTCTTAAACCAGAGAACAAACCAGGTTCATGCCCTGCAGTTTTGTAGGTGTTGTTATTAAATGATGGACAGATAAGACAAGTGTACCCTTTTGTGAACAAATTGTGAGATACCAAAGGGATAGTCACTTTTAAAAAATAACCATATTATTTATATTTTAAAAGTAAATTTCACAATTTTGTAGCAATAGCTGTATTTAGGTATCTACTGCATTTAACATTATTGCTGAAATCTAAACTAGATATGTAGATTCTGCTTTTTTTTTTTAATTGGGATCCATAGAAAATACAAACTAATTAGCCACATTTATCAAAATTAATAATGTAACTTCAGCTATTCAGTTGAATTACTTTATGCAATATATGATCCAATAAATTAGGTAACATAACAAAACTAAAAATAAGGTTTACATCTCAGTACAAATTAAACTATAAAACATTGTGCTCAGTGCTTGAAAACACCCCATCTTTCATTTCTAAATTATTTAAAAACTAATAAAGGTGGTTTCAAAAAATAAGGAAAACAAACTTATTCCAAATTTGGTGTGAAAAATAATTGAATCTGGCAATTTTATGAAACTTTGTCTAAACAGAGCTACAATGCACAAATAAAAACCAGTGATTACAAAATAGCCATAATCATCTGATTGGCATTTTACGTGCTAGATGCTTGTAAAAAATGGAGATTATAAACTGAGTACCATAAACCCATACACAAACGAGAAAAGAAAAACCCCCCAGACTCAAGGACACGATTGCTCTGCACCCTCCCCATGCTGCAGCCTTTCACTGCCAGAAGGCTTTTAACCAAATCTGACTACAGGAAGGGAAAGGAAAATTGATGAAATACAGGTTTGTTCTGCTCTTTCATCCCTTTCTCGTAGCAGTGAGAGAAGAGACCCTCGGGGTCTTGATCGTCACAGGGCAGAGTTTCTGCCAATGCCTGTGCCTTGTCCTGGTCAAAACACTGGGATGAACAGCCCAGAAATGAGGCTGTTTGCAACTGAAGCTGGTTTCCGAAAAGGAGGGGGGGGTGGTGACACTGTCCCTACCTGTGCCCTCCATTTCATCCCACAGCCAGCTAAGGAGAAATCTTCTTACATCCAGTAAAGGGAGAAATTCATCCAAAAGGAAACAGCAAACTTCTGTTTAAAAGTGGTGACAGAGGCAACAATGCCAGAAAAAGCAGAGAGCACTTCAAGGATTTATGTAATTAAATTAATCTGGTGCTTATTCTCTAAAACATCACTCCTGAATTAAGAAAATTCATTCAACCCAACTCTACATTTAGAAAACTCTACAAATCTTAAAAAGTTATCTGATGAGGATTAGGGAAAAAAAGACCAGAAGAAATCCCCAAAGCAGCCTCCACAGCTGAATCAAAGTGTCATGTCAGAAGAGTGAAATACTGCACAAACTTTGAGGAGAAATTTTGTTGTTGTTTTGTTTAAGATCTACACTAAGCAAGAAAGCTATGGCAGAAACTGCCACAGTTTACAGAGGTAAACTACCAAAACCAACACCACTTTTTTTTTTTTTTTTTTTTTTAATACCTTAGTGCCCCCTTTTGGTCTATACAGCTCAAGGCATTTTTCCCCGTTTAAAAATTTAATCATAAAAATACAGTAACTTTTCACTGGTGAAGACTTAATCGAGAGTCTCATGGCTGCTCCGCCTTAATGACAGTCCACCGTCCCTGCCATCGATTCACCCCTGAGAACATGCACAAGCAGCAGCTGAGGGCAAAGCAACAGGCTGATTTCCATTAGAAAAATTGCCCCAGTGCAAAATCCTGCTTTATACAATTACCTTGATAGATGGTAGGGAAAAATTTAGAAAAGAAAAAAAGAAAAAATTGAAAAAAGAAGAGGAGAGAGGAGAGAGGAGAGAGGAGAGAGGAGAGAGGAGAGAGGAGAGAGGAGAGAGGAGAGAGGAGAGGAGAGAGGAGGAGGAGAGGAGAGGAGGAGGGGAGAGGAGAGAGAGGAGAGGAGAGGAGAGGAGAGGGAGGAGGAGAGGAGAGGAGAGGAGGAGAGAGAGGAGAGAGAAGAGAAAAAGAAAAAGAAAAGAAAAGGAAAAGAAAAGAAAAGAAAAGAAAAGAAAAGGAAAAGGAAAAGGAAAAGAAAAGAAAAGAAAAGAAAAGAAAAGAAAAGAAAAGAAAAGAAAAGAAAAGAAAAGAAAAGAAAAGAAAAGAAAAGAAAAGAAAAGAAAAGAAAAGAAAAAAGAGGAGAAAAGAGAAAAAAAAAGACACATTCATTACCTTTGCTACAGTACACTCAATGGGGGAAGGCTGAGGCGGGTGTGCAGATGGTAACTTTGCCTTGCTACATTTGTACGTGCAACACTGAGGAGAGAAAAGCTCCCAGCAAGTGGGAGCCTGTGCTCAGGTCCAGGTTCTTGGCATGCTGCTGGCACCCAAGCCTCACCGATCTTTGAGGAGAAGAAAGCCAAGTTTGATATATATTAATTAAACAAAGAAAAAAAGCCTCATCCTGACGACTTTCATATTGCGGTGCTAGTAATTATGCCACAGAAACAAGATCTTTCCACGTTCAACATCACTGTGTGAAGATGAGCTGATTTCCAGCAGGGATATTGAGTCCTGCCATCTGAAGGGCCAATCAAGTCTGAAGTACAGTATAGTTTTAGACTCAATTGAAAGGAAAAAGCTTGACTACTAGTTCATAGCATGACAACTTTCATGGATTAGCTCAGACCCTATTCTACTCCGTGAAAGGGTATCACAGCATGAAGACAGTTTTCAATGCACTAAACTTTAATAGCTGAGTGGGGGAGCCAAAGCTTCCTTTTAGTCTCTATAGAAACAGTATAGCCAAAATTTGAGGCAAAATTAAGATTCCTTAGTTTCAGTCCTGTATTTACCCTCCAAGATCCCTATTCAGAAGAAGTCTTCAGACTATGTATATCTATCTATATATATAGCTATATATATATCTACATATATACACACACGTATATATAAAAATATTATAGAGAAAACTACACGCATGCTTGTGCGTGCCATTTTTCCAATGGAAAATGAAGTGAGTTAAACACAATTAACTAATTCCTCAGAGCCCCACCACTGCTTTCCAGTGTCCCCAGTGTCCTGGAAGGAAGCAGTGGATGCAGAGAAGCACCCAAGGAGGTGTCATCAGCGCTCACTGGCATTTCCCTCCCATCCCAGCTGCAAAGTTGTGCACTCTTCATATCCCCATCCCACCAGAGCCCTCACCCCTTTAGCATCCTCCAGAAAGTTGGAGATTTTATTTAGGCACCAACTCCCCAAGCAAGGCACTGCCTCCACTGAGCATCTCCATAGGGAATGCTGTGTTTTGGCTGTTGATGCAAGAAGCTGATGGAAACTTAACCTGCACTGGCAGAGGACAACAGCATTCAACCCAGCAGGAGAAGTTCTCCATATGCATTTTAAGAAAAGCACTCTCATAATGAAATTAAGTTCTGAGAACAAGGGAAAGAAACCTGCTCCCATAACAAACCCTTCCCTCACTCCTCTTGCCCAGCCCATGTGGAGAGGGCAGGTGGGTTCCTGCAGGCATTGTGTGACATGGGGCCAGCCTGTCACAGTGGGTGTGCCCACAACACAGGGGTGCAGAGCTAACAGTCACCTCCTCCGCAGCATTAACCTCATTTCTTGTTTCACTCTTGACCGTGCATTTCCTAACTACAGTTCCCAGCAAACATTACCCCTGTACACCGACATGCAGGCAAACACATTTCCTCTTCCCACCTCTCACATGTCCTCTCTTTGCAATCCTTTGATCTGTGCTGTCGTACCAGGGCTGGGCATCCCCTGGGATGCTACCTGTACACATGCTGTGCTTTCCACTCACCCTATTCAGGTTTGGCACCTGTGCCTGGGCACTGGCAGGGGTGATCTGGCTCCCTCTGTAAACTTGGCTGGGCCACAGAAGCCTTTCTCCCCCTTTCCCCTCCCTGCGTGAGTGCCTCCTATGGAGATTCTACATTTCACTATAATGCTCCTACCCTCCCTTTGTGGAGCATTAATCCTGAGTCACCAGTACCAGAAACTTGCCTTGCATGGCCAAAGAAGTGATTCCCGCACCACCCTTAAACCCCCCCTTGGGTCTAACCTAACCCTAACCCTAACCCTAAATTAATCCAGGTTTGAGTAAGGTCTCCCCACAGCGTCCATGCTATCAGAGCTGTGAATGTCTGCACAGATACAGGTTTTGATGAGGTTTTGATGCTTAGGCAGGGCCATCCCTGGGGTTCTAACAACCCTGGCCAGCCCTCCTTCGCCATGCAGAGAGCCAGGATCAGCCCAAGGCCATCTCCTACTGAGCAGGGAGCTGGTGTGGGAGCATGGACTTCACCACAGGGATTGCAACTGGTTGCACATGGAGGGGTTGTGCAGTCCAACTTCCCTGCTCATCTGTCGCAAGGCTCTCCCAGGACCCTGCTCTGCTGTGCCCTGGGAGTCCCACAGACCCTGGCACTGCCCTCCAGGCCTCACCTCACAGTATCCCAGCAGGATCCAAGGCTCCCCACAAGAGTAAGGAAAGCCCAACATCACTTGTCTTCTTGAAGACAAGCATTGTCCAAACCCGTCCCTGAACACACTCCACTGTGTACATCTGCTAAAGAGGTTCTGCAAAGACAAATTCTGAAAAAAAAAGTTCACCTACTCACAAGGAAAAAGAAATTGCACATTACTTCACTAAGCCAGCATGGTTCAGAGCTGCTGTGTCTTCATTCTTCACCATTCCAGAGAGTCACAATGTCCCAGGACCAGCAGCTTTGCCTCTCCCAGTACATGCTTTCCACCGAGGTGCGAAGAACTGCTTGCTGTAAAGCACCCCTCTCCTTTGGAAGGTTCTGCCCAACTGTTCCCAGGTGAAAAGTGAGGTTCTGGGGCCACAAAGAGCAGCCAAAATCAATAGACACCTAGATGTCCTTAATAAATTTCAGTCATAACCACGTCCTTCATAGAGCCTATAGGGCATAACTTCACAGGTTGTGTACAGGTCCAGTTTTTCAAAGATCCCATCTGTGTGCTCCAAGGAATGCTGACAGGCACCTCACAAATGAGCAAACACCTGCACCCAGGAAAAAAAACATCAACACCATTGCTGTGTGATAAACAAACTCACATTCCCTCCTGGAGAAGGTACCTTTGGACCAGCCAGGCCTGCTGGTCTCACCATAAGAAAAGACTGTGGTGGCACTGGGCAGATGCTGGACAGCTCAGCTGTGTGTGCAGGCTGGAGGGAGACTTGCCTGGTCACAGTCCTCATGCTTCAGGCTGGACCACAGCCTCCAAGGCCATCTCCATCCAGAGAAGCCTGGACTAGAAGCAGAAATCTGGGGAAAAAATCTGTCCTTGGAAAACAGTGCCTTTTCTTGTCCCCTGGTAAAAGGGACTAAATCTCTGTAGTTTCAGCATCAGCAAAATTGCCTTTGATGCTCAGACCCACTCATCATTAGGACTGTAAGCAGAAATTAGAGAGACATGCTTATGGTTAAACACTATTTCCTCTGTTGGTTAAACACTGCCTACTTCTCTCTCCATTAGGAACAACATCTCCAAAGCCCCAGGGTGTAATAATAACCCTGAACAGAGACTCTTTCCTTTGTGCAGTGCTCAGCTATGGAGGGAAACAATTTGCAGTTTAAATTATTTCCTTTCAACAGATTTGAGAAAGCCACGCTGCAGCAATTACACACACACTAGACAGGTCCTGTACCCCCCCAGTCACTCCCTGAGCAGCCAAATATTTTTCCAAGGCTCGGATCAGGCCCAGTGTACCATGATCAGTCATTCTTGCACAGGACAGAAAGATCAAAATGTGGTCCATGGGCACACATTGACAGCTCAATCGATTGCTGGGCTCCTGCCACGGCCAGTCATGTACACGGGTGGATGAATCAATGGTCTTAGTTAAACCTGCTTCCAGGGCCCTCGGGCTCTACATGTGTCACTGTGTTAAATGCCATTGATGCTGCAGCAGGTTCTTTGCAGGACATCAAAGCACATTGGAGCAAACCCCTCATGTGTGAAGGGAAAGCCAGCATTTTGCACAGAGGAATCCCCCCTATTCAACCCCAGAGAGGTTTAAGTTTGGAGTCAAACCAGAGAGACATCAGCGTGGCCAAGCCCTATGGCCAAGGCAAAACAATGGTGACAGCCAGCCTGGACATGCCACTGCCACCCAGACACACCCCTGGGCAGACATGGGGACAGAAGGATCTGGGAGCTGACAGCAGGAGGCAGGTTTGCCTCTCTGCAAGCAGCCAAAGGGGAAGGAGCCCAAGCAGGCTCATGCAAGATGGGTGACAGTGGGCTGTGCCATTCCCAGCACAGCAGGAAAATGATGCTGGGAAAGCCCAACCTGTCTGTTTCTCCAGCCAGAGCAAAGGCAGTGCCTGCTCAAGGCAGCTCTAGCACTGGCCTGGCTCAGCAGAGATGTCTGAGAGCAAAAACCATCCAACACCACACAAGCTCTGGGAAAAACCAAGAAAAGCTGCTTACAGCCATGAACTGATGGGTGCCAGCTGCCACAGGCACAGGAAGGCACTGGACCTCACTAGGGGAGTGATGCATACATCTTGCACCTTCAGGTACACTGCAGGTCTTGGTTTGGGGCAGTGAGACCCTGCACTGTCTCCAAGGGGACCTCTGTGCCAGATATGAAACACTGTGGGAAGTCTCACTCTGCTTCAGTTTCTCCCCCTCATTCAGCTGCAGACTCCTAAATGGGCCTTAGCATGATAATCCTTGTGTCCAAGGCACATCCACTTCTCTGTTTGATCTGCAGCCCAGCCTTCCCGCCAGTGGAATCATCTAAAGGATCGCTCACACTTTTTGCTGCCCAATTTTTGCAGCATTTGGGGCATAAACTGCTTGATAGATTCTGAATGGTTGCCTTTGTTTCCCCAAAAAGGTGCTATTTTGTTCACAAACACTCCAAGGAACTCAGCAATCTCTTTTCCTGCCTCTCTTTTCATCACTTTAACACAAAAGCAAAAGCTTTTGAAATTCCTATTTCATATTGGTGCATTAGGTATCTGAATTCCTCCCAGATGTGAAGCCCGAGTCTGAGCATGAACTCACCCCAAAAATCTCAAGTTTGCAATTTAGTCATTTTTCCTTTGATGCATTATTTAAATATACATTTTAATTATTGAGACAGCTTAGTACTGTAACTTAATAGCCAAACCCTGCATTGGGACAAATCCTCATCTGCTGCAAATCCAGGCTGCTCCCATCCCAGCACCCCAGCTTTCCTCCCTCTCCATCCTCCACTCCTACCAAAGTACTTCATAAAATTATTTCAACAAGCTTCTCTAATTGGAGTTCAAAGAATTCAGCTAATGAAGTATTTAAACATTTCTGTACCCAAAATGAATCAATTTTGAAAACACCTGGAGAAAACAAAAGGATAGTTTTATGGAAAATCATGCCTCACAACGAATCTCTGGAGGAAAAATTGTGCCCCTTCTGTTTAACTTAAGGAGAAAATGATCACCCATTCCTTTTCTTGATTTCATGAGAAGTGGGACATCTCCTCTACCTAAGTTTTACCCTCTTTGTCCCTGTATTTCCTGTAGCGTTGCCGCTGGCGAGGGCTGGACAGCTGCCCACCAGGGTTCTGGGCAGCACCCTAGCGGCGGCTAGGATCGAGTGTCCCTGAGCACTGCAGGCCCAGGCTCACTGCCGTCGGGCCCTTGCCGTCCCTTGCCGCAGGCTGTGCCTCCCGCCAGGGCAGACACTGCTTCCGATTGAGCTGGAGTATCTCGGGAGGGATCTTTAGCCCCGGAATAATAGAGACACTGTATCGGAGGTAGATAGTGCTCTGGGCATCCGGGATCCAAAGACCCGGAGCTCCGGTAGCACCAGACTTTTATTGGGGAACACAAACCAATACATACAGGCTAGGGGGAGGAACAAGGGAGGGACAAGGGAACAAGGACCAACCAGGAAGGGAAAGGGGAGGAGAAGGGAATACAGGCAGGGGTACAAACCAATCATCAACCGAATAACAGAGAACAATCCAGAAACCAAGGATGACGGACAGGAGATGGGCAGGTGGCAGGACAAATGGGGAGAGGGCAGCCAACCCCTAGGAGACCCAGCCCCCTTCTGGGGCATACTACAACAAACTCCACCCCAGGGGTGACCTTCCAGAGCCTCCTAGGAGAAGGGGAGGGAAAAAAGGGGTTTTGGGGGCCTGAACCAGCGCCACAATTTCCCAACCTGTTCAGTTGCAACCACCATTTCTCCCACAAAGAAGTGATGATTTCTCTGTTCCTAGCCCAGATGGATCCATCCTTCCTCAGTGCACTGCTACTCTAAGAGCAGGGCAAAACCATATCCGTGGTTTCTCCAGGTGTGGAGAGACCCGCAAGTGAAGTCACACTTTCTTGCTCATTTCCTGTCTCACTGGGACTAGAGATTGCTCCTCAAATCTCCTTTCATCAGGGTCCGTGCTGGGCTTACAGAGTTTGCCAGATGGGTGCAAAGGAGCAATGTGCATCACCTGAGGCAAGTAGAAGGGGAATGCTGCATTCACCCTGGTAGATGGGAAGAGTGTTTAGGAATAGGACCATGACTCAGGTTGGCAGGAGAAGGGAGCAGCCCTGGAAAAACTGCAGGTGTTGGGGTGCATGCAGGGTCTCACCCTGCCTCTGTGCCCCCAGATCTTGGGAGCACAACTACAACCACAGCTGGGGACTTTGAGCACTCAAATCCGGGATTCCTGCTGAATTTGGAGTGTTGAATGGGGAGTTTCAGGGTGTTGAGTGAACTGCAGGAAAGGCAGACTGCTAGCACCCAGGTGGGTCAGCCCTGCCCGCAGCAGGTGCCCAGGGGTACAGTCCCCTGTGTTCAGTGGAATCTCCTGCATATCACCACTAGAGCTCTTAGAGGGAAAAATTAGAAGACCACATGACCTGCATCCATTCAACAACAGCCTACTTCATCCTGGTCCCCAAACCAATCCCTGTTTATCCCAATGCACGAACACGAGCCTGGATCAGCCGTGCCCATCCCACAAGCACCAGTTTAACATGCGTCCCTTTGCATTTCAGGCATCTACCTGATGAAGATCTTTGCTGTTCATCAGGAATTGGTAAAAATGTTGCAGGTGGTCAGCAAGCAGCTCCCTGGCATTTCCCAGGGTACTCGTGTTACCTCTCCCTGTGCATGCAGAGATAGCCAGGAGGAGCTGCTGCCTGCGCTGCTGGAAAAGCAGGGGCTGTGGAAAAAAACAGACTTTCCTGCTGCTGGATACTCACAGAGGAGCAAGGGGGTTGATTTATTATGGCTGTGCTTTGGGTTGAAGTCATATGGTCTCCAAACCATAATTAACTGTCATGCTGAAAAAAAAAAAAATTACGCTAAACAAAAACCCAGGGCCTGCCCCAACATGATGTACTTTGTGTGATTACCCAGCACAGCACGAGCGTTGGACCTCATGAGCTGGAGTCACTCATCATGTTCACCAGCACCAAGTTCATCCACCCTAAATCTCCTGTCTTTCATTTCTAGTCCCTGGGTTTCCAACAGCAAAGAGATCCCAGCATGCAGGAGGGTGCGATATCCCCAGGAGACAGAACAAACACCCACGCTGGGGAGCGCTTCCATTTTGTCTCAGTGGTTGTAAAGGAGGATTGCTGTTACTGCTGCCTCTTCATCTGTCCTCAGCCCCTGTCAGCTGCCCTTGTCTGGTGCTGAGCAGGTATGATTTGCTCACCCTACACACACACCAGAAGTTAAGGAAATTGCAGCAAAAATTTACCTACCTGCAACGGACACTGGGATGCCCACAGCACCTAAGAAACTGGTAAATTAGCTGCATGCAATGAAACCAATTTTGGTTTTCTTTCCATACAACCATGAAGATATTTATATATAATTTATCTTTCTAAGTTGTCATGTGGCAAAAGACCTCTTGCTGTGAAGCAAGCTTCTCTTCCTACTTAGAGAGAATTACGTGATTAAATAGAGACCTGAAAAGTTGTGAACAAGCATTGACGAAGAAAAGGTTTCTTCTTAAAGCCTTAATGAAGTGGGTTCATTCCTCCTCCAACATCAACTTAGCCTTGTGTAGTTTGTTTTCACTCTGGTTAATCACTGACCAAAGCTGTAGTGCGGACCACCAGTTTCCAATAACCCATAAAAGGCAGATCAGAAGCTATTGTTCTTTTCTGTAGGGCTTAGCAGACAACAGCTGAATAAACCTGTTCAAAGTCAGAACAGTCAAGGAGGGACAGAAGCCCAGCCATCGGCTGCAGGGAATCCTGAAAAGGTAATTCATTTATTACGACATAATTGATAGCGTGCACGCAAACGCACCGCATGAACCTGGTGCAATCTCTGTAATTAAATACGGAGCAATTACTGGGTTGCAGTTAGAGAAAGTGATGCTGTTGCAAAGGAGGAATTTGTGCCTGCTTGCTCCCCATGGATGCTAACAGTTGGTGGGTGCTCCTGGCATCCTGAAACTGCAGTTTAGGGAAAAATCTTTCCATGGGGCAGAAGAGGTGAAAAAGGAAAACCCATGCAAGTGCATGTTTGGAAACAACATCTGTTCAAACTGAGAGAGCTGAGCAAGAGCTGGGAAGGGCTGGAATGTGCTGGGGAAAGACAAAGTGGCTGCTCATGGTGAAGGATTCAGGGAACTGTGAATGCAGCCTCCTGTGGAAGACCCCTTTGGTCTTGTTTCATTTGGATGTAGTATTTCTATACATGCACAGGGGATACTTGGGGTGCAAGAGGGGTCTCTGATGCCATAGAAGATCATCCCTGTCCTACAACCACCTACCAAAATGGAAAATTTTGCAACAATGTAACTATCCCCTGAAATAAAAAATCGTCAAGTGAAGCATTGAGATGGTGCTTTTGCTCCAAATTTGCTTCTGCCCCTTCCCAAAACATCAAGTGGGAGCCTCCCTGGTGGCTGTGCCCTCTCCAGTTCACAGCAATGTCTCCATCACCCCTTTCTGCTCTGAGACACTTCTCAAGCCCCTTCCTGAGCAGGATCCAGCTTAGGGAACAAGCCTACTAGAGCAAATTTAATGAAAGGGCAAACTAACTGCACACCAAGCCTGAACAGATGCGCTGGTGATGATTTGATGAGGAGGGGTTGGGCACCACTTATAGCTCGCTGGTTTTTCTGTCCAGCCTGGCATTGCCACGACAGATTCCAGCTGGCTGTATTTCCAGGAATGCCCCTATTCCAAGGCACTCTGGCAGCGTCCCGTAGACACTCAGCCAGAGGAACTGCGGCCTGCGGTGTGGTGCAGGAACGAGCCAGTTTAGCTATCAGCTGAAGATGAATAACGAGAGGGCCCTTGGAATGCCTTTAATTCTGAGTGGATTTATTGCAGGGTCTTCACACAGAGGAGAGGCAGGGTCCAAGAGGGCGAGGGGCCCTCAGACACAGCCTTAAGAGTTACCATGTACCACCAATCACCAGGGGGTTTGGGGGAGTATAGGGAAGTTCCAGGGTTACTTGGTCCTATGGGATGGGGAAGGAAAGGGGCCCAGGAGATAACAGGGAATAGAACAAAGGCTCTTGGGGGGAGGGAGGAGATGATGGACACCAGCAATGGCTACTCTGGTTTGTCCTGGGTTAAACCATGGTCACTTCACCTTCCAGGGGTTTCCTATCTCCTTGGAACTTTCTCCACCAGTTATCTTTCTCCTTTTCTAAGTCTTCTCCCCCTGAGGTTTCTAAGGACACATCCACAGCAGCTACAATGATGTGATGAAGAGGGACATGTACCCTCCAACTCACGGAGCAAGGCCTAGTTCAGCTGCTTGTTCCCTGCCCCAAAATCTGTGAAGCCCACTTGAAAGTGGCTTATCCCCTTCACCCCTTCACTGGTGCCAGCACCCAGGGTGAGATCTCATGCTTTTATGGCAGGAGGGGAGGATTCTCATTCCTGTGTCTGAGAGGGGACCCTCCCCACTGGCCCTTTCCAATGCCAGCAACAGCACTAGGTTCCCTCCATCTGCTCCAGCAGCTCCTTTTTCCTGTTGGGTGTCATTTCTATTCTCCACACTGCTGCCAGCGAGCCCTGTCTGAGCGCTGCTCTTCAGGACACCCAGGGCAGGACTTGCTTTTGCCACTACCTTCCCTGTGCAGCCCAGTACCAGCTCGTCTTTCAGTTGAGCTGAGAGGATTTCTAGCATCACTGAGAACCATCCAAAAGTAAATAGCAGGACCCATCCCAGGGAAGGTAGGTGCCAGGCTCTGCTCTTCCCAGGGGATGATACACTGAGGTTAATGGGAAATTTATGGCACTGGTCCACACAAAACTTGTGGTTTCAGGGAAAACAGTAGCACTGAGGGGAAAAGCAGGCACCCGGGGACAGGGTGAAACCCCTGTGGGGAGTTGCTCTGGAGTGGTGCAGGCAACAGATTTTGGAGGTCCCTTGGGATAAACGCGGCGTTGCTTTGGTGTTGGTGAGGGGAAGAAATAAGTGGAAAGGTTCAGGGAAAACCAGCAGGAGTCAAAGCAGCTGTTCTCTCATGTCCTTTCTTGCCTGAGACAAAGCAAAATAAATAAGTGAAATGTGTGGGTAAAAATAAAGATTGAAGATTAAAGAATAATCAGAGGCTGATGAAGAGCAACAAAGTGTTTGGCTGAAACAAGTATTTGTTGTTGCTGTTGCCTGGAGCAGGGAGGGAGGGAGGGGTCGTGGGGGAAGAGCCACGATTTGTTGAGAGTGCCACAAACTTTTAGACATCGTTTTCTATTTTTCTGCAGTTTATTCCTCTCACCTGCATGCTCTGTGGGGAAATAGTGGTTGCTTTAATTCTAACATTTGGAGTGGAACCCATTCACGAAACTTTCTGGCTGTGTGATTCAAACGAGCCTTCTCTTTCCTCTTTTTGTTCTCACAAGAAAATCAATTCACTTGAAGAGCCTCTTAATCCCATTTTTGCAATCAACAATTGCCACTTGTATATCGCTCTAATAGATTAAGAAGTGGGATGATGCGGTTGTCTGGTCTAATTCAACCCTATTCAGGTAACTGCAGCCCGAGGCACTTTGTAGTGCCAAGTGTAGAGCTCTACAGGAAGACTTTTGCTATCATAATTTCCTGTGGAGCTATGCACTGCCCCCACTGAGTTGCCTGAATTACTTTGAATTAGGCCCGACAACCACAGAGAGCAGAAATCCAACAAGCAACAATAACCAAGTCTTTGAGCATGACTTGCATGGGTTATTTTTTTTCTCTTTTTTTTCTTTGCATTCGAACAGAAAGAAGGAATTTCAAAACGTGCATCTATTTAAATGACAGCGACCTGCCATAAATCAAGTGGGAAACAAAAGGGGAAAACAGTTTAAGTGAGAGAGAAGTTGGAGTGGAGGAAAAATTAATCAAAACAGTTTTCAAAAAAAACTTCATCGTAAGAGCCTGTGAAAAAAATCCAGGCCTACAGTATTTCCATGGCAACGGAGAACAAGCACATGTTGGATACCAAAATCATAAAAGGTTTGTTTTGCAGGGATGAAACAGAGACAGATGGATCCATGTTAGTTTTAGTTTAATTTTTAAAAACATTTCAGGCAATTTATCAGCCAGCATGCCCAACTAGTAAAGAAATACCTAGAAAATCCTAAAAAGGCTTTAGTGACAGTTCTGCAACATGCCTCCCAAAAAGCTGAGAAGCACCAGAGTGGATTTAAAGCCATAAATATAAGGCTTAAAACTGAGATGTGACTTGAAAGTCAGGCTGACATCACATCAGGTAAACCAGGCTAACACTGCTTTTCAAATCATAAAGCCAGCTCTACAAAGGAGTAATTCTGTGTGTAGGGAAAAAAACCAACCCCAGCATATGTTAAATTGTTGTCTGGTTCTAGAGAGCGAATAAATTGGACAACAGAGTTTAAAATGTGCGTCTCAAGGGGTACAAGCTGAAAATGCTCTGGCTAGCAAAACTCTGATCTCAGGGGAGTAAAAAGAGGTTTCTTTCCTTTTCCTTTTTTCCCCCCTCTTTTTTTTTAATTTGTCATTATCCCTTAATTATTACCAACATGGCAAAAAATGAATTAAATCTAAATAAATATCGAAGTTTTCTCTTCTTAAGAGTTTCAATTGCTATTCCTACTCTTTTACCTTTCTGTGTTCAGAAAATAAAGAGAACAAAGAAGGAGCCCTACTGCTTCAAAACTACCAGAACAGACAAACAACAGAGCACAACTGTTCCCTCATGCATGCCTGGGATTAGGATAAAAGCAGAAAAGACTTCTGAGAAAAAGAAAACAACAAAAGAAACAGGAGTGCTGACAAAACTTTTTTTCTTTCTATTGAGGCAAAAGAGAGAGAAAAAAGGAGCCCTGCTAATAACAAAAAAGAAGAAAAAGAAAGAAAGAAAGAAAGAAAGAAAGAAAGAAAGAAAGAAAGAAAGAAAGAGAAAGAAAGAAAGAAAGAAAGAAAGAGAAAGAAAGAAAGAGAAAAAGAAAAAGAAAGAAAAGAAAGAAAGAAAAGAAAAAGAAAAAGAGAAAAGAAAGAAAGAAAGAAAAGAAAAAGAGGAAGGAGGAAGGAAGGAAGGAAGGAAGGAAGGAAGGAAGGGAAGGAAGGAAGGAGAAAGAGAAAGAAGGAAAGAAGGAAAAAAGGAAGGAAGGAAAGAAGAGGAAGAAAAGGAAGGAAGGAGGAAGGAAGGAAGGAAGGAAGGAAGGAAGGAAGGAAGGAAGGAAGGAAGGAAGGAAGGAAGGAAGGAAGGAAGGAAGGAAGGAAGGAAGGAAGGAAGGAAGGAAGGAAGGAAGGAAGGAAAATAGAAAGAAAGACAGAAGAAAGATTAACAAACAGAAGTAAAAGGGTTTCACCTCCTGTTCTATTTTTTACTTTTAGTCCAATGTGGTCAGGGAAACAAGGCACAAGAGGAGAGGAGGTCCTACCTAGGACACACTGGAAGAGGGGATGACACTTCCAGGCCAGGGCTGCATCCTGGCTCTCCAGCCCATGACTCTGGCCTGGCTCTCCAGCCCCATGGCTCTGTCCTGGCTCTCTGGCCCCATGGCTCTGTCCCAGCCCTGGCTGGGCTCTGCTGCAGCTCTCCCCACCAGGGAGCACCTCCGTGTCATGCCCAGATGCTCCTATACCCCAAACTCTTGAGCTTCTAAATTAATCCTTAAATTAAAAAATGCGAGACAAACCAGAATAGTTCTGAAGGGCCCCAGAGGTCAGTGGCCAAGGAGGAAACCATTTAAGATCTTGTAAACTACAAACTTCAATCAAACAAGTCACTCTCAGTCAAGGTGACCAACATTGCAGTTGGACATTGGCATCATATCACTGGTAGCTGCAACTCACCAAACTGAGATACACAATACATTTGCACTGGACAAGAAAGACCAAAAAGTTTTCCCCAAAGCTTTTTGGGTTTCAGCAAAATTTTCCTGCTGAAAACCAAAGTGTTATAGGGGCATCACAGGTGCCTGTGGGTCAGCTTGATTCAACACCAGCCACTACACAAGAAGGGTCAATAACCTTGGGCTGCCTGTGTCAGCTCACAAGGGTCTTACCTTTGTCCTAAATTCTCAAAAGTCCAGATCTTGCAAACAGCACCTTCTGGCAGTCCTCGAGCTTTTCAGACCCTTGCTTATCCTCTGTGCTATCACCAGATATCCACATCAGTGTCGTTTACAGATTTGAGAGCAGCAATGAAGAGCAGCAGCCTTTGAACTGCCAAACGTGCAGGCAAAAAGCAAAGGCTGCCCTCCCCCTCGTGCCCTCCCTGCGGTGGCCCTGGGAAGGGATGCTGTCACCTCCCTGGGAAAGGGACCAAGGCCTGCCCAAAACAGATGGCAGACGGGGAGCAGGAGGACCTCAAGCCCTGCCAGCTCCCACACAGCCCCAAACTTCTCTTGGGAGGGGAAAGACCACACTAGAATGATGTGCTAGGCACAGCACTGAGTCCTTGAAATGCTGTGAGCAGTGCTTAGGAGGAGGCAGGCAGGGCAATTTCTGCTTTTTCTGCAGTAAAAGAACCATGGGGTTCTCTGCACACAAAGAGCAGGACAAGCACTTTGGGTTCTAAATGATTTCTTTGAGTTCGAGGACATGGAAAAACAAAGTGTTACATGAGACATTCAACCATGTACTGTGTTGTGTCTGAGGTCATGTCCATTTCAGCACAGAAGTGTGCAATAAGGAAATAAAGTTGTTGGAGGCGAGGCACAACTCCAAATGTAAACTGGCATCATTTGAGGCTTAACCCTTCTCCCACCTGTGCTCTGGCCTCATCAACCATTTACACCAAACGTCCTCAAATTGTGTTCCAGCAGCTGAGTGCTCAGTATATAAATTCAGCCCCAAAACACTACACTAACATTTCACCCATTAGCAATGTGGGATCATGACCCTGAAGATGGAAACATGAAAGGCTGCCACTCTCAGAAGCCTCTCTGGTGCGGTATCTCCCACTGCCTGGGGAGAGCTGTGCCAGTGTGACTCCAGGCCCCTCCGGGAGCCAGAGCCCCAGGGCACCCGGCTCTGGTTTGGAGGGACGGCACTCATCTCGGATTAGCCCAGCTGGCCACTGGTTGTCACTGTTGCACCATTAAAATTGAGCTATGGCCAGTTGATCCCATCTCTACTTAAGGCAATCTTTAATGGCAGGAGCTCCAAAATTTTTCTGGAAACACAGTGGCATTTACTCTCTCCAGTTGTGATGCTGGAATAGGTTTCTGTGTCATGGACTGATGCTGGCACACAACACCAGAAACACCAACAGGCACAGCATCCATCGCAGTGTTCATCTCTTACCTTGGCTGTATCTGGTTCCCAAGGTTTCTCCTAAAATAGCATTGTGTTATGCATGTGGCAGCAGCAGTAAGATTAACAGAATCACCCGGTGCTGGGACCTAAACTTTGCAAGGTACCCCATCCGCACAGGTCCCTCTCCTTGCCACCTTCCTCTCCCACACCATGGAGAGCACTTTCCTCCCAGTGTTTGCTGTTCCATCCTTTTCTCCTCTGTCATTGCCCTGAATCCAGTTTATATGATAAAAATCCCTCACCCAGAATAATTCCTCTGAAACCAGCAAGACCGAAACACCAACCACAGAGCCATCCATAGGCACCAAGTCCAAGGCAGCAGCTGTACATCCCCCACTGCTCCCTGGAGTATCACCCATGCTCGTGGTTTCTCCCCAGGTTTATCCCCTGAAGTTTTTACATCCTCTGTCCTACCTGCATCTTTCTGCTGGGGAAAACACACTTTTAGTGCCTGTCACCAAAGAAGAAGTTGTCAAAGGGACAGCAATCCTATGGGCTTCATCGAGGTGGGCTTGGGTCTGAGTGGGGAAGGAGTGGAATAACTCTCAGGGATGTAAATCAAAATTAAAATAATTGCTTGTCAGTACCTTATTAAGTAGGATCCTGGGGAAAGCATCAGGCTCAGATCTCAGAAGTGTTGCTGCATCATATCCCATATGGGGACATGGTTGTGTTCATGCCATTTCCTCCACAAAACAGTTTGCAGGTGGTTAAAAAGCAAAAGTCAAAGACAGTGATTACAATCATGACTCACTATTCCCTCTGCATGGTCCAAAACCTCAGTCCCTTTAGAAATGCCAGTAATTCCTACTGCATCAGCAGATTATTCTCTGTCATCACTCCTATGGACCAAATACATGCATATCTTTACTTTTCCAAAGACTCTCTAGGGGCTTTTGCTCCATCACACCAGATTCCTAAAGGACTCTAAGGTACAGGGAGGAATAACAACTATCCTGCTGTAATTAAAATAACTAAGCATGTAAATTGAGGTTTCAGTGATTTTTGTAGAGGTTATCTTTTCTTGCAATATCCTGCTTTGCTGAACTTCATACTCTATGAGCAGCACTCAAAGATAGGTAGAAGAACCAGAAAAATTCCACTGAAAAGTAAATATAAGGATCAAACACCAAGACTTTACCTGCCTTCTCTGATTACCACTAGTTCATACAAAAATTAGAGAATAAAAAGTCTATTTTTAAAAAAATCACGTCAAACACCCCAAATGTGAAATATTTTGTCTTTGAAACATTTAGAATCTAGTTCGACAGATCCTTAATATGCGCACATGTGAGTCGCAGTGTCGAACATGAAAGAAACACGCAGTTTCAGCAGCAAGTCAGGACCACCCAGGCAGCACCAGAAAAGAGAGGCCCTGCCTTTCTTTTCTCTCATTTTTGTATCTTTCTTAAGACAGTTGTGGATTGGTCAATGAGGTTACCACCTCCACCATTCCACAGGATAATGACACAGTCTATCATCTTTCTCCACCTTAGGGGAAAGGAATGAAAAACAATCTAGAAGTTCAAAACAATCTAGGCCAGTTAAGAAAACATGGACTATGTTTACAGAAAATACATGGGAAATTCTACTATCGAAGTAGAACACAGAACACTGTAAAAACCAGGGCAACATCTCACCCTTTTTCCTAAAAAAAAAAGAAAAAAGAAAAAAGAACAATGTTCAACCTCTGATTGTGGAAGGACCATCGGAGTGAACACTCACATCATCTGCACCTGAGTCATCACTCGATGTTCCACCCACTTGGTTACTTTCATTCTGGTCATGGCTTTCACCCTGCCTGTCAGCTGGATTTTGCCTCTGTGGTCGCGGGTCAGGATGGACACACTTTGCAGGTACCCTGCGCACCCCAGTATCTGTGGATACACAAGCATACCCGCGCCCCGACGCGATAAGGTCATAGGGACCTTCCCACTGTTTGGTGACTAAATTTCTCACTCGAACCTTCGCTCGAGGTTGCTGTGCCTCGTACAAAGCCTATAACGAGAGGTGGTGGTTCAAAATGACAGGATTATTGGAGTTCTGCAGTACCGTAAGGCGATTAATGGTATACAAAGCTTTTGCCAACCGACTGTGTGGGATTTCACCCTGCATTCCCCTTTTTTGTTTTTGAAGCACCTGCTTCAGAGTACCATGAGCATGCTCTGCAATAGCTTGCCCAGTCGGAGAATGAGGAATACCAAACTTGTGCGACACACCCCAGAACTGCAGGAACTGCCTCACCTCTTTTGAGACGTAAGCAGGACCATTGTCGGTCTTCACAGGAGAAGGTATGCCTAGAATGGCAAAGGCCTGCCTCCAGTGGGCAATGACATCGCAGCCCTTCTCTCCAGTGTAAGCAGAAGCCAACATGGCAGAGGAGAAGGTGTCCACCGTGACATTCACATACTTGAGCCAGCCAAATTCGGCAACTTGGGTTACGTCAGTCTGCCAAATCTCCAAGGCCTTAAGGCCCCTGGAGTTTACCCCCACCGGCAAAGGCCCTGCCAATGCATGACAGTCGTTGCATGACTCGACAATGTCACGGGCCTCAGTTGGCGTCAACTGAAACTGCTTCTGCAGCGTATGTGCGTTCTGATGGAAAAACCCATGCGATGCCTTGGCCTGTGCGAGTGTATCAGGCTGAGGTGCTACCCACGCCGGCTTAGCCAACTTGTCAGCCCTCGCGTTACCTTCCGCTATGAACCCTGGCAAATTGGTATGACTCCTTACATGCAGAACATAGTAGGGATGAACCCGTTCCTGAATGACACACCACAGGGTCTTCAGCAAATGAAACAGATCAACATTGCCAACCTTCTTCAAAACTGAATGACCCAACCGCTTTGCTACGTCAGCCACATAGGCGGAATCCGTGACCAGATTGAAAGGTTGCTGGGAAAACTTTTGAAATGCCATAAGAGCAGCCCTCAGTTCAACCAATTGGGCCGATCCAACCTCATGACCTTCCAGAACCTGCCACTCAGATCCATCCCTCCAAGTAACAGTGGCCTTCCTGGTTCTGCCCGAACCGTCAGTAAAGACTGTTGGTCTTTGCACTGGCTCCTGACTGTGTTTGGGTCTCAGAGAAATCTCTGAGTTTTGCTACTTGTAGCAACTTGTGGCTAGGCAGATGATACATGATCTGCCCTGAAAAATTTTCTAGAGCACTTTGCAGCGAAACACTGTTTTTAAAGCTCCAGTCAAAGTCTTCCCGCTGTACCAGTAGTACAATTTTTGCACGATCTGCACCCATCAATTGCAAACACCGTTGTCAGCATTTGACTATCAGGCGAGCGATCAGCTCGAACAATGCGGTTGCCATCTTCTGCAGCTGATGGGGCAAGAAGACCCATTCCAGGATGTGCAAAGGATCGGACCATTCGTCACTCCATTGGCCAATGATACCTGTGGGATGCAAATCTGGAGTGGTGATGAAAACAGTGACATCAATGGAGGGATCAATGCGATAAACCTGTCGAGCAGAAACAGCTTGCTATACCTCCTCCAGCACCTGACGTGCCTCAGGGTTCAATGTGCGAGGCGACTTCAAATCAGAGTCTCCCTTCAACAAATCAAATAAGGGCGACAGCTGTGCTGTGGTCAGTCCCAAATAGGGACATTACCGAGCGATAACACCCACCAATTTCTGGGCATCATTCAGTGTCTTCACCGAATGCAAAAATTGCACCTCTTGGTGTTGAACCGTACGTTCCAAAATTTTGACCCCCAAGTATTTCCAAGGAGGTTGTTGCTGAACCTTCTCTGGAGCCACCTGCAGCCCGTGCAAATGCAGAGCATCGAGCAACTGAGGCTGGATCCTCAGCAGCTCATCCTGGGTGGACGCAGCCACCAATATGTCATCCATATAGTGATAAAACTTAGCATCAGGAAACTGCCTGCGAACTCCAGATAAGGCTCTGGCCACATACATTTGGGCTAGGATTGGGGAATTATGTATCCCTTGAGGAAGATTCCTTCATTGCTATCTCTGTGCAGGACCAGCATTGTTAATTGCTGGCACCGTGAAAGCAAATTTTGGCCTGTCATCAGGATGCAAAGGAATTGAAAAGAAACAATCCTTCAGATCCACGATGAGGATTGGCCAATCTGCTGGAAGCATGGTGGGCGACGGAATTCCAGCCTGCAGTGTCCCCATGCTTTCCATCATGGCGTTAACCTTCTGGAGGTCTTGTAATAACCTCCATTTTCCAGATTTCTTTTTGATGCAGAAGACAGGAGTGTTCCAGGGACTGGTAGAAGGCTTCAGATGACCCTAGTCCAATTGCTCCTGAACCAATTTATGAAGGGCTACTAGTTTATCTTCAGGGAGGGGCCATTGTTCTTGCCAGATTGGTTCGTCCTTCAGCCACCGTATAGCAGGCGTAGGACACTTTGCACCCTTCAACGCAGTGGCCCCTAGTAAAAATCCATCCCGATGCGCACCCCCCATGCAGCCAGAACATGCGTCCCCCAGAGGTTAAGAGCAGTTTCGGTAACATGAGGCCTAATCACGGCCATCTGTCCCTCTGAGTTCGTTATCACCACAGGCTTCTGGCTCACGTAGCAGCGCTTCATCCCTCCCAATCCTGCAACAGAAGCCCCCACCGGGTCCAACGGCCACTGCGGAGGCCAAGCGGCTAGGGAGAGAATTGTAATGTCCGCACCGCTGTCAAGAAGCCCGCGGAGAGAGATCTCTGGCGGTGTAGCATCAGGAATCAACAGGGTGCACCGCATCTCAGGACGTTGTTCGGTCATGACAGCCGTCCAGTGAACCTGAGGTTGTCCAGTGGAACCAAAGCAGCCATCTCCTCGTGACCTCGATTCTGTCCTGTGAACAGAAGACTTAAAAGGGACAAGTTGAGCAATTCGAGTCTTTTCAGGAATTGTGATCAGGGGGGTGGGTGTGGAAACCATGGCAAAGATGCGTCCCATATAATCCGCATCAATGAGTCCCAGATGCACAATGATACCCTGAATGATGGCACTAGACCTTCCCATGAGGAAAGCACTCATGCCACCACCCAAGGGACCAAAAGTGTCTAGAGGGATTTTGTGCACTGCGCAAGAGTCTAAGACTACTGTTGTTGCCGTGCAGACGTCCACACCTGCTGAGCCACTGGTGCTGGCCGTCAGCTGGCCCAGCAGACCTCCATCGGCTCTGGGGTTTGGAGAGACATTTGTGTCTGAGCATGTCTCCCCCGCATGCTCCGCCTCCCATTTCCCAAGCACGATGAGAACTGACCATGAACAGAAACTGCAGCCTTGCAGTGCCGCAGAAAAGCCGCTGAGGGGTTTTTCTGCGGATCCCCGTCCCGGGAGCCTCCTGCCGGTGGTTGCCCCGTCCCCTCCCAGCGGACCACGAATGTCCTAAGCTTTCGCTGGACAGACGTGGGAGACTAGCCGTCTCCTAGGAGAGAGGGAGCGTCGGAGGATCCTAGGATTTTCCTGGGGTGCCGCGGAGAATCAGGGAGGACTCTCGCCTTGGGTAACAGAGTACTTTATTGCTCTCAATCCCGGGGCAGAAGAGCCTCGAGCTAGCTCATGCAAGGGTACATAACGGAACATGAGGGCCAATAGGGAACGACCGAGGGGTGGAGTTGGGGAAGGGACAGGGGTTTACTTCCAATGGTAAGGAACCGGGGGGGGGATAACCGGCAACAGACAAATCACAATGTACAGAACTGAGAACTCTCTGGAAGAAGGGAAAGGATCAAACTTGGATAGACGAACGGGCAAAACCAGTGACAAGCAACGAGGAGGAGTCATAGGAGTGGTCAGCATTCAGACTATACCCCAGACATCTTTATCCTGGGGGTGGAACTAGGATCTTTCCACCACGAATTCTCACGGGGTTTCTGGGGTTTTAATTCCATGCTTACCACTCCTACATCTCCCCCTTTTCTTTTTTCTAAGAACGTTTTTCTGAGTAAATTTACTACAACATTTTTTAAACATGCAAACAACAGCAAAACGATAACGATAATAACGAGAATCCACAACAAGGATTTTATCAGCCCAACAGCCCACGAAGAAAGTCCAAGGCCATCTAGCATGTGGTGGAGCCAGTCTTTACTCTCAACCTTCAGTTGGCCTATGTGCCCCCGCATTTCCTGGAGCGTTGCGTGAATACTCTTCGCGTTGGATGACAAGTTAAGACAACACATCCCTTCGAAGTCCTCGCACCCGTGCCCGGGTGCGAGGAGGAGAAAGTCAATCGCCGCCCTGTTCTGCAGGGTGGCGTGCCTAGTAGTGTCCTCATCTTCTAGCAGTTGGGTCAATGCCCGGGACGTGAGGTTGGCTTGTCTGCCAAGCCAACACTCTAAATGGCCTAATTTCCCCAAGGCCTTAGCTGCCGCCACCCAGGGCACGAATATGGAGGCAGCCACCCTCTTTGAAAAACTCCAAGGTTCAACAGCCGAATTGCAATTTTCGTCCCAAGTTTCGAGTGATCTTTTTTGACGGGTCAAATTATAGAATTTTCTCCATTCCAAAATTTGAGTCTTGTTGGGGGTCATGAGGGTGAGTTGGCCCAACGTGCATGGCCCACCTGAAAGACGGGATGGAATCCCGGCCCAGACTCTATCCCCACAGATTAAAAACACACCGGAGGGGAGAGTCTTCAGGACTGGCGTGGACTTGGACCGGTTGGAGACAGATCTCATAGTATAGTTACACCAATTTTCAAAACTGTAAACTGATCTTTTTAGGGGATGCACATATTTGTATGGAATTTTACCATATCCTCCAAATTTCTTGGCATCTTCTAAACTAGGGAAGTAATCAAAGCCAATACAAAAGTCTGCTTTGGAGGACCCCAACAGCGCCAATTCTTGGGGTTCCTCTGGTGCATGTGGGAGGGTCTTCATCCACGTGTCCCGGGTGTCAACTGGTTCGGGCCTTTTACCTGCGAAGGAGGTGTCATCTCTTCGCAGGGGGATACCTACTAGGCAAGTCGACATGGGATCGTTCGCGGAATGCATGCTCAGACACATGCTATCTTGTTTCAACGCCTTGGCGAGCGTTACCCAAACGTTCTCTCTGGGCTGTTGGACTAGCCAACCTCTGCTTGTCGGTGTTAGGGATGTTATGGCAGCAAACAAAAGGATGACTCGCACAGGCTCGAGGGCTCCAAGGATTCTCACCATCGTTACCGCTTTTCCTGGGGTGAGTAAAACACATGATTGAGGGGTAAGTACAGCACCTAATATTTACTGATGACTTCCTTTCCCTCATCTGACGTCTTTCCCCTCCCATCTCCCCTCTTTACCACTCTAACACGAGGGAGGAGGAGGTCTTAGGGAGAGGGAAAGGTAAGAAGGGGTCTCAGGGAAGGGGTAGGAATGGGAGAGGGAGGTATTTAAGGGCATTAAAGTCTTTTTAAATGCTCTTTCTTCTTGCGAGACTAGCAGGTTGGTTTAGGTCCATCATCTTTGGATCTTTTCGTTGTGGATGTTGTATTTTCTTCTTTCGACGCTTCCACGCCGTCGAGTCGTCTTGTCCGGGTGTCGTGGAGGGGTCATGGCACTCCTTTCTGAAAGGCTTAATATTTTTTGCCGGGAGCCAGCGCGGTCCGCCTGGGGTGGAGACACAACCGTATCCCCTTCCCCAGACGATTAGCGGCGCTGGCCCCATAATTTGCTGACTTTCAGGATCCTTGTACAACACTGGTGGACGTTCTGCCAATTTACTTCGGGCCGAATTCGTAAAATGTCTAAATACGGGGGGAGTCGGCTCACTTTCGGAGCAATTTAGGAAATTTAGAGTTATTAGCGCCTTGCAGAGGCGCTCAATGGGCGACTTTCCCTCTGCCTCTCCCCGCTGTTGTACAAGGAGCCTTTTCAAATCTCGATGTTTCCTCTCTACTAGGGCTTGCCCAGTAGGAGAGTGAGGAATGCCAGTAGTATGTTTGACACCCCAGCCCTGCATAAATCCTCTGATGGTAGCGGAGGTATATGCAGGGCCATTGTCAGTCTTGATTTCTTTCGGGACTCCCAGCACAGAGAATGCCCTTGTTAGGTGTCTTTTGACATCTCGTGCCTTCTCTCCCATATGGGCAGACGCAAATACTGCTCCTGAAAACGTGTCTACTGATACATGAACATACTTGAGCCTGCCAAAGGGAGAGAAGTGGGTTACGTCCATTTGCCAGATCTCGTTAGAATTGATCCCCCTTGGGTTTACTCCTTGGTTAAATGATGGTATCTGGAATGATTGACAACTCGGGCATGTGGCCACTATGGCACGAGCCTGCTCCAGAGAAAGACCAAACATTCTCCGGAGGGCCGGTGCATTTTGATGGTAACATTGGTGGCTCAGGCGTGCCTGTGCAAAGATGTCTGGGATGTTACACTGCATGACAGGCATCGCCAGGGCGTCGGCCCTCGCATTCCCCTCTGAGATAAAACCAGGGAGGCCTGAATGCGACCTCACATGCATAACATAATATTGGTGCTTGCGGTGGGATAGGAGCTCAATCAGTCTCGCAAGCAGGCCAAATAGTTTCTGGTTTGGTACCTCCTTCAGTAAAGAATGTTCTGCCCTGGACACTACTCCGGCCACATAAGCCGAATCAGTTACCAAATTGATAGGTTGCTCTTGAAACCTTTCGAACACTCTGACGACTGCGGCCAGTTCAGCGATCTGTGGAGAGCCCTCCACAACGTGAACTTCCTCGTCCCACTCGAGGGAAACTGGATCTCTCCAAGTCAAAACGGACTTGTGAGATGACCCAGAGCCGTCAGTGAAAACTGTCACAGCGTCGTGAATTGGGGTTCTACTTTGTACGAATTTGGGAGCCAATTGAAACGAGGTGTTAAACAAATCATGTTTTAGTTTTTTGCTTTCAATTTGGCCAATGTAGCTGTCCAAAGCTAATTGAAGGGTTTCACTTTCTTGCAAAACACTCTCAAATTGATCTAATTTCCAGGGGATTGTTATGCATGTAAAGTCGCACCCCGCCAGGGTGCGAAGCCGCCGCCGAGCTCGTGTAATGAGCTCTGCCACCAAATCTTGTGGCCTCGAGATAGTTTTGGACGGAGAGTGGGGCAAGAACACCCACTCTATGATTAAGAGTGGATCTTTAGCCCCCTCGTCCCACTGAAATACCAACCCATAATATGATGGTGTCTTTCCCAAGATAATGTATCTAAATGGGAGATCAGGGTTGGTGCGATGTGCCCTTCGTGTTTTGATGGTAAACAATACCTTATCAATCACCCGCGCCGCCTCAGGGGTAATCTCAATGGGGCTGTCCAACGCGTGTCCACCCCGAAGCAACTGGAACAGCGGCGCAAGTTCTGCCGTCTGCAGTCCTAGAAGGGGTCTGATCCAATTGATAGATCCGCAAAGCTGGTGTAATTGTCGAAGCGTCTTGGGGTTCTGCTCTATTTGAAGAAACTGCGGGACGATTGTTCTCTCCGTAATTTTAACACCTAGATACTTCCAGGGTTCTTGGTATTGGATTTTTTCTGTCTGAATTTCCATTCCCGCAGCTTGGATGGCTTCGACGACAGCGGTCAGGGTCATGTCCAGCAAACTCTTTTCTGGGGCGCACACTAAAACATCGTCCATGTAATGGACTATCCGTGCTTTGGGGTACGCCTTCCTAATGGGAGAAAGCACCTCGGAGACGTACCATTGGCATATTACCGGGGAATTTCTCATTCCCTGGGGCAATACTAGCCAATGGTATCTCTTCATCGGCGCTTCTCTGTTTTTCCTTGGAACAGAGAAGGCGAACCTGGGTGCGTCAGCTGGATTCAAGGGAATGCTAAAAAAGCAGTCCTTTATGTCAATAATGGCGACTGGCCATCCGTTTGGTAACATTGACGGTGACGGGAGGCCAGGCTGTAATGGGCCCATCTCCTCCATGACCTTGTTAACAGCGCAGAGGTCATGGAGGAGTCGCCATTTGTCCTTCCCCGACTTTTTGATGACAAACACCGGGGTGTTCCAGGGGCTTGAGGAGGGCGCTAGATGACCTTTTTTAGCTGTTCTTCAACTAGTTGTTCCAAAACACGCAGTTTGTCATCTCTTAGGGGCCACTGCTCCACCCTGACTGGTTGATCAGTCAGCCATTTAATGGCGGGGGTGGTGCGTGCAGCAGTGACCCCCCCTAGAAATCCCCCTTCGGTGGTATTCGGGGAATTTCTAGGGTCGCCCCCCATTGGGACATTACGTCCCTGCCTATCAAATTGAACCCTAGGGGAAGGACAAAGGGTTTAACTGAGGCCGTATGTCCATCGGGGCTTTGGATTATGATGCTGGAGGTGCTCTTTTTTGGGGCAACCGGGCCTCCTACGCCGTAAAGGCCTTGGGAGGCTTCCTTGGTTCCCCACTCTCTGGGCCATTCAGCTTGTGAAATGATAGTAACATCAGCACCTGTGTCTAAGAGTCCATAACTGTGAAAGGAAGATATCCCATTGTCTATTTTACAGTCTATGATAGGTTTGTCTTTTCCGACGACCTCGGTCCACCAAATACATGGGGTACGTCGATCTCTTGGCAGGCAGTCAGGTAAAACGATGGCTTGCCCGATCCATGTATTTTTGGGAAGAAACCAGGGAGTTGTATTTGGGCATATAGCTAAAGACAGGTTCTTCCCTGGGCGGTAGTCTCTAATTTCAGGAATAACACAGATTCCCGGAGGTCCCCGAGAAGAGTCTCCAGTTAATAATACAGTCATTGAGTGTGGGGGTGGGTGTTTCAGAGTCACTGCAACGTGCTGGAATTCCCCCGATACTAAATGCAAGGTAAAAGCAGTGACGATGTCATATCGGTAACATACCTCTCGCTCCGGCGCTCCATCGGGTGTTTCTAAAGTTCGCGATGGGGATGGCACGGAGCTCCCGCTGGTTGCAGCCTTTAATGTGTTGGCTGGGGAGCGTGACGCTGCTCCACGCTCCCATCCCCGTTTCCCGGAGTGGGGAACATACCGGTTGACGTTTGGGTCCACCAGGGAAACCCCAGCGGGGACATCATCCATGGCGGCATCACGACATTTTGAGATGTCGGTGGCTGCTGGAACGACACTGTGCTCGGGGGTGCAGTGACATTAGTATTATTGTTGTTAGACATTGGTTTCGGCGCTGATGGTTTTGGCTTTTTACAGTTTTTAGCAAAGTGTCCAGGGAGCCCACAATTAAAGCATTTCGGTTTGGGACGAGTGTCCGTTTCAGTGGTAAACACGGTGGGTTTGACCCTTGGATGGGAATCTCTAGTTTCTTTGGCTGGTTTTTCCCGGATCTCAGAGCACCTCTCGGTAAGTAAGTCAATGGAAGGGGGTGGTTCGGCGGGTAGGGTATCTATGATACGGCGGCAGTCCTCATTAGCGTTCTGCCTTACCATTTCTAGAAGCATTTCCCGTAGCAGATCGGGATTAGTAATGGTCCGAGCCATCGCTTCGCGAAGGCGGTCTACAAAGATTACAAAGCTTTCATTGGGTCCCTGCTTGATATCAGCATAGCTTTTAATTGGTGCCAGGTCTACGGGAATACTAAACAAAATCCTCTTTGCCACATTCTGGATTTCATGCAACACCTCCTCTGGCACGTTCGCAGCTTGATCTTGTGGCTTAGAAAAGTTCCCATCACCCGCTAGGTGATCCATAGTAAGTGCTGCTTTATTAGGGTCTCTTTTGTATATCTCAAGCAGCTTGTGGAGTTCTCTCCTCCACTTCTTCTCCCACACCCAATATTGGGGTTCTAATAGTAAACTTGTCATTAAACTCTTAATGTCTTTTGATACCAGGGTGGATGACTCGAAGGTTGCATTAACTAGACTTTTAAAATATGATGAATTTCGGCCAAAATCCTTTCCTGCCTTACAAATATCTTTAATGATCCACTGCGACAGTGGTTCCCACCGTGGGTTTAACCCTTGCCGGTTGTATGTAACTGGAGCAGCGAATGAATGGCTGCAGCTGCGAAGGCTTGGCAAGCCTCCGTCGTCCCCCCTCCCGGCTCAGACCCGTGGGAACTGGAAGCCTGGGCGTGGGAAAGTGGAAGGGGGGCGGGGTTCCCAGGGGACGAGACAGGAAGGTGGGCGGGGTGCGCGACGGCAGGGGTGGAGGGTGTTGGGGGGTGAAGCAGGGAAGGCGGGAGGGGACCCGTCGGATTGACATCTCCGGCCGCAGAGGGTGGGACTGACGCGTGGCCAATCGACGCCAAGGGGGTAGGGCTAGGGGAGGGGGTTAGGGGTTTCCCGCCGCGATCTCCCGCCGCAGAGGGTGGGATCGACGCGTGGCCAATCGACGCCAAGGGGGTAGGGCTAGGGGAGGGGGTTAGGGGTTTCCCGCCGCGATCTCCCGCCGCAGAGGGTGGGATCGACGCGTGACCAATCGACGCCAAGGGGGTAGGGCTAGGGGAGGGGGTTAGGGGTTTCCCGCCGCGATCTCCCGCCGCAGAGGGTGGGATCGACGCGTGACCAATCGACGCCAAGGGGGTAGGGCTAGGGGAGGGGGTTAGGTGTTCCTCACCGCGATCTCCCGCGCACACGCATTTCGAACAGCAAGTGCCGCAATGCGGCATTTCTCTAACGGTCACCCCGCCATCCTGTGGCGCAGTTCGTGTTTCTTTGTCGCCATCTTTATGTGGCGCCGTTAGAAAATCTAAGCAACTACGATAACCGGGGGGACTGGGCGCAACAGGCGCGACTGGGGGAGAGGGGTTAGGAATGAGGGTAAGGGTAGGGTCTGTCTCGGGTTGGCCCGTCCCGGGACAGAAGGGGTCGGTGGTCTTCCCGCGCGGGTCGGGGTCTTTAGCACCCCGGATTTCTCCCCCGCGCCCACGGCAATCGGGGGGTACCTGCGTGGGTTGACTACTCGGGGTAGCGGGGTCGGGATCGAGGGAGATAGGGGGTTCATATGGGGCAGGGGTTTCAACATCGGCAACTCAAACTCTCCCCATTACTCGCCCAGACACGATAAATTAAAACTTGTAAAGGAAAAAACTGTCTAACTGAATCATCTCCTCGTTCGAAAAACTCTGTTAACTTTTGTCCCACATCATCCCAAAACTGAACTCTTAGAACAACGGAAGGCTGTGAAAAGGGCACATACTTAATGATCCACTTTACAAATTTTCTTAACAGAATCTTATCAAAATTTTCCCCGCTATCTTGTAGTCTAAGTTTAACAGAATAATATAAACTAGAAATCTCTCGGTTCTTTCTTGACAGTTGGTTGCCCATTTCTGCCAAGAAATTTCTGTGCTCACCTCGGTAAAATAAAAGGGAATAAACACCGAGCTTACCGCTCTCTTAACGCACCGGCGCTCCGACGCCTTCCACGCAGCTGCGATTTCTCAGGCTACCAAGCCTCTCACTTCGGGCCACCGAGCCCCTAAAATCCACCAAAACGAACTGAAATCCGGAGGTGAGGTCTCCGCCGAGAACAGCTCTCCCACTGAACTGCTGGGAGATCACTGTTCTCCCTGCAAATCCCCCCTCTAAAACAGAGGAGAAATGCAGGGGTTGGCTCTCAACGCGCGTCGTCGTCGGTGGTAGACGAGCAGTCCTGACTGGTTCGGAGAAACCAGAACGTTGGGCGCCAAACTGCCGCAGAAAAGCCGCTGAGGGGTTTTTCTGCGGATCCCCGTCCCGGGAGCCTCCTGCCGGTGGTTGCCCCGTCCCCTCCCAGCGGACCACGAATGTCCTAAGCTTTCGCTGGACAGACGTGGGAGACTAGCTGTCTCCTAGGAGAGAGGGAGCGTCGGAGGATCCTAGGATTTTCCTGGGGTGCCGCGGAGAATCAGGGAGGACTCTCGCCTTGGGTAACAGAGTACTTTATTGCTCTCAATCCCGGGGCAGAAGAGCCTCGAGCTAGCTCATGCAAGGGTAATAACGGAACATGAGGGCCAATAGGGAACGACCGAAGGGGTGGAGTTGGGGAAGGGACAGGGGTTTACTTCCAATGGTAAGGAACCGGGGGGGGGATAACCGGCAACAGACAAATCACAATGTACAGAACTGAGAACTCTCTGGAAGAAGGGAAAGGATCAAACTTGGATAGACGAACGGGAAAACCAGTGACAAGCAACGAGGAGGAGTCATAGGAGTGGTCAGCATTCAGACTATACCCCAGACGTCTTTATCCTGGGGGTGGAACTAGGATCTTTCCACCACGAATTCTCACGGGGTTTCTGGGGTTTTAATTCCATGCTTACCACTCCTACACACAGGCAGTAGGAGATTGCTATCTGGTGTTTGCCAGGAGCCAGGTAATTGAAATCTCTCATACTACAGCTGTGGGGAAGAGCCAGTCTGTCCAGAGGAAGCACAGTATTGCCAAGTGGCAGTAAATTTGCAGGACTCCTTTGCAAACATCAATTTCTAAGGGACACCTGCACTGGAAAATAAACTAATTGGACGTAATCTTGCATGGTGTGTGTTTGCAACTCCAACAAAGGTGTTGCAGATGGAGTTCTTCAAATGGGTGTACCTGATGCTGACTGCATGCTTCCCTTGCAGCCTTCTTTTTCAGGTACATCACACCTGTCTTCTAGCAGGCTGGAATCAACGGTGGTGTGATTTGTTTTGGACTCTGAATCCAAAAAGTAAATCGGTGATTAACAGCTATTGTTTGCATTTTAGCAAAAAATACATTTCTTTCAAAATGTGAAGACTACCTGTTGTGTCACCAAAATTGCTTCATATAAGAAACTTAATTGCCTTTAAACATGGGAGATGCTCCTTAATGTGTGGCTGAAACTGGTTTTAATTTTGTAGTACTGAGGGTTTGGGAGATGCCACTAATATTTGTTGGATCTGATGTGTTTTTCCCTTTGTATTTCTTACTGTTGCTTGTTTTCAGAAGTGTGTACATTGCAAATAACACAGCAATTTCACACATGTGGTTTCATAAGTATTGTGAAGCCCCTTTTGTTACTTGCTATATCCTGGCTAGGAGAGCTTGAGAGTTGCTTTAGATTTATATCCCTCAGTCAAAGGAAGGAACTTACTATGTCAATCCCATATGCCAGATATCCTCCTGCTCCTCCTGGCTCGCACTAGATGGTGCCTGGCTGTGTCAGGGAACCTTCTTCCCAGTTCCTGTGATGCTGGAAGGGCTGGTGCAGTGGCCTCAGCACCTTCTCTTGGAGACACCTGGCTCTGAGGGCAGTGCCCAGGGCAGTGTCTCCATGTGCCACAGCAGGAGCCTTCCCTTGGCATGATTCCTGCTGCTCGCCTTGCCCTTCTGCACAACCACACCAGCAGCAAGGTGAGCCTCACGCTCTCTCTAGGCTCTGTCCCAGATGGATGCTTGCAGGAAGGTTTCTATGGGAACCAGGGGCAAGAAAAACCTGCCCACCAAGTTCAGTGCTCTAATGTCAGGGACAGGAGAACAGGTGAGGGAGTGATCCCCAGCAAGGCGGAGGCCAGCGTGTGATGACATGGACAAGGGAGGGTGTTCCATCTGCTACACCTGTCTTGGGACAAGGAGAGACTCATTCAGCACTCTCCCGCCCTTTCCAAGCACTGTGGTTAATTCCCTTATTATGGGATTTTTTCTCAGCCACATGCCCGACACCCTGGCCTGGCTCCTCCACAGCAGGTTGGGTCAGCAGTGGTTGTGCATGCAGTGAAGGTTAATAATGGCTGAGAGGAATCCCTACTCACAGGCTTGAGGCACTGAGGATGGGTTCAGAATACAGGCAATGAGAAACATGGCAGATGTACCACGTGGTAACTGCATTCATAATAAAAGCCATTGGAAACAGGGTTAACTGGGCTGGGAGAAGGACACCTTGCAGGCTCAGGAACAGAGCAGCCATGGTTGCAAGACCGTGAAGAAAGCATCAAAATACATTCCCAGAGATGTTGAAGGAGAAGTAAGTATTATCAGCCAATTTACCTGCTTGGGGTGAATGCTGTGGGTAATGTAATATGAGCATGCAGATGCTCATTTTGTAATTGTTATATAATAGAGAAGAGTTGGTGCTAAGGAAACAAATGGGATTAGAGTTGTTATAAATGAATCAGCCAATTTTATGATTAAAGAGAATTTATTAAAAACCAAACTATAAAATTTGAAAAAGAGCCATGAAGCAAAAAGAACAATGCCGAGCCAGGCGATCGGCGTTGGGGTGAACTGGGTCCGAAACCCTGTCGGTTCGAATCTCACCAGTTCCCCACTGTGGTTTCCATGAGGTGTCTTTTTATACCTTTTTTCTTCTTTGTTAATCTTATCTTTTCAATACAACAATGTAGTTTTTCCTGTCTTTCCACCATGTCTGACGACGGTTCCTGAAATCAGTAGTCAATTTTGCTGAGGGAATGACTTTCTGGTGACGTAAGTTATTTATTGTATATGCACACATGGAATCTATATCCTGGATCCATATCCTTGTTTATACACATGTAGAACACACATCCTGGAGCTCTGCCAGATGAGGAAGTCCCATGAAATGCACAATTTTTGGCGACCACCTATTTCCGCCATTTGTGCTTTCTCTCAACTTCAGTAAAATGCTGCAATCTTAATTTTAGCACGAATTATTTTCTAACCTATACCACAGAGTGATGGGAAGAACAGACAAACGTTTACAGAACTGGTGGATATGCAACTGACTATCCTGTGTGTGGCAGTGGTGCAGGTTACCCCAGAAGAAGAATTTCCAATGAGAAAGCCCTGGGGGGAGGAGGAGGGCTCCCCCGAGGTAGAGCAAACAATAGTTTAGCCCAGAAGAGGCTGGGCTCGAGACAGGTTAATACCCCCAGGGCTCATTGGGGAGCACCACCTGCCCATCTGAGTTAGTCACCCCCAGTTTCCTAGAGAGTTCTCAGTTACTCGGTTGTTCATTGTATCATTCCCCTGTCTGTAACCCTCGCTCATTCCCCTTCTATCCCTGGTTCGCTCCCTGTCCCCTGCTCCTCCCCAGTTCCTCCCCTCTGCTACCCGGTGATTGGTCACCGGGGGAACAATAAAAGATCGTGCCCCAGGGGAATCGAGGTCCTCCGATCCCCGGTGTCACAGAGTGCAGAACCTCGTGTCTGTGTCTCTTCATTCCTGGGTTGGAGGAACCCCCTGAGGTGTGGGAGAGTTTGCCTACCGAGCAGCTAGCAGGGAGCAAGGGCAAGAGTCGCTCGGCGATTGGGAACGAGGCTGGCCCCCGAGGACCCAAGTCGCATCCGCCTTTGCTAGTAGCCACCTCCACTCCACCGAGGAGGCAGGCGGACGGCGGCAGCTGGCGCCCAATGTGGGGCATTTGGTCAGCTTGACCACTTGCCTCATCGGAGCGACCTTCGCCAGAAGCGCGCTGTTGCAGCTTCGGCCGCCCTTCCTGAAGAGCTCCGCGTTTTAGTGGACTTTTCGGGAGGGGAGATCGAGCAACCTCTCTCCCGACGGAGTGAGGAGAGAGCCTCGGTCACCACACCACCCTAGCCAGAGGACTGTGACCGGCGGTCAGGGACGGGAGAGGTGCCAGGGATCCGGGACCCGGCACGTGGAGTAAAATCGCTGCGCAGCGTCCGGAAAGTGAGTTTAAGAATTTCCCCTGACCCCACTGCGTTAGCTTTCCTGTTTGCCTCGGCTAGGAGTTGCTGCCGTTATGGGTGTCCGGCTTTCCAGGCAGCAAAAGGGGTTTTACTCCCAAATTAAGGGAGTTTTAACTGCGGAGGGGAAGCGTTTTTCGAAACCTCTTTTAAGGGAATTCGTTAGATGGGTTTTTATTCAGTTTCCCTCGGTTTCTTTAGATTTAGTTCGAGATCTGGGGTTTTGGGACAAAGTGGGGGATTTAGTAACTAAAAAGGTTCGGGAGGGAGATGTTAGCGTTACTCGTTTTTATTCGGTTTTGATTTTAATTTGCGATTCTTTGAGGGGACTTAGTAAGGGGAAAGTTGAAACCCCGGTTCCTCCTACCCCACTTTCCCTGCCGCCCCACTCTCCTCACCCCCCTTCCCTGGGGCGTCGAGACTCGCGTCGGGTGTCGTTTGCCCTCGATCCCCCGCGATCTCCGGCGCTCCCTGGCCGGTGGGGAGGGGGCTCCTCCGCGCCGGACCTTCCCTGGGATGTTTTGCCTGTGCCCGGGTGCCCGGTTGCGCCCGTTGTGCCCCCCCCTTATCGTGGTTATGGAGGAGAGGATAGCCGCGGTGAGGAGCGGGATGGTGCCGGCCGCGCGGCCAGCGCGCCTTCCACCCCCTGTTTTGGCGCCAAAAGCCGTTTTGCGCGGGATCCCCCCCCCTTCCCTGGACTCCTCTCCTGAGCCTGCCCACGGAGTCCTCCGCCCCCGGGGCCGTCCCTCCCCCTGCGTCGCATCGGGGCGCGGTATCGCGTCGGGCCCCTCCCATCCCCTCGGGACCTCCAGCCGGCCCCGCGCGGCACCCGTCCCCTCGCGCGCCGCCCTCTCCGGCTCCGATTCCCACGCCCCCCCTTCCGGGTCTCGACACCTAGAACCCGGAAGGGAGGGGGCCGAGGCCTGCCGGCACCCCGGACCCCGGAGCCCAGAACCCGGAAGGGAGGGGGCCGAGGCCTGGGGCCGGCACCCTGGGCCCCGGAGCCTAGAACCCGGAGGCCCACAGGCCGAGGCCGGTGCCGAGGCCTGGGACCGGGCCCCAGCCTGCCCGGGTTCAGATCACCCAGAGCCCGGGGGCCTAGGGGGCGTGGCCCAGGAGGCGGGACAAAGCCTGGTAGCCCTACCGGTCCACCTGGGTAGGCGTGGCCGGAATCCCCAGTGGGAGCCTTTTCCATTCTCCCAGCTGCGAGACCTATGTAAGATGATCAGTGACCACGGGCTGGAATCATCTTACAGCCAGGGCATGCTCAGAGCAACCTTTAGGTCCAACCTCTTAGTCCCAGAGGACCTTAAGTCAATTATGGAAGGGATCCTAACTCCTGAAAATTATATGCTATGGGAAAGAGCTTGGAAACGCCTACTAGAAGACCTCCTGGGAGAATACGATGGGGAAGATGAGGTCGATGACCTGACCATGGACCACCTAGCAGGCGAGGGGGACTTTAGCAAGGGTGAGGAGCAGGCTGCACAGCTCCCAACGAGAGCGATTAGAGACGTACAGCAGGCGGCGCTGAGGGCCCTCCTGACGCTACCATCTGCGGAGGTGCCTTCAGATGGGTATGCCACCATCAGGCAACAACCAGAGGAGAGCTTTGTTAAGTTTGTAGGCCGAGTGAGGATGGCTCTCGAGAAACAGGAAGAAGACCCCTCAAACCAAGCAAAGCTCCTCCGGTCAGTGGCATACGCCAATGCCAACGCTGCCTGCAAGGCAGTCCTAAAAACCCTCCCCAAATTGCCTCGGCCCACCTTAGAGGCAATGTTAGAAGCGTGCGCCGAGATCACCCCCGAGCCATCAGTAGCAACCCCTCCTCCAGGCCGTGGACCCCAACAGCAAAGGAGGTATGTGACAGCAGCGGGGGCTGCCACCCCTGAAATTGACAATAACCGAACTGGACATAACAAGTGTTATAACTGCGGACAAGGTGAGCACATCGCACGCTTTTGTCCAAAGCCCCGGAGAAATAACACCTCTTGTTCTAAGCCTCCCGCAGGTCCCGGAGCGGTGCTCTGCCCGTGTTGCCGCCAGCACCAGGGAACCGGGCAGAAGAGCGCAGTACAGCACTGCGCTGTGACACCAAATTAAATGCTGACAACACCGGGACCACCATCACCGCTCCGGCGAGACCGCCCGCCACACCATCGGCGGGAGAGGGGGACACTGCAGCGGCCAAGGACAGGACCAGGTTCCACCTGGTAAGTGCCCACCCTCAACATATCACCAACACAGACTTTCGTAGTTATAACGTGTTTCTTTGTGGAGACATTTATAAGAGGACAGAGCTTTTGGTCGTGGGGGACTCCACGAGGGGCCCTCTCGGGCTCTTTGTGCTCCCTCAGATTGTTACAGCTATCCCGGGACAGACTTTTAAAATCACCGCCGCCTGTCACTCGGCCCCCTGGTTCGTGTCCAGGGGCCAGTGGCTGGCTCATGCAATAATTATTCCGGAGGACCTTCCCAAGACGAAGATGACACCACGGGCCATGTACTCAGAGCTCCTGGGGACCGACAAGCCCACCCTGTCTTGCCGCCTCAAAAACGGCAAGGCAGCGGTGCACATCCGAGGAATGATGGACACAGGATCAGACGTGACTATCATTTCAGCAGCAGAGTGGCCACATGAATGGGGGCTCCGGCCCTCAACCGAAAACATCACCGGACTTGGGGGAGCCGTTATGCCCCAGAGGTCCACTAATAACATCTTGGTGGAGGGGCCGGACGGTCATGTTGCCACGGTAAGACCATACGTGGTGGCCTCTGGCTTCAACCTCTGGGGTAGGGACCTTTTGTCGCAATGGGGGACCAGGCTAGAAATCCCAGATACACCAGGGGATTTCTAGCTGGGGCCGCTGCTGGGCGCCCCACCCATGGCTCTGTCCCGCAACTCACCTGGAAAACTGACAAGCCGGTGTGGGTGGAGCAGTGGCCCCTCACTAAAGATAAGTTGAGTGCCCTACGGTCCCTCGTGGAAGAGCAAATTTCCAAGGGTAATGTTGTCCCATCAGATAGCCCTTGGAACTCCCCTGTCTTTGTCATCCGCAAGGCTGGCGGAGGTGGGTGGAGGCTTCTCCACGACCTACGTAAGATTAACGAGGTCATTGTTGACATGGGTCCCCTTCAGCCGGGATTACCATCCCCGGCAATGCTCCCCCGAGCGTGGCCACTCGCAGTTATTGACATCAAAGACTGCTTCTTCTCGATCCTGTTGCACCCAAATGATGCGCCGCGGTTTGCCTTTTCTGTGCCGTCTGTGAACAGGCAGGCGCCCCAGGAAAGGTACCATTGGCGGATTTTACCGCAGGGAATGAAAAATTCCCCTGTAATCTGCCAGTGGTACGTCGCTCGAATACTCTCGCCAGTTCGGAAGACCTTCACCAAATCCATAATTTTCCATTACATGGACGACGTCCTTGTATGTGCTCCCTCGGAGCATCTTTTGGACCTGACATTGAAAGCCACCATCGATGCCATCCAGCGTGCCGGGATGACCATCCATCCAGACAAAGTACAACGCACCCTACCGTGGAAGTACCTCGGCATCTGCATCAGAGAGCGGACCGTCGCACCCCAGCAGCTCGACATCGTGGACGAGCCCAGGACCCTGCGGGAGTTACATCAGCTATGCGGGAGTATCAACTGGGTTCGTCCTCTGCTGGGGCTGACGACAGCAGACATCGCCCCCTTGTTCGATCTCCTGAAGGGCGGTGAGGGACTCGACTCTCCAAAGCAGCTTACCACCGATGCCAGGGCTTCCATAGGTAAGGTGCGCAAAGCCTTAGTCTCCAGGCACGCTCACAGAGTGGCCCCGGACCTGCCTTTTCAACTTATCATCTTAGGGCAGGTCCCCCAATTACACGGACTGGTCTTTCAATGGGACGAGAGGTTGAAGGACTCCCTCTTAATCACAGAGTGGGTGTTCCTCCCTCACACACCGTCCAAAACTATTACCACGCCACAAGAGCTGGTGGCCTCGCTTATCACCAGAGCGAGGGCCAGGCTCCGCACCCTTGCGGGGTGCGATTTCTCATGCATTCGTGTTCCCTGGAAAGATGAGGACTTGGAAAAATTAGTCCAGTCCAATGAGAGCCTCCAGTTCTCTCTTGACAGTTTCCCAGGCAAAATCACGGGAAAGAAATTGAAACATCACCTGTTTAACACAAATTTTAATTTGGTTCCAAAGTTTATGCAGTCAAAAAAGCCTGTAAAAGGAGCTCTGACGGTTTTCACCGACGGCTCGGGATCCTCTCACAAGTCAGTCATGACTTGGAAGGACCCTCGGACCCAGAAGTGGGAATCTGAGGTCCATGTGGTGGAGGGATCCCCACAAATTGCAGAACTAGCAGCCGTCGTCAGAGTCTTTGAGAGGTTCCAGGAGCCTCTCAATTTGGTTACAGATTCGGCCTACGTTGCTGGGATAACTGTCAGAGCAGAACACAGTTTACTTAAGGAGGTCTCTAACAAAAATTTATTCGGGCTGCTCTCGCGGCTAGTGTCCCTGTTGTCCCACCGAGAGCACCCATTTCACGTGATGCATGTGAGATCGCATCAAGACCTTCCTGGGTACATCAGTGAGGGGAACCGCAGAGCAGACGCCTTGGCAATGGCTGCGCAGGTGCAGTCAGCTAACGTCCCTGACACCTTCGCACAAGCCAAGATGTCCCACCAGTTCTACCATCAGAACGCCCCAGCCCTCCGGAGGATGTTCCACCTACCTCTAGAACAGGCTCGGGCAATCGTGGCGACATGTCCCAATTGCCAGACCTATCAGCTGCCCTCGCTCCATCCAGGGGTAAACCCCCGAGGGCTAGCTGCAAATGAAGTTTGGCAGACCGACGTTACCCATATCCAAGAGTTCGGCAGACTCAAATATGTACATGTCTCTGTAGACACGTTTAGCCATACTGTGTTCGCCTCGGCCCACACGGGCGAAAAGGCGAAAGACGTTCGCAAACATCTTCTAATGGCGTTCTCTGTCCTAGGTACCCCCAAAAAGATAAAGACGGACAATGGCCCGGCGTACACCTCTGCCTATCTCCGTAGTTTCCTCCAGGAGTGGGGGATTGCCCACGTCACCGGCATCCCTCACTCCCCTACGGGGCAGGCCATCGTGGAGAGGACTCACGGTACACTTAAGAGAGTCCTCTACCAGCAGCAAGGAGGTGCAGAGAAGAAATCGCCCATTGAGCGACTCTGCAAGGCGCTCTTCACGATTAACTTTTTAAATTGTACACCAGAAGAGCCCGTCCCCCCTGTATTCCGGCACTTTACTAATTCGACCAACTCCAAATTAAAAGAACATCCGCCGGTGCTGGTAAGAGACCCTGAGACCCATGAGGTTGAAGGGCCTCTCCCACTGATTGTCTGGGGCAGAGGGTACGCATGTGTGTCCACCCCAGAGGGGCCAAAATGGATCCCAGCTAGGTATGTCCGACCCTACCGGGGGCCTAAGCAGAGAAAGCGAGCTTGTTTTGCAGAGACAGTTCCACCCCAGTCTCCGCAAGAAGAAGGTTTCCAAGCCACGGAGGCTTGGAAGAAAAGGAGAAAAAAAGACTTGCCCAGCTTAGACGACCCTCCGGCATCTCAGCAAGAAGAAGTCCCAGAGGAAGAAGACACCAGAGATGTCAGAAGGCAACCATACTCGGCAATACCATGGACTATACACCCCCTTTTACCCTTCCCCAACCTACCCCTCTGACTTACCTTTTGTGTGTCCCTATCCCTGTTACCTACCCATTCAAGAGAAAGGGGGGAGAGAGGGGGAGTTTATGTTAGAGTTACCTTTTGTCGTTTGGATCACTTTTGTTAGATTTTAAGGTTTTTCTTTCTCAGTCTACCCATCAGAGATCCCCAAGGAAGATGGAGCCAGTCTGGATTTTTGTTAGGGTCCTGTTTCTCCTGGAAATTCCGGCGTCTGCCCCGTGGCTGGTGCAGCAGCCTCAAGAAAACGTGTGGGTCACTCTGGCAAAATCCATCGGCCAGAGTGACTTCTGCCTTCACGTCGACTCAGCGAACGGCCCGATTAACATCTCAGGCGCTCTCAGAACTCCTCTCAGACGAGGAGGCAACCAGGCAGGCGACGCTCCAAAACAGGGCCGCCATAGACTATCTGCTGCTGCTCCACAACCACGGATGCGAAGAGTTTGAAGGACTGTGTTGCTTCAACCTTTCATCTCACGCCCAATCCATCAAGTCCACAATCCAGGAGATGCGGGACCAGATCCACCAACTCAAGACGGAGGGCAAGGACTGGCTCGACAGCCTCTTCACCAGCTGGGGGATCTCTGGCTGGATTTCACAAGTTTTATGGACTCTGTTTTGGTTTTTGTTGACTCTTTTCCTTGGACTTTGTTCCCTAAGTTGTGTTAAGTGTTTTGTTATCTCTTTAGTTAACCGCGCATTGCCTTTAAGTAATAAAAACGGGGGAGATGTGGCAGTGGTGCAGGTTACCCCAGAAGAAGAATTTCCAATGAGAAAGCCCTGGGGGGAGGAGGAGGGCTCCCCCGAGGTAGAGCAAACAATAGTTTAGCCCAGAAGAGGCTGGGCTCGAGACAGGTTAATACCCCCAGGGCTCATTGGGGAGCACCACCTGCCCATCTGAGTTAGTCACCCCCAGTTTCCTAGAGAGTTCTCAGTTACTCGGTTGTTCATTGTATCACTCCCCTGTCTGTAACCCTCGCTCATCCCCCTTCTATCCCTAGTTCGCTCCCTGTCCCCTGCTCCTCCCCAGTTCCTCCCCTCTGCTACCCGGTGATTGGTCACCGGGGGAACAATAAAAGATCGTGTCCCAGGGGAATCGAGGTCCTCCGATCCCCGGTGCCACAGAGTGCAGAACCTCGTGTCTGTGTCTCTTCATTCCTGGGTTGGAGGAACCCCCTGAGGTGTGGGAGAGTTCGCCTACCGAGCAGCTAGCAGGGAGCAAGGGCAAGAGTCGCTCGGCGATTGGGAACGAGGCTGGCCCCCGAGGACCCAAGTCGCATCCGCCTTTGCTAGTAGCCACCTCCACTCCACCGAGGAGGCAGGCGGACGGCGGCACCTGTGGACAAAATTACTTCTCAGGAACAAAAGCTGGAGTTTATTTTTTTGTTTGTGATTCTTTTTGCCCTAGGAGTCGGTGTCAGAATAGATCAGAGTGTCCATCCATGCTGGCCTTTCTCAGGCAGAGAGCTGTTTAAATCTGTGAGGAGGAAACGTTATTATTTGTGTTCCCAGACACAGATGTTTTTTATGCTTTTGCAGTGTTGTACAGCTGCTTATCTTGGAGTGCTGTAGCAAGTCACTTCCTGGCTGCAAGTGCTCACTGGAAAGTTCACTGAGATGCAAAGGCAATATAACCCTGTACTAATCAGCACTGTGAAACAATTTGGATAGGGCCTGTGGGATGAATCCCTGGGGTTCCTCCTTTTAGCAGCTTATATTCATAAGTAGCTTCACTGAAAAGGGAAGCTGGAAAAGCCATCCTAGATGTGCAAATGTTCATTTCCTATAGCCTGCACGGGGACTGTCCCGGTGGACAGACTCTGGCAGTGTGTCCCAGAAGAGTCCCCTGGGGAGCCGCTCTGGTGGGGCTCCTTTAGCTCCTGCTGCAGCACTCTGCTACCCTGCCGGTGGGTGCAGAGACAGGTCCTAGTAGGTCCAGGGGTAAAGAATAAGGGAGGGATCTTCTGTGTGGGTATCCGAGGAGTTTATTAACAGTTTCTCGCTCGAATGGGTTCAGGGACAGAAGACCCAGAACAAAGGAGAGCACAGACTTTTATACAGCAACAAACAACCAATCAGGAGAGGGTCCGGGGGGGGGGAAGGCGGGACAAGCTTACACAGTCCAATGAGGAGAGGGAAGGGGAGGAGAGAGAGAACCACAACCAATGGAGTACCGAGTAGCACAGAACCTTCTAGATACAGATACATATGCATAAGGGGTGGAGAACAAACAGTCCAATCAGGGGGGTACAATTAACATAGGAAGAACCCATCAATCACGTGGAAGAAACTATCTTCCTCCAGAGGGAAGGGGAGGATTTTCAAACCTGAGCAACACTCCACCATGGCCCCTTGGGACCTTCCGGATCTTCCTGGGCCTCAGTGGTAGCCTCAACGGCTGCCACAATTTCTCCCAGGTTCTTTCCCAAGGAGGTGTGACTGATCTATCCCAGCAGTGGCTTTATCTGTTTGATAGAGGTGGCTCTTGCTCTTTCCCACACAGGAATTGTAAGGTTGATCTTAAAGTTCAGAATCTTTCTGATTATTCAACTATTACATTGTTTTCCTGGAAATCCCCATAGAAATCACCATAAAAATCTCCTGTTAACTAGTGTCAGGAAAGCAAGGAGGGGAGCTCTATCACCTGTTTTAGTTCAGAGGAGCCTGGTTTCTGACTCATTGCAGAGGTACTTGATAACATCTTGTCCACATCAACATCCTTCATGGTATTGTATTCCACAGCCCTATACACTTTACTCCTGTGCTTTGTGGTGCTACTCCTAAAATCTCTTTTGGACTTACTGCATCTAATGATATCCCCTTAAACCCTTTTCACTGTTCCTGTCCCTTTTCCATGGTCAGTGTCTTCAGAGAATGATGATGTATGGGGTGTCTTTTTAGTTTACATAATTAAATACAGGACTCACGATATACAATGGAAAAGGTGTTAAAAGTTGACTTGTTTTTTGACATTCTTTCAACCAGCAATGCTGTTATTTTCACAAGAAATTTGGCAAATGGCACTGTGCTCTTTCTAGCTGGTCAGTAGGTATGAAACCAAAAGGAAACTCCAGTCTCTGGAATTTATTTCTTGTGGGGGTGGAACTTAAATACTAAGGAATTTAATTTTCATATGAAGAAGTTGTGTGTGAGGAGTCTGTTAGTCCCACACCATGTTCTTAGATGCTAATTGAATTCTCTCATCACCCTTTTGTTCTTTTTATAACAGGAGTGTAATATCTCACATCTGCGGACAGCATTTCTGGACCTGCTGACACCTGTGCCACTCAGCCTTGCCTAGTGCAATGTCAGGTGAGAACACAGAAGTGGCCACGGTATCTTCTCATTTGGTTGCTTGCTGTCTTCAGCTGAAAGTTCATAACAAAGGTTTCTGGTTCCAAAAGCCATTCTTTACATGAACATACTTTCTGGTCAGATTGAGAGAGAGGAAACTTTGTGACCCAGCAGCATTTTCACTCAGGGTGATCACAGTTCCTTCTTTTACCATGCAGAAGCTTTTTCAGCCATTGAACAGAGAGGAAGAAGGAGATTGAAGTGTAGTCTGTCTTCCCCATTTTTCCTTAAGATTTGCTTGATTCTGTTCTCCTTCCAAGATTTCCCCCAAAGTGAGTGGCTCACAATGACTGTAAGAGATTTTTGCTGTACAGTGGTAGCTCTAGGGCAGGCAGAATGCTGAAGAATAACTGGAGTTCAGTTGTAGACTTCTGAGATACAAGCTTTAATAAAACTAGGTCTTTTCCTTCTTAGAGAAGCCAACTTTCCCACCCTGTACCTTTTTCTAAACCTTCCTTCCTGGTCCAGCTGGTCATTTCAGGGCATATAACCCTGGAGGAGACTATGTTTCATAAATAAGTAGACCTTTGTCTTGCTGATAGAACAATAGAAGACTTGGGACATGTTTATCTGCTTCAATTGCAAGACTTGGTGTCTGCTTGTATTCCAAGGGAAGCTGTTCACTGGGACTCTACCTGAGACTGGAAGGGTGCTTGTCTTGAACACAAAAGACCAAGATTATAGGCATACTTTCATTGCTGCAGCTCTCTGTACATGGTCTGACAATATCCTAGCCTGCCAGGAAAAAAGGGAGCAGTTGAGCATCTTCCTGAGGGCTCTGATTTTCCATTCTGGTGCCTGGGTGACAGTTTCAGGGAACTCCAGAGTGATGCTGGTGCTGATCCATAGGAGGCATTTACTTTTGCTAAATAATATTTATTTCGTGATGATTCCCCTGGCTTGTTGCTGGTCACACAGCTTTTCTAAGCAGGTGAGTGATCATATGACACTGTGGAACTATTTCTCTTCCCTAAGAATCACTTTCTTAAAGGGAACTCCATTTGACCTTTTTGCCTCTTTTGCTCAGTAATAAGGAACAAAACCATCTGAAATTACTGGCTTCCTTGGTGAAGCGGAGCTGTCTCAGTGTCTAGAGTAGCAGTAGCAACAAACTGATGAGTCCTTTCCATGCTGGAAGTCTATATAGAGTGTGTATCTTCCAAGGGTGTTCTTCCAGGTTTTCACTGCTGTGTGTTGATCTCTTTCTGTTTAGGCCATCACACTCCCTCTGCTGGGGGTCCCTTCTCAGCACTCACACCCAGCATTTGGCTTCAGGAGATCCTGGCAAAATGCACACAGGTACAGTGTGGGGCAGGGTGGGGATGTTCTCTGGCTCTGCAAAAGTAGAGGGCTCCTGATGTTTCCTGGTGGTCTCTGAAAGTCACAGGGAAAAGGAGGGAGAGATGCACTTTTCCTCCAGTGCCTTGGTTGTGGACTTCACGTTTTGTCATTGCATCTTGGCTCCTGCAAGAGGATCTTGCAGAGTACAAAGAAACTCGTGTGAATTATTTCCCTGATGTTTTGCAACTATTGCTCCACTGTAAAATGTTGACACCCTCAGGGAGCCTCTGTCATCATCAAGCTACTCTGGATGGCTTGTGCATGGCAGGAAATGCTAGCCTCAAGCTTGTTGTCAGGTGGGTAGAGCAGGAAGGAAGGAAGCAGCTGTGGAATTTTGTAACTTAGCTGCAGTGTTTGCTGAAAGCAGATTAAAGCTTTTTGTGGAGCTGTGTGGGCAGTGCTTCTTGGATGCTGCCCGGGTGCAGCTCTTGTGAGAGTCCCCACAGGAGGCGCAGGTGGGCTTGCACAAAAGGGGAGAGAGCAGTAGGTTTTCACTCCTAAAAAAAGCCTGGAGGTAATCTCCAGTGTGTATCCCCCAATATGCCCCAATGCCAACCAAGAGCACAGATGAGGAAGGTTGAGATTTGGGTCATGAACCTTAAGTTTCTTTGGCCTATAATTTGGACTTGCATCACAGGTCCAAATCCCAGTTTTGCCTGCTGCCTTTCAAAGGAAATTTGAGAGCAACAGGCAGGAGATGGAGTGGTGTGGGGAGCTGAATTTGCAGTGTGTGTGCAGAGGTAACACAAAGGACAGTAGAGGCCACTTTAGCTGGCGTGTGTATATTCCTCAGTCCATGAGGAGGGCCGTGTGTCCCTCCAGATGGGCAGTTCTGATCTTGATAAGATGCTGAGCTCAAGTCCTGCTGGGAAAATTTGTACAGTTTTTTCCCATGGAGAAGTCAAAATGGGAATGGCATGCAACATCTCAGATGGGAATTTTGGTGGGAGGCTTTAAAAATTAAAGGGCAAGGGGTCTAGTTACTCAAAGGGCACAAAGTGGGCAGTGGTGGGATGAGGCAATATCTATGTGTCTCTGTTCAGTTGTTCAGTTATAAACTGATGAAAATGTCTGTTTTCCTTCCTCACATCTCCCAGAAAGAAGAATCCGTTGAGCAGCCAGAGTTCCGCTATGATGAGTTTGGTTTCCGAGTTGACAAGGAAGGTAAAAACAGTCCTGTCCCTCCCACTTCCATCGTGTCCAGCCCTTCCCATGCTTTCAAGTGTGGCAGGATTTTGCAACCATTCTATGCTAAGTCTTGTCTACTCATCTGTTTCTGTATCCTACCATTTGTAATCAAGTGCATTAGATGCGCTGGACTTATGGAAGTCGGGAGCATAGACTATGCAGCAGTCATTTCCATCCCCTTATGCTTGTGCCATGGGGAATAATGGGAGAAAAGTTGAGAAGTTACCATTTCCATTAGCAGCTGCATGCTGGGGAAGGGCAACTTTCCCAGTTCACAGTGGGATCTCCGTTGTGTTCAGTAGCACGGCAAGGGCTCATAGCAGGCACAGTGAAATATGCTGTCTGCTGAAAAACTCATGGCCAGGGTGAGTGGTGCCCACCTCAGCATCTCAGCAAAGTGTGGGGCAAATTTTATGGGAAAAACCTACATCCTAGTTTTTCTGCAAGCTATGGAGGCAGGCAGCCAAATAGAAGGAGGCATGGAGTGCTGTTGCAGCTGAGCATTGAACTACAACAGCTGGTTGCTTTATCAAAGAGGAAGAGAAAGGAGTGGGAGATGTAGGAATTGTTTCATGTGCTCTGGGGGTCATTCCCAAGGCTCAGGCTATGTAATGTAAGGGCAGAAGTTGTTTGCATGTGTGCCCTGAGGCACCTTGAGTCCTAGAGGATCCTCTTTGAAGCAATGGTCTGAAGATGAGGACAGAACACGGTGATTTTTTTTTCAGCCAGAACATTTGATAGACCTGTGCATTATAAAATCAGCAGAAAGATCTGGAGTGTGTTGCTGGGATGTATTACATTATGAAGGACAGAGTGCCTTATGTCAAACCTGTCCTTGTGCTAAAGTATCCATTTTAGGAAGCCTCAGCTTAAGGTGCTCTCTCATTGTGAATTTGGAAGTATCCTTATTAAAGCTTTTTTGGTGATTAAATATCCCCAAAGTTAACATTTTGCAGCTCATTAGTTCCATGAGCATATAACTTCTGCTTTCCGGCTCTGAGGCTGGCTATGCTTTTGTCAGCCTGATTTACAGATCCTTACAAAACCCAGCAGGATGACTGCTGCCAGGATCTTGTTTAATTCCAGACACACTGTCCTCTAAATCATGAGTGAGTAGAGACTAGAAACCTTCTGACAGCTTCTTAGTTCTCAAGGTCCCAAGCCTTTTGACCATAAAATTTGCTGCATGGAGTAGGCAGTTGGAAACCAACCTTTGCCTTTCCATGCTCTGACTGGAAGACATGAACGTTTTGAATGTGCTTTTTTCAGATGGCCATCCTATTCCCCACCCTGCCGTGTGTTCATTTCCTCTCCTGTTCCTTCTCTCACTTGTCTCCATTCCTTTCCCTTCCCTTTGCTGAAGCAGATGGTGCTGAGCTAAACTCCAGCAAGCTTCTGGGGATCCCACTGACGGAGGAGCCACAGCAGAGGCTCAAGTGGCAGGCTCATCTGGAATTCACACACAACCATGATGTGGGTGACCTCACCTGGGACAAAATTGAGGTCACCCTGCCAGATTCAGACAAGCTGCATTCCCTGGTGCTGGCTGGCATCCCTCATAGCATGCGGCCACAGGTGAGAGTGCTGCCTGTTCTGGGCAGGCGCTCCTGCCTGGAGTATGAGATCATGGAATGAGATCTCTTGGTTGAGAGGGTGACAGATTGTGGCTTTCTGTGGCTGTCTGAGTGACTTTTATCTCTGTTCACCCTGTTCCCCCAGCTGTGGATGCGCCTCTCAGGGGCTTTGCAGAAGAAGAGGAACTCAGAGATGTCATATCGGGATATTGTGAAAAACAGCTCTAACGATGAAACCATTGCTGCCAAACAGGTAGGAGATACTTCCTAGTGCTGAGTGGGAGGAAGGGCAATATTTGCTGTGTGAGGAGGATGGGGTGTCTGCCTGACACCTGCAGCAGGGGCAGTTGAGAGGATGTGTGGTTAAATCCTGCTAAAACTTAATCCTGTGGGGCATATTTCTCCTTTGTTTTGTTTGAATAGCAATTGTTTAGCTCTGCTCTTTCCTAGGACAGTGTGGAAAGGTTTGATCCATGTTCCTTGCAGACTAGAAAACAATGCTGCAGTTGCATCTCAGCAAACATCCTGATACTCATTGAGGGAAGGGGAGGGTGAAAGGTTGATAGATACACCTCTGTTGAGGTTGTAGCAGCTGCTTTCAGGGCCTTTGTTCCCCCAAACACAAAGTTTCTGAACATCAACAAGACTTTTAAAGCATGTTTTCCCTCTTCCTTTGACCTCACAGATTTGGTCAGGTTGTTGGTTTTTCTCTGGAATACGTTTGTTGGAAAGCCGTGCTTGAAATCCAAGGAGATGAAATTCCCCATTAGTCTGTTTCCTATTGTCAGTGGTGAAACTAGGGTCTGCATTTAGACAAGTATTTTTAGGGATTCGGCATGCCATTGTCTGCACTGGCATTTTCCCACATGTCAGTGAAGGCTGTTAAACTTGACCCCAGGTGCTTGGACAGGGCCACCTTCTTTCATGCCTGAGGACTTATGGGTGGGTGTGGAGAGGCAGAGTTCCCTGAGGCAGGGAGCCAGGGGGGAGTGCAGAGAGCTGAAGGCAGTTTCTCAGATGCTGCAAGCCGACTGTCCTTGTTTATGGCTACCTGACAGATTGAAAAGGACTTGCTACGCACAATGCCCAGCAATGCCTGCTTCTCCAACATGAACAGCATTGGGGTGCCACGGCTGCGCAGGCTACTACGGGGACTTGCCTGGCTCTACCCAGACATTAGGTATTGTCAGGGCACTGGCATGGTAACCTGCTTTCAGAGTGTCTTTGTAATAGGGATCAGTTTGTCTCTGGTTGCTACACTGGGACAAATGATTTGAGGTAGTGCTGCCAGATACTGTGGTCTCCAGATGAGCTGAAGAGATATCCCTTCCACCTGGAATACTTTTCCTAAGGAAGGGAGAGCAAAGTAGCACCACACATCCAAAGATATAGAAGACCTTGGTCCATTTGTTGGGGAGGGGGCAGTCATTATACTGAGAAGAAATCCCTTCAGTGGAGACTGCAGGAGAGTTCCTGCAGAAGGAAGATTTTTGTCACCTAGATCCATCTCTCCATGTGAGAAAGTGGGGAAAGAGTTCTACTCCTCTTAGGACATGCAGTTTTTCTTCCTTCAAAATCCTAGGTGGCTGCCTCTCTGCTGCTCTTCTTGGAGGAGGAAGATGCCTTCTGGATGATGTGTGCTATCATCGAGGAATTGGTTCCTGCCTCCTACTTCAGCACCACTCTCATGGGCGTGCAGACAGACCAGCGTGTCCTGCGGCAGCTCATCGTGCAGTACTTGCCCCGCCTGGACAAGCTGCTTCAGGAGCACGACATTGGTAAAAATGTGCCCTAGAAACCATAGCTTTTCTTGCCAGGGTGACATGCAGACGATGAGTATTGTTCTTTTTTCACAAAGGGGAGCATCAGGGAGAGGAGCAAACCTCCTGAACAGCCCTTAGGAGAGTCCACCTTCACTGGTTGACTGACTTCCTCTGTTGTGATTATTTTCCATGTCTCTGTTCACAGAGCTCTCCTTGATCACCTTACACTGGTTCCTCACCTCTTTCGCTAGTGTTGTCCACATCAAGCTGCTGCTGAGTATTTGGGACCTCTTCTTCTACAAGGGCTCTCTGATGCTGTTCCAAGTCACTTTGGGCATGCTAAGTATGAAGGTAATTCCCAACTCCTCTCCCTCCTTTATAGTACTTTAATGTTTAATTCTGAGATTTAGGGGCAAGAAGGTTTTTGTATCCACTTGCTGTATGTAGTTTGGGAGAGTGTTAGGGAAAACAACTTCCTGCTGCCTTCAAAACTGGAGGCTGTGAAAAACTTCTAAGGCACTTCACAGAAAATAGAGATCACTGTTTCCTGTGCATACCTCATTTGTTGCCACATAATTAAACCTCATCAACTGCCACCCTCTAATCAGTCTAGATCCCAGCCTGAGGGTCTGTCTTACCTAAACCGAGATACCTCTTGATTTTGCACAATTTAGGAGGAAAGAGAAAGCCAAAATTGTGATCATTTGGTAAGTTTTGGATGGCATTGGTGAATGCTCTAAGAGATGAGCATTGTCCTGATTGCATTTGATTTGGCTGGCCTGATCTTTTCCTTTTTTATGTGAAAAACAGTTTTGTATTGTTTGCTGTGTGAAGGGCAAGGGTGATTCTGCTGGGAGTAAGAGGAAGGTGAAGGACAGTTTCACGTGGTCAGTGCTCTAGAGTGCAGCTTCCATTCTCTTATCCCTAGCAAGATCCCTGCTGCAACCAGTCCTAGTGGTTGGTGCAGAATAGGTTTCAGTTTGTTTTTCTGTGCTGATTTGATTTCATTTCAATAGTGAATGCGATTATTCAAAAAAATTCTGGCTAGAATTCTGGGAGGAGAGTGCAGTAGAGCAGTAAAAGATGCTGTCCCCCTCTCAAAAGTAGCTTGGACTTTTTCTGCTGAAGGTTATTTTTTATGGAATTTTCTAGTTGTACCTGCCCAGGCTGTACACCGAATGTAAAACTGCATCTGAAGTCTCAGGAGCACAGCTGAGCACACCACTCCTTGTGGCAAAAATGACTGTGTTGTTGCAGGAGGATGAGCTGATCCAGTCCAAGAACTCTGCCTCAATCTTCAACACACTGTCAGACATCCCGAGCCAGATTGAAGATGCAGATGTGCTGCTGCGGGAGACCGTGCACGTGGCTGGCTCGCTGACTGACGTGGCGGTGGAGACCCAGCGCCACAAACACCTGGCCTACCTCATCGCTGAGCAGGGGCAGCTGCTCAACTCCAGCACCACTGTCAACGATCTATCCAAAGTGAGTGCACAGAGTCCCACTGCCTCTGCTGCTCCCTTTTTACCATTCCTTACTTATTCCCACCCAATTTCAGTTTGTGAGCAAAAGGTCCTCCTGTTTAAGAGGATTTTTGGCTCTAGGATAATTGTTATCCAGTGGAAAAGATGTATTGGGAAGTTCCATACCAATTAAATGCTGCCAGATCTGTCCTGGTTGATAAATCCCCAGATGAAAAGGATATTATCATTGATTGTAATTATCATTCATGAGAGTGATGATGAAATGTGATGCATTTCATTAATGGAAGAGAAACAACATATGCTTTTGGCAGAATTTGCTTGAAGCACACAGAGAGTAGGAACTGGATTTAATCCATTAGTAGGAAACTGGTACACTAAAATAACCTTGGAAGGTAGTCAGAAAACAACAGCAGCTGCTTTTGAGAAGCTGAATTAAAAATGTTCCTGTATTTAATCTTGGAATAAAATCTACAGTTGCAGACAAGACACTCAGGCAATTCTAAAATGTAACAGCCATCCACTTAGAAATTTATCTACAATTACATGTGGAACTGCTTTTGACAACAAATAGAATTAGAATTAAAATTATTTACATGGATCATGGTTGATTCTTGAACTTCAATTATGCTTTTGTAATAATTAAGGTGTAAATAACCTGTTGCACGTGGAGCAGATGGAGCATTAGAGCTGATTCTATGCATTAGGACTAGAACAACTCCTGTCTAAAACTGCCAGTTCTCTGGCCTGCCCCTTCTGGTGGTAGCTGTGAGGACCCCTTGCCCAGAGCTGACTGGTGTGGAGGGTTGCTTTATTTTATTTCTGAAATCTGTCCTAATGTGTGCACGTTGTTCTCTCTCTTCCCTCTCCCACAGATTGTGCGGCGCAGGACTCAGTGCAGGAAATCTGGCATCACCTCTCTGCTTTTCGGTAGGGACAATCCTGCGCCTTTCATGTGCAGTTGGTGGCTATAGCAGCTTAGAAAGGAGGGGAGCAGGCAAAGCAGGGAAACATTGGGACAGAGAGATTGGAGAGAAGGGAGCCAGAACTGAAGGATGGGAGGGAAGAAGTGCAGTTTACTACTTGCTTTCTTTGATTTGAGCTCAGAAAGTCAATTTTAGGTTAGACAGTCCATGAATGGTGACCAACAGCAGGTGCAGCTCAACCCAGCTGTAATGTCCTTCTTGCACTGACCAAGAGGTCAAACACATTTTCTGGCAGACCTTATGCAGTCCACAGGCTGCTCTCTAATCTCACTCTGCTCAATTCAGGAATATCTCTGAAGACCTGAGACAGGCCAGGATGTCTAGTGTGTCACCCATCAAAATTATAAATGAAAGCATCATTATATTTTCCCTTACTCATTCTGAGACTTCGATGTTATGAATGCTTTTAACTCTTAATTTTCTTCACTTAGGAGCCAAGCCGACATATGTCCAAAAAGGGCACAATCAGAATAGCTTTTGCAGGAGTTTGAGAGTAACTTATTTCCTGACTCCATAAGAGTTCATTCTGCTGTAAGCCTCACTGTCATCACCTCACTTGAAATTGGCTAGCTTTCTTGAAATTGCCATGTGTTCTGGGTTGACCCCGGCCAGGGGCCAGGTGCCCACTCAGTCACTCTATCACTCCCCCTCCCGCTGGGAGAGGGGAGAGGATAATATTGAAAAAGACTATCAGGGTAAGAAAAGGCAGTTTTATTACAGTGGGAAAAAAATAGAACAAGCAAGTTGAAAGTTGCGCGCGCAAGAGCAAGAAGGGAAAACAATCAATCTCTACTTCCCATCAGCAGCGATGTCCGGACACTTTCTGGGAAGCAGGGCTTCAGCATGCGTGATGGTTGTTCAAAGAGGCAAACATGGACAAGTCCTGAGTGCCTCCCCCTCCTCCTCTCTTCCTTCCCTTATATATCTGAGCTGATGTCATATGGTATGGAATATCCCTTTGGCTGACTGGGGTCAGCTGGCCTGCTGGTGTCCCCTCCCAGGATCTTGCCCCCCCCATCCCCTTCAGTGGGGGAAGGAATGTCACAGGGACAGCACAGCTTGGCAGTAGCCAAAACACTGCTCTGTTATCAACGCCAGCTACCAAAGCAAAGTACAGCAGTGTAAGGCCTGTGAGCTTTACTCCAGTCAGACCCAATACACCATGTCACCACAGGAATTGTTTTTCCGGAAGAAGACAACATACTGAATTTACAGGGCTCAAACAGTGTTCCTGTTGTGGTTGAAACAGTCTGAATAAAAAAGGGGCTTTACTGGTCTTTCCAGAGAGGAGCTTTTCTGATGTTCTCCAGGAAGCTGATACATTGTCACAGGCTTCCTACAAGCACATAGAGCATTACATAGAAAAATTATGGTAGAATACCCATGATGCTGTAAAGTCAAGCATGCAGAAGTGAAGAAACGGGAAATTTCTTGTGCAACCTAAACTTAGAGCTTTTGTATGTAATGTCAGCTTTTGTATGTAATACAATCAGTACAGACTGAACTGGCAGGGAACTTGGCTGCCACATGCACCTTTCTTGTGTCTCAGTCTCCTTGACTGTGTTTGAGTGAAGGTGATAGTGAGTTATACACATGCCCAAAAATAAACTTTAAGTTCAAGCTTCAAAATATTTAATTGGTAGAACAGAGATAATTGATAGGGTTTTCTCATTTTAGTGGGGCTTCTGTACAATGACCATCATGTGTTTTACCTAACATTATTTTTAGTATTTAAAATGTTGGTTAAAACTGAGAAGTTGTCATCCTGCAGCAGTTGACCACAAAGGAAAAATTCAGCCCAAGTGAGAGGAAGGAAAGCTTGAGTGTGATAACTTCACCCTCTACTGGGAACTGACAATCAATCCTAAATGTGAAGTCTGCTGCCTGTAATAGTTACTGTGTAGAACTGGTACTTAGCCCTCATCTGGGAGGGAATGAGAACTTACCCAGAGCTTAATTCTTCCTCCTTAGAGTGAATTCAAATGTGGTAGTAACTTGGACAGGAGTCATAGAATCACAGGAGCACTGTTTAGAAGAGACCTCTCAGTGTCTGTATTCCAACATCTCCTGCTCAAAGCAGACTCTTGCTCATGCTAGATCAGGTTGGTCAGGGGTTTCTGTAGTTGAGATTCAAAGAGTTGAACCAGATTTACAATGCAGAAAGAGAAAGAAATAATGAAAGGTAATTTGGTGGAGAGCAGAATGTGCAAGATGTGTTTTCCTGTTGTGTGGGCATTGCACCAAGGGAACGCAGAAGAGCTCATCCTGTGCAGAGCTGTGCAGCTCGTCAGCCTTTGCAGGCTCAAAGTAGAGCCTCATCATGTGTGGCTGATCATGCACTGGTTTCCTGTTTGGAAATGTAGGTGTTGAAGTTTGAAAGTGTACATGGTGAGTGCAGTGAGGCGAGTCTGGGGTCATGCTGCTTTCCTCTGTACCATGTCTACTCTAAGGTGGGAGAGTATGGAACTTGCTTCCCATGTCTTCTGCTTGTGTTTGGCTAGGATTGATCTGAGTACAGAGGGAAGAGCATGGTATTTTGGCCAGATAGGACTGAGAGATGACAGAATCAATGATCTATGTAAATGAGAGCAGGCCACAGAGCTAGTGGGGCTGTGGTTTAGTTTCTTCTTTAGTCATATTCTGTTTTAGCAACATGAAATTTCTGGGAATCCCTGATGTCTACGTGCTCACCTAGCTATTTGCAATCTTTGCATCTCTGAACAGTAAGAGTTCTTGCATGCTCTATATCCTACCCCTGGACACAGAGGAGGAGATTTTGTTATTTTTTTATTGCTTGGACTGGGAGCAACTATGCCCCACAATTTTTCTCATCCAGGAGCAAAGTTCAGTCTTCTCTTAAGCTCTGCGTATCTGATGTATCTCAAATAATTTAATGTAGCAAATAGAAAACAATTATAAAAATAATTTTAAATCTAATTTCGGGCTTCTATTTATGTTCCTAAAGTTTGGGTCTTTTAAATTAGGATCACATGATTAAAAGATACTGTTAATCACTTTTCAATTAGCAGAAGCTTAATGTGTATGTAGCTGTTACAGCAGCTGTAGCTCAGGCCACACTTTATTCATATTGTTTTCTATAATGCTGCTAGAAAATAAGCCGAGTACTCAATTTGCTAGCCACTTATTTACTTGGCTCCTGAATAAAAGCTGTGTTTGTATAAACATTGGAGTTCAGTGAAAAATATATTGGTTTAAATGTTAATTTTGTTAATCAAGCTACCACATCTCTGGTATATTATAGAGAGAGCAAAAATAGATATATGAAAGTACACTTTGGATTTAATACAAAATTATTTTTTTAGAAAAATAAGCAAATGGTTCATTGTTCCCAAACATCATGTACCCAGTATTTAAGGCATTCAGATACATTAACTGTCTACAGAATCCATCCCATCAGGTATCTTTCTACATAAAGTAATAGACATAGGCTATCAAAACTCCTGGGGGGATTAGTGATAGTTGAAAGATGCTTTGGTAACTTTTACTTTGGACTCGTGACCATTTCTGTACACTCCAAACATTTGAAGTCTGGCTCTTAGGGAGGTTGATGTATAAAGCAGGTGGTGGCTTTTCTCTCATGGCTCTGGCTTCATGACTGGCACAGGAAAGTGGACTGTCTTGGTTTTTCAGATCTTTTCCAAGACTCGGTGAAGAAGGTGCTGTCAGCATGTGAGTTATACAAATATCAGAAGTAATTAAACCAAAACGTGATTCAGTTTCAAGAGAATTTCAGTTGAAGAGAATTATTGCAAGCTCCCCAGTCTTGTGCCCCACTTTTCAGCTCACTTTCAGTATTGTAGACACTTCTCTAAAGTAGTACTTTGGTATACTGAGTTTCCCAGACAGATCAAAGATGACATATTCCAGTTCCATATGTGGTTTGAAGTACCATCTCCTTAAAATTTGATGCAGTCAAATTGGTATTTGCTATTTACATTATTGAATAGATTGGCAGTAAGTACGTGCCTTAGTTTAGGTACTTCTGATGTTAGGCTTTTGTGGTTTCCTCAGAACCAGTAATTTTTAATGGTAACAATAAAATAAATACCATGTACTTGTTTTCCTTCCCTCGCCTTCCCTCTGGCTGTGTGGGCTCCACCAGGGGATGATGATCTTGAGGCACTGAAAGCCAAGAACATCAAGCAGACAGAGCTGGTGGCTGACCTGCGTGAGGCCATTCTCCAGGTGGCACAACACTTCCAGTGTGTGGATCCCAAGAACTGCAGCATTGTGAGTGGAAACATCTGGATCTGCATTGCTGTATGCTCCAGGCATGGGTTTTGAGTGTCTTCCACATGACAGGACTGTTCAAATGCTCCTGAAGTGTGGGCTTGAGAAAGAACATGCCAGGTGTAATGGCTTGATTAATCCATCCCTTGTGGAGGAGGGCTGTGCTGTGAGGTTGTCTGCTGGCTAGGAGCAGGAAAAGGTTTGGGAACAGGGGCAGGCAAGCTTTGGCAGATAGCTGGGAGTCGCCTGTGGCTTTTCATTTCTCTCTGCTCTCATGTGCTTGCCTGCTAGGATCTCACCACAGACTACAGCATGGAGAGCCACCAGCGGGACCACGAGAACTACATGGCCTGTTCGCGCAACCGGCACCGCTGAGCCAAGGCACTGCTGGATTTTGAGCGCCACGATGACGACGAGCTGGGCTTCCGCAAGAATGACATCATCACGGTGTGTCAGCCTGGGGACAGGCACTGGAGGGACACGCAGACCCAGCCTGTTTGGGACACTGCACTACCTCTCCTGCAGGGAAAGAGGGGAGGAGATAAGATCAGAGCCAAGTTAGGAGCCCAAGAGAAGCAGCTGGTTCTCCTGGGGGCTGCCTGGGGATGGGGCAGTGTGTTCCTGTGAGTGTTGTCCTGTGGGTCCTTCTCACTGCCACCACAAAGTCCCTTTCCTGGCTGCTGTGCAGCTGTGCAAAAGATGGATTTGGTCCAACCCAAGTCCCAGTTTAACACTGCACACTGAACTGTGGTAAGACTGTAAAAGCATCCATTTGCATTTAAATGAGCATCCCATCTGAAATTGGGGAGAACAGGATGTTGGCAGTAGCTTTGTGCCCTTGAAGGTCCTGGACCATATGAGAAGAGAACATTGGAGAAGCAGTTGAGAAGAAAGCAGTTCTTCATTGTGGGCACATAGCCAGGCAGCTGTACCGCTCCTGCCCCTGCAACCTCTTCAACTGGCATTTTCCACTCCTTTTTCAGATCATTTCCCAGAAGGATGAGCACTGTTGGGTGGGAGAGCTGAATGGACTGAGAGGTGAGAACAGGATGTGTTGCACTGGGGAGTGTGGAGCCAGATGCAGAGCATCCATTCATCTACAACAACTGCTCTGGCAGCAAAGGCTCTGCCAGGTACCCAGAGTATCTGCCAGGGACAAAGGAAATGTATGAGAGCAGTCATGCAGCAGTGACCTGGTTACTTCTTGCAAACAGCAAGTTTAGGCTCCATCCTCTTGGCAGGGGGTGGTTGGGTACATGTCGTCACTGCTGCATATGGGCAGTGTCCTGCAATTGGCTTTCTCGTGCAGCTGCCTTAATTATTGTGATTTTGAGGCTGCTTTCTTCATTCTTTGGGGTTGGGCCTTATGAACTTTGATTTATTCTCAGCTCCCACTAGGCTTTTTGTAAGGATTTCTTAGTATCTTTGTCAGGCTAATCTCTTTGTTCACTCTTTGTAGGTTGGTTTCCTGCAAAATTTGTGAAGATCTTGGATGAGCGGAGTAAAGAGGTACTTAAAAACCCCCACAACTACAAAAAAACCTCCACATTAAAAAAAAAAGGGTTATGTCATAACTGAAAAAAACTCAGTTGAAAAGAGCCATACATTTCCCTCCCTCAGTCTGTTTGCTTTCTCTGGCCATTGAGTGCTTTGTGATGTGATCAGGCAGCTTATCTTCCTAAGCCTGTTTGCTCAACTTCCTCATGCTGACCAAGCAGAGAATGAGGGCCCCAGAGGGCTGCTAGGGGCACCTGTGTGGGATGCCTGGGGTTGCAAGGACCCTAGAGATAAAAGCTGAGAAAGCAGCAGGGAGAGAAGCAGGAGGATCCTATGGGCAGTGTTTCTGTCTGCTCCCGGCTACCTGTGTTTTTACTCCTTTGAGGCCGTACCTATGGATCCTGCTCATGCTCTGTGACCATGACACTAAATTCTCTCCAAGCAGCTGTGCCCAAGGGGACAATCTGTCTTCGTTTTTCTTACAGCTGGCAGTGATGGGATGGCACTTATCCATGGCAGATACTTCTGTATATCCTCCAGATTGGGGTAGTGTGTGTGAGACAAACAGCAGCAGCTGTTGACCTAAGCAATTTTCAGAGGAAGTGGAGAAGACGTGGTTCTTTCTCGTCTCAGCATTTGGGGAGTGAGGAAGAGCTCAAAGGCTGACCCAAGAACCCCTAGAGAAGCCCCCAGAGAGATGTCACTATTGACATATTGCTTCCTTCCCCCTCTCTCAGGGCTGCATCTCCTTAGATGCAGATCACCTCTCTGTGCATAGAAATGCCCTGCACTGCTGAGCATTTCTCCTCCTAACTGTGGAAACAGAGAGGATCCCACTTATGAGACTGTTAACAGTGTCAGCATGACACCTCAAAGTGGTGTACCCCCTGACCTGGAAATTCTTATCTGGTTCTGTTTGTCTTGACTTTTAGCAGATTACAGAGTTCTAGAGACCCTCAGTGCAAGTCCCTCTCCATACCTTAGCTCAGTCAGCATCACACCATCACATTCCTACGTGCTGAATGCTGCCAGAATGGTGCTGGGGTCACTTGTGTGGTCTCCTGGGCACCACCTAAGCACAAAGGTCCCAGGAGATCCCCCACAATAGCACAGAACATGGGGCCTTATGCAAGAGCATGACAGGTAAAGATGGGGAAGGGGTTCTGGCAGGCACCTGGGAGTGGAATTGGTCTGTGCAGAGGTGTAGGTGAGTGGACCACCTCCATGCTCTGCCCCTTGAGAGCTGGCTCTTCCTGTTCCTCAGTACTCCATCGCTGGAGATGACTCTGTCACAGAGGGGGTGACGGACTTGGTGCGAGGGACACTCTGTCCAGCCTTGAAGTCCATATTTGAACATGGATTGAAGAAGCCATCTCTGCTGGGGGGGGGCTGCCACCCTTGGCTGTTCATTGAAGAGGTGAGATGTCCCAGTTCCTTTCATGAGGCAGGGTTGCCAGAGGGCTGAGGTGAGGGGTTGCAGGGCAGAGTATGCTGACTGTCCCTCTGCCCCTCTAGGCTGCAAGCCGGGAAGTGGAACGGGACTTTGAATCCGTGTATTCTCACCTCGTGCTCTGCAAGACTTACAGGTCTGTGCCCTGCTCCTCCATGCTCATCAAAGTGATGCTGCTCTGCACCTTGGCAAGGGTCATGGTCTGCCCCATCTTCCTGTGGGTGTGGTGTCAGCAGGCTGCTGTGCTTGTGCTGACTTGGGGCTGGCAGTGGCTCTTGTCCCCTCCCCTGGGCTCCTCTGTTTGCTTCTGGGTCTGTATCTGGCTCTCTCATGGCTGTGGGAGCACCTGTGTGCTCAACAGTAGCACAAAAGCTGTTGGGGTATGAAGCAGGAAAGATCTGTGTGTACCCAGAGTGACTGGAGCTAGCTGGGTCTCTGTGTGATCTTTACAGGCTCGATGAAGATGGCAAAGTCCTCACTCCAGAGGAGCTGCTTTACCGGGTGAGTGCTGCCCCAGGCCCAGCCAGAGCCCAGTTCCTGCTTTGGGGATGTTTCCTGTGGAGACTGTTGGAGGGAGATGCTCAAGAGTCTCTCAGACCTTCCCTTAGCCCCTCTTGTGTTAGTAGGGGGCACTGGCGAGGGTGGGAGCTCCAGGGAGGGCAGCATTTGGCTGTGTTGCTGGAGTGGCTGCCCAGCAGTAACCACACCTTCCCTCCCTGCAGGCAGTTCAGGCTGTGAACATGACACATGATGCTGCACATGCACAGATGGATGTGAAGCTTCGTTCTCTCATCTGTGTTGGTCTCAAGTGAGTCATCTGGCCCTGGTACCCTCAGCATTATGGGTGCAAAGAGCTTGGGAAGGAACAGAGTGGGCTTAAGGGCAGCAGTGGTTTTAAACTTAGGCCACAGCATCATTTTTCCCCCTCTCACTGCAGCCACTGGGTGAGACTTGTTCTCTGTGCATTGTGCTGGCCTGATTCCTAGCTGGAAGAAGGAGCTCCTATTGTATGGAGTGGCTCACACAAGTTTACTGGGTTATCCTGTTCCCACTGGGGACACGACTGTGAGTGGAGGTCAAGGCTTGGGCTGAAGACAGACTATCCCAGAGGGATGGGATTTCTTTCCCTGGCTGTAGCTGAGTAACAGGCCTCTACCCCATTGCTGCAGTGAGCAGGTGCTGCATTTGTGGCTGGAGGTGCTGTGCTCAAGCCTGCAGACTGTGGAGAAGTGGTTCCATCCCTGGTCATTCCTGTGCAGTCCCGGCTGGGTGCAGATCAAATGTGAGCTGAGGTGAGTGTCCCCATGGCATGTCCCCATGCCAGTGTCTGGAATAGATTTCCTCCTCCTCCTCTGCGGGAGGTGGCCCTCACTATGGCTGGGTTTGGGCCTTCTCCACTGAGTTGCAGCATGGGCTGCCCAGATATCCCAGCCACAGAGATTTCCTGCTGTGTCCTGAGGCAGCAACAAATCTCTGGACAGTTTAATGTGAGGCACTGTGCCTTCCTGATCCAAGAAAGCTTGGCTCCTGGGGACCTGTTGTGACAAGGAGGCAGCCTTTGCCTGCCAGCAACCTCCTGTTGTACACCTGCTCCTATGGAGAGACTGCTTTTTCCACCCCACTGCTCTCCATGTCCTTTGCCAGCCACTCTAAGTCCAAGCAGGGAGCAGGGAAGGTGCTAGGGAGACAGTTGGACTGTCATTGACTGGGAAGGAGTCAGTCACCCAGCGACTCCCTGGTTAGGTGAGGGAGTGGTGTCAGGGGCTGAAAGCAGCTTTAGTGCCTGAGCTCGCACAAGGCAGTCACTTGGAGCCCAGGGCATACATCCCCATGGCTCCTGGCATCCATGCTCCTGGCCCTCCTACACTCTGCAAAGCCAGGTGAAGTCCCAGGGAGCTGGAGGGCAAATCCCCTGCCATCACCACTGCTCCAGCCTGGTTGCTGCTGCTGGCCTTTGTGTGTACCACCCGGTTGCCTCAGGCCCCAATGGGAGCATCTGTAGCTGGAGCAGGCCTGTGTGTGCACACCTCAGGGTGCTGTGTTCTCTGCCTGCTGCTGAATGGGAGGGGCTTCCTCCACCTCTGGGCTGCCGTGTCCCACGGCTGCTTTCTCACAGCATGAGGGCAGTGCCAGCTGGGCACAGCCAAAGGACTGAGTGGGACTGGTTCATGTCTTACATCGTACTTCTCCCAGCCAGGAAGGGAGCTCCCCATGGCAACCCCTGAGAGCACTTCTGCTGCAGGACACTTGTCTTATTCCAGAGAGAGATGCTACTGGCAGGGGTCTGCTTTCTGGAGAGGAGCCTGCTATCTGCCATTGCCAGCTGCATGCAGCCCTCAGCTGTGTCTGTGGTCCTCTCGAGCCTGGGGCTACCCGTGCCTCCCTGTGCTGCTGCACCAGGCTCTGTAGGGGCTGCACTTGAGTCACATCTTCAAGCTCCTCCTTCCAGCCTGGACCTGGCAGGATGTGAAGCCCAACGAGGAGGGGGAAACAGGGAATGAGTGACTTCTGCTGTCTTTTCAACACCATTAAACAAGGAATTTCATCCTTTTAAGCTTAGTGGCATGCTGGGACAAGCTGGGGAGAGTGTATTTGTGTGCCTGGGGCAGCAGTTGTGGGCACAGGCTGGGAGTGTGGTCTGGGGGCTCTGTTTTAACATCACTCTCCTCTGTTTGTGTTGCAGAGTCCTTGGCAAATTTGCTTTCAGCCTCTCTCAGGACTGGGAGCTGCCAATAAAGAGGGAGGTGAGTAGGTGGCAACTCCCTTTCTCTCACTCACCCAGAGGCTTCACTTACTGCCTCCCTCTCCCAGCTTTGTGCTTCATCCCATCCTCTGCCTCCTCTGGAGCCAGCTCCAGAGGCTGTGGTTGGGGCTGCTTTCCCTGCCGGGGCAGGCTGTGAAGCAGGAGCTGTGTGGCAGTGCTGGCAGAGGATGCTGCCTGCTCTGCCCAGCTGGGGCAGAGGGAAGTGACAGGCTCCCTTTCCCTGGTGTTCTCCAAACCAAAGGGCCTCTCCCTGTGCCAGCTGTGCAAAGGTGGGAAGTGCAGGAAGCTGCTCTGTCTGGGTGCTAGACACAATCTCCCCTTTTCTTGATGTGGTGCACTGACCCGAGTCCCTGTGTCATCCTACAGGAGAAGGAGAAGAAGCCACTGAAGGAAGGAGTGCAGGACATGCTCATGAAGCACCATCTCTTTAGCTGGGACATAGATGGGTGACCCCCACCCTGCCCCATCCTGGGGACCTTCTCGACGGCGCACACTCCTCTCCTCCACCCCCTCATGTCTCACCCCCTGCCCTTCCCCACCCCGCCCCCTCGTATCTGTGACAAAATCCCCCCAGGGCCTGCCAGACCACCTGGGACAGATGGAGCAGTGCCGAGAGGCCGGGCTGATGGTCGAGGGTGATGCTGGAAAGGGACAAGTGTGTTCTGACTACAAAAACCAAGTGCCCCCTCCCAGCTTTCCACATCTCTGCCACTCCCATCTTCTGCTTTCCTCAGCCCTGCCTCCCCACCAGTGCCCAGGGGAGCGGCCTGGCTGGAGCCATTGTGCACTGCCCCATGGGCCAGCAGTCATGTGGGGGTGTGAGTGCATCTGTGGCTGGAGCTGTGGGGAAGAGATGGCCTGTGTGGGGTGGCTTTGATCCGTGAGAGCTGGTGCCATTGACAGTTGGCACTGCAGCTGCCGTGTGGAATTGGGCTGTTGAGATACTCACTGCTGTACAGGAGCAGGGAGAGCACATCCCCTCCCCATGCCAGCCAAAGGCTCCCCTCTGCTGGGGGACTGTTGCCTTCTTGCTGTGAAGGCAGGCGACCTGGTTCAAGAACGACAGCACGGCAGCCCGGCCTCACCCGGGCCACTCGGGCCATGGACTCACAGACACCAATGTGGTGGATGGTCAAATGGCCTTTATTATCTTATCTCATGAGGTTAAATAGTCTAGGGGGCTTCACTACGTCAGAAAGGGGACGATGGGATAGCTAGGGTTAGTAAGGAGTGGAAAACTACTGGGTCAGGAGGGGTTGCATACTTTGGGTGATCTGTTATCATGCAGGAATGAAGGGGGGAGGGTTCCATGCTGCCCTTGCTTTCCGTCACATCGCGAGATCTTCCGTCCGCCTGTCCCTATCTACCACACTTCCCCCCCTTTTTTCACAAATGAATGAGGTAGTCATAGATACATGTATCGAAGTGAGGCATGAGGTAGTAACTTGACATGGGGAAAGGGGTTTGGTATACCTGAGTAGATTTCGTAAGGCAAGTTAGAAAAGTCTTGCGATTCACAGTGTTTACAGTTTGGATTACAGCATTTGTTGATGTTCTAAAAACAGAATGTTGGCCCGTTCCAGACGGGTCTGAATAAAAGAGACTAGTTTGTTCAGCAGGCATGGTCCAAAGGTAAAAGCTAAAAACAACATTGCCAATGGACCTACCAAGGCGGAAATTAGTGTGGTGAGCCATGGTGATTGATTGAACCAGGACTCAAACCAGCTCTGTTGGGCTTCCCTGTCTTTCTGTCTCCGAGCTAGCCTATCTCGGAGCTCTGCCATGGAGTCTCTGACGACTCCTGTGTGGTCTGCATAAAAGCAGCATTCCTCTTTCAAGGCGGCACACAAGCCTCCTTGTTGCATGAACAAGAGGTCTAATCCTCGCCTGTTCTGCAAGACCACTTCTGAGAGTGAAGAAACTGATTTCTCTAGAAAGGAAATGGATTTCTCGATCCTCTGCAAGTCTTCATCGATGGTCATTTGTAGCTGAGACAGCCCTTGGTGTCGGGTCGCAAGAGCTGAGACACCCGTGGCCGTTCCGGTTGCTCCCAGGCCGAGCAGCATTGCGATAGTTACACCTGTTAACAGTGCTCTCTTGTGGAGCCGGTCGGGTTTCTCAAAGAGGTGGTACATCTCTTCGTCGGTATGGTACAGGACCCTATGAACAATTAGAACTTGGACACAAAAGTCAGTGGAATCATTGAATTTGGCAAGAGACACACAAGGACTCACTCCAGATCGCTGACAAACCCACATTCCAGATGCGGATGGAACCGCCCACTTATTCTTTCTGTTGGGCTTGACAACTTTGGCGCAGATGTTGCCTTTCTTTGCTAAGGTTGCACTGCCAAAACATCTGTCCCGACCCGTGACTTGACTCAGGGTGATTCCTCTGCGGGGAGTATCCCACCTGCACTGGTGAGGGGAGTCAGCTGTGGAGTAGCTGAAGGGGGTATCTAAAGCAATTCCTTCGTAGAAAGGGGGTTTGACGTCATAGCAAAGCCAGCAGGAATCAGTTAGGTTCGGGTTGGATTCGTTCAGGGAAAGAAAGGTAGCTTCTAACATACGAAAGATTGGGTCAGGGTCAGACTTGGCTAAACTACTTATCTGGGAGGCATCTGCATGACCGATCAGGGTATCAGTGACTTTTGTGGGCAAGACTTTGGAGTGGGTTGTGTTTTTCCCTTTCAGTACATCTTTAATAACTTTGTTTGGCCCAACCGCCCGGGATGCAGGGGGTTGGAGCTTGATAATTCGCACATTCACCCACTCTTTTGATCCCTGAATAACTACTGTCCACGTCCTGCCTGTGGCCCAACTAGGGTGATCTGGTTGCAAAACGGTCATGTTATAGTCAGTGCACCTCCGAGATTTAGGGATTTTATGATAGTTTCGATAGTATTTTTTCTGAAGGATGACAGGTTGTTTACAACCGGTTGGAGCCCAGGTGAACTGTAAAAATTCATCGGGCTTTTGAGGTTCCCATCCAGGCCTCGATGGTCCGGCATTTGTAACAATGGTTTCACAGCCCCAGTACCCACAATATCCCCACCCCGGATAATTGCAGTACTTCTTCCCTGGGTTTGAGGCTGGGCACCAATAGGATAGATGCATACTTGTAACATGAGGGGAATAGGGGTTTATTTTTGGTTTTCCAGGGAACAGATCGGAAATGCGGATCACAAAGGATGGGGCATTCGGTGTGGTGGTTTCTTTGAGCACCTTGTCATTTGACAGGTGTTGCATGACCCACCTGAATGGCTGATGAGAGTAATGGTTTGGACTGGCTTGTCCCCTGGTAACAAGCCCCAACAGCAAAATCACACAAAACCACTGCTGACGTCTGGTTTTCACCGGTACAGAATTCTTGGGTGCTGCCTGACGGCTTGGAGGTCTGTCATTTTCCTCTGGAACAGGGGTGTACGCTTTACGAGGGTGTCCCACGAGCATGTCCTGTAAACAGAAACTCACAGTTCTCATTAGTCTCATTCTGCTCATTCTGAAGGTCTGGCTTTACTGACCTCAGTGGACACCACTTGATTTTGCCTTCCTTTTTGACAGCTGCGTACCCCCGCCCTGTGAGTACCAGTCTCCAGCCCCGTTCCCATCCGCCTAGTTCATTTTTAATTATGACTTGTGGGCCCTCCTCTAATGCTCGGGTGGCCCAGTGTTTTTGAGCGGGACAGTTTGTTTCATCCCCCCTAGAGAATTGGTTCAGTGCTAGCAAAGCGGTTGCTAGTATACGTGCTTGGTCCCCTGAGGGAATGGAATTTTCAAAGCCTTCTGCTTTTGCTAGTACTTCTAACTTGGCTTTCAGGGTCTGATTTGCTCGCTCAACAATGGCCTGCCCGGTGCTGTTATATGGGATACCTTGCACTAGAGTGATGCCCCATTTCGAGGCGAATTCCTGCACTGGTTTGGAGGTAAAATTGGAACCGTTGTCAGTTTTAATCTGTTTGGGGATGCCAAGCCACGCCATGGCTGTCAGCCAGTGCTGAATTGTGGCTCTGGAGTTAGTTTTGGGGTGCTGCGTGGCCACAATCACTCCGCTGTAAGTGTCCACTGTCACTGCAAGCCATGCCCGAGGCTTCAGCAGTTGACATAAAGTGAAGTCTGACTGCCAGATTTCTGAGGGCTTGAGACCTCTTGGGTTGATCCCACTGGACCATAGGGGTAGCTTCTGGCAATGAGGGCAGGTGGCCACTATATGTTTTGCGTCTGCTGCCGAGATCCCGCATCTCTTCGCCAGTGCCTTGGCTCCGATGTGGAGTGACTCATGTAATTGACGAGCTTTTTGCAGTGTCCACACTCCCTTTGCTGCGGCGTCCGCCTTGTCGTTGCCGGTCTGGAAGTAACCTTTAACTGGGTTGTGGCTGTTGATGTGGATGACAGACACGGTGCCCTGTCGCGAGGAGAGTGCTTCTTCCAGCATTAGAGCTGCTGCAGATGTTGACACACCTGGTCCTGACATGGCCAGGCAGAGCCTTGCCACGAATATAGAGTCTGTTACGATGTTGAGGTGTTCTTCTTGGAAGAGTCCACACGCCAAAACCACTGCTGTTGCCTCCAGCTGTTGCACTGACAGTGTGGGGTCACGTGCTTTGATGCAGTGCCACTGTTCTCCCGTCTGCCACACCGCCGCTGCGGTAGAAGTTGTGGAGGAAGCGTCTGTGAAGACCGTCGGTCCTGGCAGCGGTCGGTCCGCGACCTTCGGTGGCACGTCTATGTCCACAATGGTCAGTAGCTGGGTCCAAGGTGGTTTGGCGGAGTAGGAGATTTCTCCTGCGAAGCCTGCGAGAGCAAGGGCTAGGTGCTCCTGTGTCGTGGTTGATTCTGTGATTGGCTGCTTGCGGAAGGGAAGGTGGATTCTCGTCGGCTCGGTTCCCAGGTGTCTCAAGGCAAGTTTCCTGCCCTTCGTGATGAGGTTGGCGATGCATTCGATTCCTGGGGAGAATGCACGAGCCGGTTTTCCAAGGACTATCCACTGGATCGGCCGGGACTTCTCTGAAGGTCCTTGGGCTAGTGCTCCCACTCCTCCCTTCGGTGTAAAGTGGACGTATAAATCAAGCGGCATGCTTGGGTTCCATCTGGCAAGGGTGCTGGTGGACATCTGATGCTCGATGAAGTCAAGAGAGCTCGCTGCTTGTGGTGTTAGTTGCTTGGGTTCCCAAGGGTGCTTGCCTTTCAGGAGCTCATGCAAAGGGTCCATGATCTCAGGAGGAATCAGGACGATGTTACGGAGCCACTGCAGGGATCCTACGAGGCGCTGCACGTCATGGAGCGTCTTGATGTCTCGGCGGACCTTCACCTTGGGGGGTGTCACGTAGGTGCTTGTGATTCCTACTCCCAGGAAGGTCACACAGGGTCCTTTCTTGATCTTCGCGCTCATGATCTCGAAGCCGTTTGCTTGGAGAGTCTCCGTGATTGTGGACACTAGGTGATCCACTTTGCTTGCTGATGGTGCAGCGACGAGGATGTCATCCATGTATTGGATGATGGTTGCAGCGGGATAGGAGTGTCGGACTGGCATCAGTGCTTTGTCCACGGTGATCTGGCATATGGAGGCACTGTCCACGAACCCTTGAGGTAATACTTTCCATTGAAAGCGAAGGTTGGGTCTATTGCCATTTGGGAACATGACAGAAAAAGCAAAACGTTCTTTGTCTTCAGGGTGCAGAGGTATTGAAAAGAAACAGTCCTTAATGTCCAGCACTGCGCATGGCTGGCCTTCGGGGATAGCTGAGTTCATGGGCAGCAGTGTCTGAACTGGGCCCATGGGTCTGGCTGTCTTATTTACTTCTCTCAGGTCATGGATGAGGCGGTAACTTTCTCCAGACTTTTTGGGGATTACAAATACAGGGGTGTTCCACGGGCTGATGGAGGGTTCTATGTGACCCTTTTGTAGTTCACGGTCAACCAGTTCCAGCAAGGCTGCCATTCGAGGCTCTGACAGGGGCCACTGCTCCACGTATACAATTTCTGATGATTTCCAAGTCAATTTGATTGGCAGTGGTGGATGAACTGCAGTGGCCCTCATGGTAAATTTGTCATCCTGACTCCTAACAGAGCAAGGATGTCCCTTCCTATCAAAGGTGGAGAGTTCTGTAGAATGTAGGGGTAGATTGCCACTGTCTGTTCTGGTCCCTTTTTTGTGTGAAGTGTTATAGCTACCAACTGGGTGCTTTTCCATGCCCGGGTTGGCCCTCCCACACCATTCACTGGGGGGATGTCCTGGTTTGAAGGACAGGTGTCTGTTAAGGAAGGCAGGAGCCTCCCTTGGGATGGGAAACTGTAACCCCTCTCCCTCCGAATTATTATAAATTTGAAATCAAGAGGCTCTCAGGCAAAGATATGGGAATAGGAATAACAGTTCTTTACTACTATCTAAAACAAAGGATAACAAATAACAACAACTATAACGTTAACCAACAAACAGAACCAGAAACCCAGTGGCAGCCTGCTCGGCTTCAGGCACCTTTTCCCTTCGGTGCAGTTCCAGTCACAGCCTGCAGGGGCGCTCTGGGTGCGGTGATTCCCCGGTGGCTGCAGGGGGCGCTCCGGCGTGAGCTCAGGTAGCACACGGCAATGGCGGCTGCCCGAGGCACGGAGGGATGGAGGAGAGCCCTTGCTCCACAGACCCTCGGGGGGCAGCTGGTGTCGGTGCCACAGCAGGATCCCCGGACACAGGGAGCTGGGACGGTAAGGGGTCTCCACGTGCAGGGGGAGCCCCGCCACAATGTAGCAAAGAAACTCGGAGCTGCGAGGAGCGGGGGAGAGACAGGCTGGTGGCAGGCAGCTCCCGATGGGGCAGAGAGGAAAAGACTCAGAGCACACAGACCGGCAGCTCCGTGCTGGCTTCTCAGGGGCCGTGGGTTCAGCAGACAGCAGCTCCGACCGCCCAGCTCCGAGGGTCCCGAGCAAGAGAGCCTGACCTCCCCCCTTGCCCTTGCTTTTCAGTCTCCCAAATCTCGAGTTGTCAGGCCCTGCATTCATGAGAGCGATTCTGCCCCACCCTGCCAAGGAGAAAGGCTCTAGCCTTGTGCTTTGTTTCTCTTAAGTACTCAGCAATTAGCCCAGTCATTAGTCTCTTAGCAACCCATGGGAGAAAAATTCCTGAGGAAAAAAACTAAATCCAAACTCCAACATTCTCCACCCCAAATTTTTTCCCATGCAAACACCTTACATCAAATTTAAACCTTCGAGGTATATACATACATGCAGATACAGATACAAGCGCAGTGTCATAAGTAGTTCACCCTAAAACAAGGTCTCCTTGAGGTATGCATCGGGTCTCTCCATCCCTTTGCATCACCCACCAGGTGCAGCCCGGTCCCTGAGCAAAGACAACCCCCCGGATGGGATTGTCTTTACTTGAGGCAGAGTTTACCCAAACAGTCTTTCCCAGCATACCTCTCATGTGTACTACTGGAACTTTATCTCCATCTGTTGTTCGCACGGGGTCAGAGTGGGCAGGCCCGGCCCGGCTGGAGGAACCTCGGGTGTTCACTAACCATGTGGCCTTTCCCAAATTAGTCTCCCAGTTCTTGAACGTCCCCCCACCCAGTGCTTTCAAGGTGGTTTTGAGCAGGCCATTGTACCGTTCAACTTTCCCAGCTGCTGGTGCATGATAAGGGATATGGTACACCCACTCAATGCCATGTTCCCTAGCCCAGGTGTTTATAAGGCTATTTTTGAAGTGAGTCCCATTGTCGGATTCAATTCTCTCAGGGGTACCATGTCTCCAAAGAACCTGTTTTCCGAGGCCCAGGATGGTGTTCCGGGCAGTGGCATGAGGCACAGGGTAGGTCTCCAGCCATCCTGTGGTGGCTTCCACCATTGTGAGAACATAGCGCGTGCCTTGGCGGGTTTGGGGCAGTGTGATGTAATCAATCTGCCAAGCCTCTCCATACTTGTATTTGGACCACCGTCCACCATACCATAGAGGCTTTACCCGCTTGGCCTGTTTGATCGCAGCGCACGTCTCACAATCATGGATCACCTGGGAGATACTGTCCATGGTTAGGTCCACCCCTCGGTCTCGCGCCCACTTATAGGTGGCATCTCTGCCCTGGTGGCCTGAGGCATCATGGGCCCATCGGGCTAGGAACAGCTCCCCTTTGTGTTGCCAGTCTAAATCTATCTGTGCCACCTCTATCTTTGCGGCGTGATCTACCTGCTTGTTGTTCTGGTGTTCTTCGTTAGCTCGGCTCTTAGGGACATGGGCGTCTACATGGCGGATCTTTACGGGTAGCTTCTCTACCCGAGTGGCAATGTCTTTCCATTCATCAGCTGCCCAGATTGGCTTTCCTCTACGCTGCCAGTTGGCCTTTTTCCACCTTTCCAGCCAACCCCATAGAGCATTGGCTACCATCCACGAATCGGTGTAGAGATAGAGCTTTGGCCACTTCTCTCAGCAATGTCCAGGGCCAGCTGAACAGCTTTGAGTTCAGCAAATTGGCTCGACCCACCTTCTCCTTCAGTGGCTTCTGCAACTTGTCGTGTGGGGCTCCACACAGCTGCTTTCCACTTCCGGTTCATCCCTATGATGCGACAGGAACTATCAGTGAAAAGGGCGTAGCACTTTTCTTCATCTAGCAGTTGATTGTATGGTGGAGCCTCCTCAGCCCGGGTCACTTGTTCTTGCTCTTCTTCATCAGTGAGACTAAAACTCTCACCTTCTGGCCAGTTCGTAATTATTTCTAGGATCCCAGGGCGGTTCGGATTTCCAATGCGGGCGCACTGTGTGATAAGTGCGATCCACTTACTCCATGTGGCATCGGTGGCGTGGTGGGTAGAGGGAGCCTTTCCTTTGAACATCCACACCAGCACTGGTAGTCGAGGTGCCAGGAGGAGTTGTGCTTCAGTGCCAATTACCTCCGAGGCGGCTTGAACTCCTTCATAGGCGGCCAAGATTTCTTTCTCTGTGGGGGTGTAGTTGGCTTCAGACCCTCTGTAACTCCGGCTCCAGAATCCCAGCGGTCGGCCTCGAGTCTCTCCAGGCACCTTCTGCCAAAGGCTCCAGGACAAGCTCTTGTTCCCGGCTGCAGAGTAAAGCACATTCCTCACCTCTGGTCCCGTCCTTACTGGGCTAAGCGCTACTGCATGAGCGATCTCCTGCTTGATCTGGGCAAATGCTTGTTGCTGTTCAGGGCCCCAGTGAAAATCGTTCTTTTTGCGGGTGACCAGGTAGAGAGGGCTCACAATCTGGCTGTACTCTGGAATGTGCATCCTCCAAAAGCCTATGGCCCCTAGGAAAGCTTGCGTTTCTTTTTTGTTAGTTGGTGGAGACATCACAGTGATCTTATTGATGACCTCCGTGGGAATCTGGCGCCGTCCATCTTGCCATTTTACCCCCAAGAACTGGATCTCTCGAGCAGGTCCTTTGACTTTGCTTTTCTTGATGGCAAAACCGGCTTCCAGGAGGATCATGATGATCTTCTCTCCTTTCTCAAACACTTCTGCTGCCGTGTTCCCCCACACAATGATGTCATCGATGTATTGGAGATGCTCTGGAGCCTCACTCTTTTCCAGTGCAGCCTGGATCAGTCTATGGCAGATCGTGGGGCTGTGCCTCCACCCCTGGGGTAACTGATTCCAGGTATATTGCACACCCCTCCAGGTGAAGGCGAACTGAGGCCTGCACTCCGCTGCTAGAGGGATGGAGAAAAATGCATTGGCGATGTCAATGGTGGCATACCATTTTGCTGCCTTGGACTCCAGCTCGTACTGGAGCTCCAGCATGTCTGGCACGGCAGCACTCAATGGTGGAGTCACTTCATTCAAGCCACGATAGTCCACAGTCAATCTCCATTCCCTGTCAGACTTGCGCACAGGCTAGATGGGGCTGTTGAAGGGTGAGTGGGCTTTACTGACCACTCCTTGGCTTTCCAGGTCGCGGATCATCTTGTGGATGGGGATCACGGCGTCTCGATTCGTCCGGTACTGCCGGCGGTGCACTGTCGAGGTGGCAATTGGCACTTGTTGCTCTTTTACTCTCAGGAGTCCTACCACATTTGGATTTTCCGATAGTCTAGGCAAGGTGTTCAGTTGCCTGATGCCCTCTGCCTCCACAGCCGCTATTCCGAAAGCCCACCTGAGTCCCTTTGGGTCTGTGTAATAGCCATTCCGGAGGAAGTCTATGCCCAGAATACATGGGGCCTCTGGACCAGTCACAATGGGGTGTTTCTGCCACTCCTTCCCGGTCAGGCTCACCTCGGCTTCCAACAAAGTTAATTGCTGTGATCTCCCTGTCACCTCGGCAATAGAAACAGGTTCTGTTCTCACATGTCTTGATGGAATTAAGGTACACTGCGCACCAGTATTAACTAACGCTTCATATTTTTGTGGTTCTGATGTGCCAGGCTATCGGATCTACACTGTCCAAAAGACCCAGTTTTCCCGTGCCTCTTCCTGGCTAGAGGCAGGGCCCCTCTAGCTCTGGTTGTCATTTCTTTCTTGGGCGTACATGGTAGAGGTCCCCTCAAGGGGATCTAAGAGATCGTCCTCTCTTCTGTAATATCTGGCATCTCGGTCACAGGAGGCTGAGGCTACCTTCACTTTAGTAGACCCCCCGCCTCGGTTAGTATTTCTCTCTTTGAGTTGCTGTACCCGTGCTGCCAGGGCAGCAGTGGGTTTCCTATCCTACTTCCTCATGTCTTCTCCGTGATCACACAGGAAGAACCACAGCTCAGATCGTGGGGTGTACCCTCTCTCCCTGGCTGGGGGGCGCTGGGCTCTGACTTTGGGGCTTGTGACTCGCACTGGTGCTGCACTCATCAACCTCCTCTCCTCCCTCACCTCTCTCATCATCTCCTCTCTGAGGTCTTTGACCACAGCAGAGACCTGAGCCTGTATTGGGCCACTGATCATACTATCATAATTCCTGAGTTTGGTGGCTATGGAGCCCACTGTCTCTCGGTTGTCATCAGCATTAATTGTTGCAATGAAGATGGTGTATTGGGAGGGCCCTAGCTTTGCCAGATTCCACAACATTTGCCCTGTACACTTGACCTTGTTGGGGTCGTTATCATGTTGTCCATCCCTCCCAAAGAGTACCTCCAATATTGCCACCTCCCTCAGCTGTTGGATTCCCTCCTCAAGGGTCTTCCATGGTCTTCTATGATGATATTCCTGCATTCTCTCCCTGTTGACAAACCTCTCTCTTACACTTATTAAAAGCCGTTCCCAGAGAGACAGGGGCCCATCATCTCTTCCAAATACCTGATCAACCCCTGAGTCCTGGGACAAGGGTCCCAGCTGCCTTGCCTCAATACTATCTAGCTGCACGCCCATACCCATAAGGTCCCAGACCCGAAGTAACCAGGTTGTAAAAGGCTCACGACCCCGTCGCACAATGTCTTTTCGTAGATTACGGAGACTGTCATACCCCAGGGACTCAGTAGTGATTTCAATCCTTGGCCTCCCTACTGGTTGAGAGGGCCCTGCTTCCCCATCACTACTCACTGGCTGCTCTGGTTTGATCTTAGTCTTCCTCTTTTCCACAAGGGTAACTGCTACTGGCTGTGGCTGCCCCTCTGATCTGACTGAAGCCTGAGCGGTGATAGTGTCCCTGGGTTCCTCTGCTGCCTCATTAGACTCTCCCTCTTTGGGATAGGGGAAGGGTTTCCCACCAGCTGGGCAAGTGTATTCCTTCAGCACTTGGCCCATCTCGCGTATCTCTTTCACCAGGACTCCCACCCAATCCGGGTGGGTTGTTTCTGAGGTGGGTTGTGGGACCGGGTCAGACTCTGTAGCAACATCCCTAGTGTCTGGGGCAATGTCAGATTCTGGGATGGTGTCCCTAGTTTCTGGGGCCATGTCAGGTTCTGTGGCTACATCCCTAGTCTCTGGGGCCGTGTCAGGTTCTGTGGCAGCATCCCTAGTTTCTGGGGCCGTGTCAGGTTCTGTGGCTACATCCCTAGTCTCTGGGGCCATGCCAGGTTCTATGGCAGCATCCCTAGTTTCCGGGGCCAGGTCAGTTTCTGTGGCAGCATCCCTAGTCTTTGGGGCCGTGTCAGGTTCTGGGGCCCCATCCCTATTGTCTGGGGTAGATGTCAGAGTGGCTATCCAAGTCAGACCCCCTTTATCCCTGAATGCTAAATAGAGCAGGCCTATCAGCAACACCAGCCACTGTATGGTATCATTAGCATCTAAAGAAGATTTGAACCCCTCAAAGATTGGCGGGATAGGCCCAAAGAGCTGGGTGAAGGGTTGTGAGAACATTTCTTTTGGTGTCACTTCCTCACAGTAAGTACCATTATTAAAGTAACCCTGAAAACATGTCATTAGTGTGTGGTAGCTGTGAATCCACATGCCTGCCTTCCAGAGGAAGTTGAAAATCCATGAATTCCTCACCTTATTGACCCATGACACAAACTGTATAACAGCCACTGTAGCCTTAGTTATAGGGCCCATGTTTAGATACGGGGCTGCAAATGGGAGAGAAACAGCTGTGACCACTTGCTATATGAACTGGAATAAGCTAGACCACATGGTGCAACCTAATGAGGTTCCTATATCCAGCACACAAAAACTGCGTTACTCAAGAACTGTTATCCTTCTTCCCTTCGATGCCTTCATGCCGCACGTTGGGCGCCAAAATCTGTCCTGGTTTGAAGGACAGGTGTCTGTTAAGGAAGGCAAGAGCTTCCCTTGGAATGGGAAACTGTAACTCTTCTCTCTCTGAATTATTATAAATTCGAAATCAAGAGGCTCTCAGGCAAAGATATGGAAATAGGAATAACAGTTCTTTACTACTATCTAAAACAAGGATAACAAATAACAACAATTATAACGTTGACTAACAAACAGAACCAGAAACTTAGTGGCAGCCTGCTCGGCTTCAGGCACCTTTTCCCTTCGGTGCAGTTCCAGTCACAGCTTGCAGGGGCGCTCTGGGTGTGGTGATTCTTCGGTGGCTGCAGGGGTGCTCCGGCGTGAGCTCAGGTAGCACACGGCAATGGCGACTGCCCGAAGCACGGAGGGATGGAGGAGAGCTCTTGCTCCACAGACTCTCGGGAGGGGGGGGCAGCTGGTGTTGGTGTTGCAGCAGGATCTCTGGACACAGGGAGCTGGGACGGTAAGGGGTCTCCACGTGCAGGGAAAAACCTCGCTACAATGTAGCGGAGAAAACTCAGAGTGGGCTGGTGGCAGGCAGGTCGGCTCCGGATGGGGCAGAGGGCAGAGACTCACAGCAGACAGACCGGCAGCTCCGCGCTGGCTTCTCAGGGGCCGTGGGTTCAGCAGACAGCAGCTCTGACCGTCCCGCTCCAAGGGTCCCGAGCAAGAGGGCGTGACCTCCCTCTGCCCTTGCTTTTCAGTCTCTCCAAATCTCGCGTTACCAGGCTCTGCTTCCGTGAGAGGCAATTTTGCCCCACCCTGCCACGGAGAAAGGCTCTAGCCTTGTGCTTTGTTTCTCTTAAGTACCCAGTCATTTGTGTCCTAGCAACCCATGGGAGAAAAATTCCTGAGGAAAAGAACTAGATCCAACCTTCAACAGGGGACTTCTGTAAATTGCCAATGTTGTGGCCAATGTACTTGGGGAATAATTGTACAATCTGAACCCGTGTCTGCCCAAAACTGAAGCCCTATGACGTGGGGATCCTGACTGCCATAGAGGCGGCATGTCCCCCACACTATCAGGGGCTCTTTCCCTACTTTCATGGCCAGGGCCACCCAGGGGTTCCGCTCTGGGGCGCCCCCTGCTGACCCTGTGGCACAAGTGCAGCTTGTGGCTGTGGTGGGTGCAATGGTGCTGCTGGCGGTGCTGTGAAACTCTGCATTTGCACCGTTTGTGTGGGTGCAGGACTGGCTGTCTCCTGCGGGGGCATAGGGAATGAGGGTCCCCCACCCCACTGGGGGTTGGCATAGATGGGCCGCCTTGCATTCGCAGCGGGAGGAGGCTGGGTGCGGCCCGTATGCCCCCTCCCCCTCCCGTTTCCCTGGGGTCGGGATCTGCATTCCTTAGCGAGGTGTCCCTTCTTCCCGCAGCTCCAACAGGGCCCTCTCACGCGCGCTTGAGATGGAGGCCCCGCCGGGGGAGGCTGGGATTTGTGGGGACAGCCTGTTGTGATGTGGCCTGCCTGTCCACATTTGAAGCACGCCATTGCACTAGTTAGATCACGCACGACAGCCTGAAAAGGGGTTAGCTGTTCTTCCCTAACTACATGTTTTATCATATCAGCCAGGCTGGCTCCTATTGGAACGGAGTGCAAGATTTCTTTGGTAACAGTGTTACTTTGTTGCCGCAAGCAGTCTGCTAGAACGGGTCCTTTTGCCGTCGCAGGCAGGGTAGAGGCGTCTACTGCTGCCTGTAGGCGGTCCACAAACTTTGTGAAGCTTTCACTTTCTGTTTGCTTTATGGCGGACCACGGTGAAGGCTTAGCTATCACACGCGATGCAGCACGAATGGCTTCTCTGGCAGCTCGGGTTGTGGCCCTGACTTCCTCAGCTCGCAATTGTGCAGCTTGCTGCTGAGGTGTAATCATCTCATCATGTTTCCCTGTCAGCCTAGATAAACTCGAGCCATGCAGTGGTTGCCCCGCCCCAGAGGACTGGGCTAATAGGCTCGCACAATTGTCTGTCCATTCCTGTTTAAAAACAATCATTCCTGCCCCATCAAAAATCATGCGACCTATTTGTCTGATATCAAAGGGGAGCAGGTTCTCATTGCTGAAAAGGCCGTCTATGAGAGTGGAAACAATGACGGAATCCATCCCCTTTTCTGAGATTGCTTTGACAATCGTTTGTATATCTTTGGGGTTTATTGGGTCATAAACCTGTTGTTGGTTCCCGTTTTGCCCGGTGGTTCTCACCGGGAAAGCATGGATTGCGGCTGAGGGTACCCATTCTGCACAAGCTATTTTTATCTTTCCCCAGTCGGTGAATTTGTATTGTGATTGCTTTCCGGCGTGATTTAAAACTTTATTCGTTTTCGTTTCAAATTGTGATAGCTCTGCTTCTTCTGACTCTGTGTCCCAGTCAGTTTCCGATAACTCAGCAGAGCTAGCGGAGCTGTTGTCGGACTCAGAGCCGGAAGTCGACTGCCAGAGCACTTCCGGGATTCCGTGCCTTTTCTCGCGGCTCCGACCCCGCTCCTCCCCCCGGGGGCGGTGCCGGTCCCGCCCCCTGGGCTTGCCCTGCCTCCCATAAGGGGAGGGCTCTCCTTTAAATGATAATGGCATTGAGCACGGCTCTTGACTGGGCATGCGCTCTCTGCCGCTCTCCCGTGCCCGCGCGTTTGCAGCTCTCTCATCCCACGCATGCGCAGCAGCGAACACTCGCAATCTTTGTTCGTTCTGTTCGTTCCCGCCAGTGAAACCCTGGCCCCGCCCATCTCCTTGGTCGCCCGCGCCATTTTGAACTGCATAGGGCGGGGGAGAGGGGTTCACCCGCGCTCCCTCTCTAGCTGCCCTCTCGGTTTCTCTGGCTTCGGTTGCTAATCCCTCCCAAAAAGACCGCGCGGATTGCTGTGCTTTCAGCGTTGGATCGCTAACCGGCGGCGGAGGGATGGGGGGGGGAACCGCGGACGTTTGGGAAGTTCCCGCGGCAGGGGTTGGATCCGGCGGGCTCGGCGGGAGGGTCGGGAGGTTTTCTGGGGGCCCCGGGGCGTTTGGATTCGGGTCCGGGGAGGAGGGAAGTGCGCCCGGTCCCCGCGAACCCCCGCTCTCAGATAGACCGGTCTCGGAGTCTGTCTGCGTCATTACTCCCACCCCCAGCTTAGGAGTAGCTAATAAACATGCACGTGCAGCTTTCCAAGTCTCCTGTTGTTCCAGCGCTCGGCGTAAAGCCGTTTCTACTTTCCCCCACGCTTTGAGACTTTTTCCGCTGCCCGAGGATTTAGTATCCTCTGCTAAAACATTGGTACATTTCTCCCACACCTCTGGGTGCAATATTTCTGCTGGACGCTCAATCGCCCCAAGCTCCAGGAGTTTTGCAATAGCAATATGAAAATCCTTGAGCTTACACTTAATACCCCACTGCTTATAAAGTAGACTCACGACCTTTGCAACGGTTTCCATAGTAACCGCGGGTCCTTGGGGACGTCTCCCCCGCCTGAAGTCAGCTTCGCTGCCCCGGCCGCTGCCGCTTGTCCAGGCGAATCCCGTAGCCCGAGCTCCTCTTCTTCTTCCCGGGTTTCGGCACCACTATGTTGCCTTCTTGCTATGAAGGCAGGCGACCTGGTTCAAGAACGACAGCACGGCAGCCCGGCCTCACCCGGGCCACTCGGGCCATGGACTCACAGACACCAATGTGGTGGATGGTCAAATGGCCTTTATTATCTTATTTCATGAGGTTAAATAGTCTAGGGGGCTTCACTACGTCAGAAAGGGGACGATGGGATAGCTAGGGTTAGTAAGGAGTGGAAAACTACTGGGTCAGGAGGGGTTGCATACTTTGGGTGATCTGTTATCATGCAGGAATGAAGGGGGGAGGGTTCCATGCTGCCCTTGCTTTCCGTCACATCGCGAGATCTTCCGTCCGCCTGTCCCTATCTACCACAGGGGACACATGGACAAGTTTCTTTAACCTGGAGCTCAGAAGGGGGCACTGGCATCAGCTTCATCCCACCTCCCTGGCACTGGTGTGGGGTGTTGACAAGAGATGCCCAAATTTACCAGCCTGTTACCGCTGTAACAGCCTTAGGGGATGGTCCTTGTCTCCTCTGGGAGCAGACAAAAACCACCTCTCCCCTAAACAAGAGTGTTTCATGCTGTCATTTTAGTCTCTAGATGATTTTTACTGTTAACCAAAAAGTGTTGCGGTGGTTCGGAACCAGAGGACTTCCGGACAGGTTCCACGGACAGAGGGTTTCCCCCTGGAGCTCCCAGGGGCAGCAGTTGGACCACCAATCCATGGACCCAAGCTCCTGCTATTGGTTACTGGACTTGTGTTATGTATTCCCGCTCTGGGAAATTCCCTGTCCCTCCATAGTTCGTTCGTTGTTCTCTCTGTTCCCCTCCCCTCCCTAAACCCCATTTGATCATGCACCCCAGCCCCTCCCCTGTATTGTCCCCTGCCCTCATCCTATTGGGTGTTGTTCCTCCCTTAAATACCGATGTAATAAGCTGCTCTTGGCTCTTGGTCCATGTGCTCCCTTTGGAGGCAATAAACCTACCGAAATCACATACCAAGAGACCTCCTTCTCTGGTAGTTCTTTGCTGTTTCACCACGCTCCGGGGGCAACACCTCCCCGGACCGAACGCGGGCCAGCTGTGCCCGCAGTAGGCACTCCGAGGAAGTCTTCCAGATCGTGAACGGCTTCCTAGGGTAGCGCTGGGACTCCGCTGCCGGTACCAAGGTGGGACCGAAGCAGGGAACGCAACAAAAAAGCTGTAGATTTACTCCAGGAACATGTATATTTTGGCACCGTTGTAGCTCAGGACAAGGTTTAGGTTGGAGCTGGTTCAAGGAGACTTGTCCTCCTCACCCTGCAACGGCAACAGGGACACGGGTCAGGAGTGGAGAATTGCTGCTTTGTGGTGGTCGCTCTGAATATGGAGTCTGTGACTTTCTACTGAAAGCGCTTGTCTGTGAGCACAAACTACTGATGGGATGACACTAGATTCTTACTTTCCTTTATTTGGTGGGTTTGTAAATAAAAACTGTGTCTTGGGAGAGTACTGGACTTCGTCTTATTTTTTGACAGGGCCAGGACTCGGTTTAATTTTTCCTTTCTGCCACTTGACAATGGCAATCCCATTTCTTCCCTGGCACCGAGGGAGCTCCTTGCATTGGAGCAGCCCACAAGGTCAGGTAGCAGCCGGGGTAGAGCCAGTTCTGCCAGCAGTGGCAGCCCTGCCTCGCCTCTGTGCCACCAGCCCTAAGAGCAGGTCCACAGCAGAGCCCCAGGAAAGCCAGAAGTACTGGAAACTACAGGCTATAGGGACACTACAGGGGAAGGGCCCTTAGGAAAGGGAGAGGGGCTGGCAGAAAGCAGGGCTGGGTGGTGGGGACAGCAGTGTTGTCCGTACAAGAAATGTCTCTGGAAAAAGCAGGTGTCGGCTGAGCTGCAAATTGGGACAGTAACAGGGTACGGGCCTGTCCTGGGTTAGGCCAGAGGGGTCAAAATCTAGGAAGTGATCTGTGCTGCAGGAAGGAATACAACTTCCTTCCTGGGAGAGAGAGCCAATAATCAGGTAGTTTTAAGGATTGATAGGTAGGTAAACCAATTAAAAAGTTGATCCGCCTTCAAGGGAAAAACCATATATAAGCAGAGACTTTCTGACGCTCTTCCTCTTTGGACCTGCTGCTGCTGTGTAGAGAGGAGCAGCTCCTGCTTCTTTCGCTGGTAAGACCCCCCCCCACCTCCTTCCGAAGGAGGGATGGGGGGGGGGGAAGGGAGGTTTTACGGCAGCCGTGCCGCTGCCGCCGGGCAGGCATGGGGGAGGAAACGATTGGAATTTTCAGCAGATCCAGCTCAGCCGGTGTGTCAGCTACACAAGAGGGAGAGCCGGGCCAGGCAAGGACCAGGCCGGACTCCATCCAGCTCGGGCCAGGCCCTGCCCTGTCACCCCGGGCCCAGATGGTCCTACCAGGCCGAGCCAGCTTGGCAGAGCCAGGCAGAAAGACTCTTGAGAGCGTCTGGCATCCAGCTCGGACCTGTTCAAACAGCCCGGCAGAGAGCACGTGATCCTCACACTGCCGGAGAGAGAGAGAGACAGAGATTAACTCTCTCCATGCCTGGACTAAACTCACAGACACCCATCCTTCCTCGCAGAGAGAGGAACGAGTGAAGGACATCGACATAGTGCAGCGCAGAGACTTTACAGTCAGTGAGGAAAGCAGAACTGATACTTACAAGGAGGTGCATGGGAAGTTGCTTCAAGAGTGAAGCTGAAAACTCTTTTAGAGAACCATGGTTGGGGACTGAGCTAATAAATTCTCTGTAATATATGAAGATATAGTCCAACGGGGGATGTGAGGTTCTTATTGCAGCCAATGAACTGAAATACCTAAGTACAGACAAGTAAGTGTTGAAAAGTACAGCCTGATGAGAAACTAGAACCAAGAGAGAGGAGAGGCTGTGACCCAGAGCCCTGGTCCCGGGGAGAATGCTAGAGAACCTGAGTTGTCAGGAGAACCTGTGTTGCTGAGCACAGAAGAAGGGATTTTCTTTGTTGCTGCAATTGAACTAAGCATCCTTAAAACAGGTACCCTGTGGACTGTTCATAACCCACCCAAGTGGCTGTGGGAAGGCTACTGGTGTGGGAGGGATCCACCATTAAGCTGGACTTTGCTCCGGGCGGCGGTTAATGGTGAGGCAGAAGACCCATAAAAACTGTATTTTTCTTACAGAAGATCCATAGTGTAAGCAAAAGAAACTTCTCTCCCTAAATGAACTGGAACAAGAGATATTTCTGAGGTGGTGAACTAGGAGGTCGAAGTGTTGTCTTTTGTATGTTGTCAGAGAGAATAAAATGGAGAGGTGGGGAAGGAAGGGTAGTCTGGGGAGTTTGTTCTGGTTTTTCTTGGGTTTTTTTCTCTCTTTTCCCTTTGTCTTAGATATATTAATAAAACTTCTTTGTACTTTATAAAGTTTGAGCCTGCTTTGCCTACTCCTAAATCCTTATCTCACAACAAGCAATCAAGTAAATTTAAGTAAGTGTGCTGGCATTTAGCCACAAACCTGAATAGGCGAACTGAAACCACTACAGGGCCCTTGGGAGAACTGTGTTCAGAAGTCCAAGCTCGTGGGAGGGTGGAAGTTGCAGCACATGTTCTGATTTGAAAGTGTTTTCAGTGATGGTAATTCCTTTGGAATGTGGCTGTGGAAAGGGTAGTGTCACCTCACCCACCACCTTCGGTCCAGACCAGCCTGCTGGGCTGGGGGAGACTGTAATAGCTGCCCCTGGTAAAACCTGCTTCTGGTTGCAGGGTAGGTAATTTCCATACACTGAGGGAATCTCCCTGCAGCTGAGAAGGATGAGCCATCACCACTTAAGCTGTTTTTTTCAGGTTTGAGAAGGACCCAGAGGGATCATCCACCCTTAGCTGGAAAAGGCCCCAAGCCCTCCCACCAACATAGCAGAGAAGTTTTTGAGAACATGGCTGTTTGGAATTTTTTTAATAAAATGGATTTTTTTTCTTCAAATATTTGTAACTGAAAAAATAATTCAATTTAAAGATCCATTCTCTCCCCCTTTAACTTGTCACTTTTATCCTTTTCCAGTTGAATACTTGCTCTGGATCTGATGCCCCAACACCATCGGGCTCTGATGGTGCTGATTACCCCTCGCCATTGGCTGCATAGTGGAAGGGAGAGTGCGTGCTAGTCAAATACACATTACAAACAAGTAGTGGTTACAGCAGAAAGATTCAGGATTACATTCAAGGTAGAGGCAGAACATCAGACTTCATTTTTCCCAATGGGTGCAAAAATGTATGTACAGGGGAATACCTCTTCCAACAAAGAACTACTGAACTATTATTCAAAGAAATAATAGTAAGAAAGCAGAGAACTGGGCAAGCCTGCTCTGGGCACTGCTTGGGGAAAGACTTTCTAACATTTCTGGGGCTGAGGCACCACCTTCCCCTCTGCCTGCAGGCACAGGGCTATCGCTTGCTCTCCTGGCAGAAGCCCCTTGTGTGGAGGAGCTCCCACAGGTCAGCTGGGCTCCTCAGGACATGAGGCTCGTGGTTCTGTATCCCCTGGGCTCCTTGAAGCTCTTCAGCCCTTCAGCCAATGCAAGTATGTTAGGCGAAGTCAGGGTCACTAAATTCCTACAGTTTTACACCCGATGGTGGATAGTTGAAGGTGAAAGGGAGCAGCTCTGAGCTCAGCCTTTCACCAGCAACCTCTGGGAAGGGCTACATTGGTAACAGGCATTGGTATCTCTCTGCCAATGACTGGAGTACCTGGCCCAGGGCAAGGAACCAGGGCCGGGTCAGGCCGGGACTGTAGCTGGAGTGCTCCCACCTTTGTTTAGGAGCTCATTGCACTTTATTGATAATTTCCTTCTTTATTTAATGGCTGCAGATTTGTAATTATTTGCACAAAAGAGATCAGAGCTGGTTTTTGTGGGGGCTACTGCAACTATGGGCTAAAAGAACCTGACTTTGCTTGAGTCTGACAAACAGGCAGCCTCACTTTTTCCCCTTAGCATTTCAGAGATCCTCCCACTCCCCCCATACCTTCCTCCTTGGAAACTCTGCCTCCTGCCCCCAGAGCTGGGCAGCTGCCCTGGGGGAGGCTGGTGAAAGCTCTGTACAGTGATTGCTAAGTACTCACTGCTCCCAGTGAGCACCTGGGCTGCACCAGGACAGAATTCAGGGAGGGCTCAGGAGGATAAAGGGGGTGCCCACCAGTCTCTTTTATTCTGATTTTTAGGATGTGACACTGTACCTCGAGGAACAGAAAGACTGTGGGAAAGGGGGAGGGAGGTGGCGTCCTCCCCAACCTGAACACTGAGGCAGATAAGAGGCTCCAGCTTGCTTACAGCACAGGGGCAGAGGAGAGAGGAGGGGACAGAAAGGAAGGAAGCTGCCAGCAGGCTCCCCCTGCAAATGATTAAGGAAGTGGCTCCCCATGCAGTTCACAAGCAAAGGGCTCAGGAAAGCAGGAGTATCTCCCAGCTGCAAACAGGCATGACCCCACCCAGCTGCCAGTTCAGTGGCCGAGGGAGAGCACCTTGTGCAGTTGGCATTCACCTGCCTCACCACAGAGCAGAGGTACCAGCACCCCTGTGGCACAGCCTCTCCCTGAGAAGAGGACCAGGTACCAAAGTTGCAGGGAAGCAGCATGTGGCTCACAGCTACCCCTCCCCAGCAGGAAGCTCTGGGGGAAAGGTGGGGACAGAATCCTCAAGGAGATACTGAGAAGGATGGCAGCTGATCCTTTCATTGCCTGAGCAGGTCAGTACCTCAGTCTGCATGACTTCAGAAGCCACAGCTTCCCCCCCCCAACTCACTCAGCCTGAGCAGCCTGGACCCAGCTCAGGGCCAAAGCAGGGACAGCCTCATGGCAAAGTGGCCACATCCACGTAAGCCACGTTCCACCTGCTCAGTATGGCCATGAGTTACCACTGACACAGGAATTTTAAAGTAACGGTAGTAACAGCACAAGAGTGAGCCACAGGCCTGGTGTTCTACCACAGAGCCCTGCCCAAGGAACAGCATCATCATGGCTCTAAGGTCCTGGGGGCTTGTCCACCCACTCTTCAGTCTGCAGTTCCCCCGAGGCACCAGCCTGGGACCCTACAGAGAAACAGAGCACCAGCTCAAAGTAAGCAGCCATTTACTTTTGCCTTTTATTCTGTGGGACTGGAGGGAGGGAAGAGCAGAGGTCAGCTGCCCAGTACTTGCTTTCAGGCTTCTCCCCAGAAAGGGGCCCTCACAGTCACTGAGCCAGGACCTGTGCTGTGCCACACAACACCCCTATTGCAGTCCCACTTCCCCTTCCTCGCCTGCTGGGTCCATCATCCATCCCCAGCTGCTGCTTTCCACTGGGGCATGTGCTACAGTGAGGCACCAACACAGTGAAGGCAGGAGACAGATTGCACATGGCCCCTAATGATATGTTACTGATTGCCAGCTGTGCCCCATACCCACTCAGGACAAGCAGGTGCTTTGTGTCCCTCCCCCAGGCTGACTGCCCTGCTCACCTGGGGATGTCACAGCTGGGGGCAATGGGCTGTGCCTGACAGCAGTTTTAACATATAAGGACCTGATTTTAGCACCTTAAAGGACTGTTTGGCAGCCCAAAGTGGGTGAAGTGAGCAGGCAGGCTGGCAGGCCTCTGCCAAGCTCAGCAATATTTGGGAAACCAGCTTAGACATTACCAGGTTGGTGGGGAGCCCTGGTTCCCTTTACCTACATTTAGAGAAGGTGCCTGTTCTGCCCAGCTCCTCCCAGCCCTGCAGCAGATCAGACCCTCCTGACAGATGACAGACAGAAGGTGGTGCAGAAAGCAGCTGCACTGGGCCCCAGGCAGCCCTCCTGCCTTTGTGTCCTGCTCCAGAGGTAGAATCCCCTTCCACAACCGTTAAGACCAACTGTGCTGCGGCAGCACAACCCCTTTATCCGCCAATCCCAGGAAGGCACAGAGCGCTGCTTCTGGAAACAGCTCAGGCCCAGTCATGCTCTGTCCCACGTGAGGGAACAACGAGCTGCTATCGCTGCTCCTGCCTGGAGGAAGAGGGGCTGCTGGCTCTGCTCTCACCCTGGCTGGGCCAGGCTGTGTGGAGTGGGCAGGAGACTGCCAGCTCCACAGCTCCTCCTGCCTCTTGTCCCCCCCCAGCAGGCGTTCTCCCTGCCCTGGCCTGGCCCACTGCCGGCTTCACGCAGGAAGGACACTGTTAGGGGAGGAGTACAAATACTAGGAGCTCTTTCTTTTTTTCTTTTTTTTGGTTGACTGGCCTCTTCCCTCTGCATGCCTGTGCCCTCCCACTCCCATTCCCTTCAGTCTTTGCTCACAGAATTACAAGCAAGAATCCCAGTGCAGCTGCAGATCATGTCCATCAAGAAAGTCTGTAGAAAAGAGGCTGGGAGCCGTGGTGCTCAGGGGAGCCAGGCTCATGACAGAACCCCCTGGCAGCTCCAGCCAGTCCATGCTGTCCAAGTTAGCCTCAGCCAGATCCAGGGCTATGCCCCCAGACGGCTCGTGAGCAAAGTGCAATTCCGAGGTGTCCATAGGTGAAGGCAGGTGGTCCAGGATGGCTGAGCTGCTCAGCATCTCACTGTGGAGGTCATCAATGAGGGACAGGGGCTCCGGCCCGTCATGGCCTGCTGTCAGCAGCGGGAGGCCGGTGCTGCTCTCCAGGAAGTCCTCCAGCCGGCCCACAGGCACCGGCTGCCCCAGGGACACCGGCACCGCCAGCTCAGAGGAGTGGTGGCTGCTGGGCAGTGGCGAACAGGCTGGGGCCACAGGCGGTTCTTTCCCAGCTGGGGATGATTGATCCTTGAAGTCAGCAGAAATCTCTGTACAGGGAACAAACAGGCCAGGTAAGGAAAAGTCTGGCTGAACACCAGAAAGATCCCTTCCACCCACCAGGGCCACAGGGACCCACCAGATTAAGCCATCACTGACCACCAGCTGGGATAAGGAAACATCTGTGCCTATGCTTGCCTCGCTATGGGAAGTTTTCAGCCCACTCCCAAGAAATTCCATCTCTGTCCAGCATCTCAGAAGCGATGTGCCCAGATCTGATGCAGCAGAGCCATCAAGAGTCACAGAATCATATTAAGGCCTGACTGACATCTCCCTCAGTGCCTTAATGACTACTGTCAGTGCTAAAGAAAAAAAAGCAGGGCCGTGACAGACTCTCCCCTCAGTGCTTTACAATCCCCAGACTCAGACCCAGGGACCATGGGAAATGCTGGCTTTGTCTCCTTACCTCCACTTTCGATGAGGATATCAAACAGGTCGTCCATCTGCTGGCTGGAACAGCCATTCTCCTAGGGAGAGCAAGTGCAGGATTAGCTTCCTATTTACCAGGGGAGCTTCCACCTCCAGCAACACCCTTGGCTACTGGCTCTCCTTCCTTGTCCCAGGGACGGGGCTGTTTTCTATCAAGGAGGAGCACACCATGACATGGCACCAGAGTTACCCAGACTGTTACTGGCTGGGAAAGTATGGTCAGCAACAGCAATGAATGGCTTGGGATATTTTTACCTGTGATTTAGGGTCTGCCCCAAACCCTCCAGAGGAAGTTCAATGAGGAAGGTGCAGTTGTGTCTCCATTCCCTATCACAGGCCCACATCAAGAAACTAAGTAGATTTACAATGGCAACTTTTCATCTGCTCTCCAAGGAAACCAGGGAGAATAACTGCTCTCACCTGGGCCTTTGGCTGTTGCTTCATGGCCTCTTCATAGCCTGGTGGTGGCTCTTTCATTGGGACTGAGGGAACAGGAAGAGGAGGTGGAGGAGTTCCAAAAAGCAGTGTGTGCTGTTGCTGCTCCAGGTCCATCTGGGAGGGGGAAGGGGCAGCAGGAGAGCCAGGCTGCGATGAGGACTGTTCAGAATGAAGGCAGAAGAGGGAATGAATACAAATCAGGGAAAACTCCACATTGACTCCTGTCTCACAGCTGCCTGCCTCCTTCTCTGGACTCTGTACCCTATGCCCTGACTGCAGGGGAAGAACACAAACTTCCCCTCCAACTCACAGCTGGAAATCTTTAGCTGATTTTTCCAATGCTAAAACAGCCACACCACAAACCACCACCTCATTTCTCCTGGATGGGGAGAGCCTCATCTGTCCAAGTGGGGGATTCCTGCAGCGCTTTGGAGAGAAAGGTGTGGTAGATAGGGACAGGCGGACGGAAGATCTCGCGATGTGACGTAAAGCAAGGGCAGCATAGAATCTCTCTTCTTTCATTCCTGCATGATAAGAGATCACCCGAAGTATGCAACCCCTCCTAACCTTAGTAGTTTTCTACTCTTTACTAACCCTAGCTATTCTACCGTCTCCTTTCTGACGTAGTGAAGCCCCCTAGACTATTTAACCTCATGAGATAAGATAATAAACGCCATTTGACCATCCACCACATCGGTGTCTGTGTGTCCATGGCCCGAGTGGCTCGGGTGAGGCCGGGCTGCCGTGCTGTCTTTCTTGAACCAGGTTGCCTGCCTTCATAGCAGAGGGCAACATAGTGGTGCCGAAACCCGGGAAGAAGAAGAAAGGAGAAAAAGAGCTCGGGCAACGGGATTCACCTGGACAAGAGACAGCGGCTGGAGCAGCCAAGCTGACTTCCGGCGGGGGAGACGTCCCCAAAAGGACCCGCGGTCACTATGGAGACCATCGCAAAGGTCGTGAGTTTACCTTATAAGCAGTGGGGAATTAAGTGTAAGCTCAAGGATTTTTATCTTGCTATTGCAAAACTCCTGGAGCTTGGGGCGATTGAGCGTCCAATAGAAATATTACACCCAGATGTGTGGGAGAAATGTACCAATGTTTTAGCAGAGGATACTAAGTCCTCAGGCAGCGGCAAAAGTCTCAAAGCGTGGGGGAAAGTAGAAACGGCTTTACGCCAAGCGCTGGAACAACAAAAGACTTAGAAAGCTGCACGTGCATGTTTATTAGCTACTCCTAAGCTAGGGGTAAGAGCAATAACACAGACCGACCTCGAGAGCGGTCTATCTGAGAGCGAGGGTTCGCGGGGACCGGGCGCACTTCCCTCCTCCCCGGACCCGAATCCAAACGCCCCAGGGCCCCCAGAAAACTTCCCGACCCTTCCGCCGAGCCCGCCGGATCCACCCCCTCCCGCAGAAACTTCCCAAACGTCCGCGGTTTCCCCACCCGTCCCTCCGCCGCCAGTTAATGATCCAACGCTGGAAGCGCAGCAATACGCGCGATCTTTTTGGGAAGGATTGACAACCGAAACCAAGGAAACCGAGAGGGCAGCTAGAGAGAGAGCGCGGGTGAACCCCTCTCCCCCGCCCTATGCAGTTCAAAATGGCGCAGGCGACCAAAGAGATGGGCGGGGCCAGGGTTTCAGCAGCAAGAACGAACAACGATTGCGGGTGTTCGCTGCTGCGCATGCGCGGGAAGAGGGAGCTGCAAACGCGCGTGCACGGGAGAGCGGCAGAGAGCGCATGCCCAGTCAAGAGCCGTGCTCAATGCCGTTACCATTTAAGAGAGAGCCCTCCCCTTGCGAGAAGCAAGGCAAGCCCAGGGGGCGGGACCAGCACCACCCCCGGGGGGAGGAGCGGGGCCAGAGTCACAAGAAAAGGCACGGAATCCCGGAAGTGCTCTGGCAGTCGACTTCCGGCTCTGAGTCCGACAACAGCTCCGCTAGCTCTGCTGAGTTATCGGAAACTGACGGGGACACAGAGTCGGAAGAAGCAGAGCTATCACGATTTGAAACGAAAACGAATAAAGTTTTAAATTACGCCAGAAAGCAATCACAATACAAATTCACCGACTGAGGAAAGATAAAAATAGCTTGTGCAGAATAGGTGCCCTCGGCTACAGTCCATGCTTAAGAAAATGACAGACCTCCAAGCCGTCAAGCAGCACCCAAGAGTTCTGTACCAGCGAAACCCAGACGTCAACAGTGTTTTTGTGTGATTTTGCTGTTAGGGCTTGTTACCAGAGGACAAGCCAGTCCAAACCATTACTCTCATCAGCCATTCAAGTGGGTCATGCAACACCTGTCAAATGACAAGGTGCTCAAAGAAACCACCACACCGAATACCCCATCCTTTGTGATCCGCATTTCCGATCTGTTCCCTGGAAAACCAAAAATAAACCCCTATTCCCCTCATGTTACACGTATGCATCTATCCTATTGGTGCCCAGCCTCAAACCCAGGGAAGAAGTACTGCAATTATCCGGGGTGGGGATATTGTGGGTACTAGGGCTGTGAAACCATTGTTACAAATGCTGGATCATCAAGACCTAGGTGGGAACCTCAAAAGCCCGATGAATTTTTACAGTTCACCTGGGCACCAACCGGTTGTAAACAACCTGTCGTCCTTCAGGAAAAATACTATCGAAACTATTATAAAATCCCTAAATCTCAGAGGTGCACTGACTACAACATGACCGTTTTGAGGCCAAATCACCCTAGTTGAGCCACAGGCAAGACGTAGACAGTAGTCATTCAAGAGTCAAAAAAGTAGGTGAATGTGCGAATTATCAAGCTCCAACCCCCTGCATCCCGGGCGATTGGGCCAAACAAAGTTATTAAAGATGTACTAAAAAGGAAAAACACAACCCACTCCAAAGCCTTGCCCACAAAAGTCACTGATACCCTGATCAGTCATGCAGATGCCTCCCAGATAAGTAGTTTAGCCGAGTCTGACTCTGACCCAGTCTTTCGTATGTTAGAAGCTACCTTTCTTTCCCTGAACGAATCCAACCTGAACCTAACTGATTCCTGCTAGCTTTGCTATGATGTTAAACCCCCCTTCTACGAAAAAGTTGCTTTAAATATCCCCTTCAGTTACTCCACAGCCGACTCCCCTCACCAGTGCAAGTAGGATACTCCCCGCAGAGGAATCACCCTGAGTCAAGTCACGGGTCGGGACAGATGTTTTGACAATGCAACCTTAGCAAAGAAAAGCAACATCTGCACCAAAGTTGTCAAGCCCAACAGAAAGAATAAGTGGGTGGTTCCATCCGCATCTGGAATGTGGGTTTGTCAGCGATCTAGAGTGAGTCCTTGTGTGTCTCTTGCCAAATTCAATGATTCCACTGACTTTTGTGTCCAAGTTCTAATTGTTCCTAGAGTCCTGTACCATACAGACGAAGAGATGTACCACCTTTTTGAAAAACCCGACCGGCTCCACAAAAGAGCACTGATAACAAGTGTAACTATTACAGTGCTGCTTAGCCTGGGAGCAGCCAGAACGGCCACGGGTGTCTCAGCTTTTGCGACCCGACACCAAGGACTGTCTCAGCTACAAATAACCATCGATGAAGACTTGCAGAGAATCGAGAAATCCATCTCCTTTCTAGAGAAATCAGTTTCCTCACTCTCAGAAGTGGTCTTGCAAAACAAGCGAAGATTAGACCTCTTGTTCATGCAACAAAGAGGCTTGTGTGCCGCCTTAAAAGAGAAATGCTACTTTTATGCAGACCACACAGGAGTCGTCAGAGACTCCATGGCAGAGCTCCGAGATAGGCTAACTCGGAGACAGAAAGACAAGGAAGCCCAACAAAGCTAGTTTGAGTCCTGGTTCAATCAATCACCATAGCTCACCACACTAATTTCCGCCTTGATAAGTCCATTAGCAATGTTGCTTTTAGTTTTTACCTTTGGACCATGCCTGCTGAATAAACTAGTCTCTTTTATCCATACCCGCCTAGAACGAGCCAACATTCTGTTTTTAGAACATCAACAAATGCTATAATCCAAACTGTAAACACTGCCAATCGCAAGACTTTTCTAATTTGCCTTGCGAAATCTACTCAGGTATACCAAACCCCTTTTCCCTTGTCAAGTTACTACCTCGTACCTCACTTCAGTGCATATATCTATGACTACCTCATTCATTTGTGAAAAAAGGGGGGGGGAAGTGTGGTAGATAGGGACAGGCGGACGGAAGATCTCGCGATGTGACGTAAAGCAAGGGCAGCATAGAATCTCTCTTCTTTCATTCCTGCATGATAAGAGATCACCCGAAGTATGCAACCCCTCCTAACCCCAGTAGTTTTCCACTCCTTACTAACCCTAGCTATTCCACCGTCCCCTTTCTGATGTAGTGAAGCCCCCTAGACTATTTAACCTCATGAGATAAGATAATAAACGCCATTTGACCATCCACCACATTGGTGTCTGTGTGTCCATGGCCCGAGTGGCTTGGGTGAGGCCGGGCTGCCGTGCTGTCTTTCTTGAACCAGGTCGCCTGCCTTCATAGCAGAGGGCAACAGAAAGGGCACTTCCCTTGTGTGTTCAGCCTACTCTCTATAATATATCCAGGGCCTGTCTTCTATTTGCCTCCCTCTGCAGTGCCTGCTTTGGGGTCACAAGCCAGCTTCACTTAGCAGCAAGTTTCACAGCCTGATGATGGGCAGAGACCACCAGAGCTCCAAAGGAAACCCCAAGTGTTGCAGGAAGTGGTGCTCATGACTCAGCTTTACCAGATGAATCAGCACATAACTGCCCATAAGAACAGCTGAAAGGACGGTCAGGCCTTTCCCTCTACAGCAGCTATGCATGACCCACACAGAAACTTGCTCCCCTGGAGCAGCAAACCCTGGGCAGCGGCTGAATGCCACTTCCAACACATGTATGTATTGATGCCACTTCCAACACATGTATGTATTGATGCCCTTGCCCATCCTATTTTCCCTGGAAAGCTGCTCATGTGTTCTGTGACCCACAGGTAGAGGAGCGACCCCAGAGCAGCTCTGCAGGCCAGGATCCACTCTTCCTGAGAAGGGCTGGAAACCATGGCTGTGGCACAGGCCACTGAGACGTGCTGGGAGGGTACTTTTTTGGACACACTGGGTGGGCTGGTTCTGCCAGAAGCACCAATTTTCAGGGACTGCTTATGGAAACCATTGGGAAAGAAAGGCTGCAGGTTTGGAGGTACTGAGAAAGACAATATGGTGTGGGCCAGCTGCCCTGTGACCACCTGCAGACCTGGCTTCTGACATCACAGGGAGGCAAAAGGATTGGGAGAATCAGTACAGACACCTCTGCAGCACACAGGCTGAGGAACTCTGAGGTAAAAGGTGCACTCATTTACCTTCTGCACTTTCTCCAAGGTCTCAAAGCAAACCAAGCCACTGATCCTTTGCAAAGCAGGTATCTCACTTTAAATATACTTAAAATTACTTCTGTCTTCATACCCTTTCCAGGAACTGACTCAGAAATGATCCTCCAAGCTCTAAAAGCTCTTCATAATCTTTCTGTATTTTATCTTAATTGTAGGTTAGAGAGACAGCTAAGCAGGCTAGAAAGGGAGGAGATGTATAGCAGAGCCTCTTTACAGCCAGCACCTGGAGAGGGGTAAAGGCAGAGGTGCTCTCTTTCCTGAAGCAGGATAGCACTTCACAAAGCAGAGATTAAGTGGCATGCTCAGGGCAGGGGAACGCGAATGACAGAATGAATGCTCAGCAGTAGCAGAGACAGCCCTTTTACCTCTCTGAGCTCACATGCCCCTTCAGCAGCAGCCACAGTGCCCACACCACCCTCTCTCCATGCAGCAGCCACCTTTTCTGTTCAGCAGCCCTCCTTCAAGAATCTGGGCCACCCCTGTGAATCAAGGCTGCCCACTCCAGCCACTTGTAGTTTTTAATCCACAGACAACACCCACTGGTATCTGCCTGTGGGCACAAACCCTGGCACTGAGCAAACAAAACCAAGGGAGAAAAGTGAGCAGGCAGTGAGCTACCTTAGATTGGTTTGGTTCTCTGGGCTGCTGCTGCTGCGTGGGCTGCTGAGGGGTGTTTGCAGGTATCTGACACGGTGGTTGGCTGGAAGTTTTAGCGGGTAATGATTGTATGCTCTGGAAAGAAAAGGGTATCCATAACAGATTACTCCTCAGACATGACATGGACACAGGGCTTAGGTTTCTTACAGGATTTATAAGTTTGTTTTTCCCCACTCCTTATTCTTTATGAAATTCAATCATTTTCTTTAACTGAGCAGAGAAATCAGATTGGATGTGATTCAGAGTCTTAAGAGAGGAAGTAGTACCAGCCTAAATCCCTGGGCTACCCAAGACATGCCTCGAGGGCTGCCAGACCTGACACAGGAGCTGTGCCCCTGTGGAGCAGCAGTGGAGTTCAGGTGAGATACTCTAGGGTATCAAGGATGACACTGGATGCTGATGTTTAGACAGCTGCCAACATCTCACCTGCTATGCAGCAAATGTAGCCTGCTCAGTGCCTGTCTCTGATGGCAGACACTGCCACTTGCTCTGCAGAAAGTGCAAGAAATGTATCAGCAGAGAATGAAAATTATCTTTAATATCATGGAAGGTGCTGGGGTTTGACTTATGCCATCAAACCTGGGCATATTTATCCCTTCCTGGAAGGAACACTGGGAACACTTCTGTTAAGTGCTGAGCTCATGCCAGCAGGGGAATAGTAAATCATCTCTGATGAAAGACTCTGTTAACACTGAAATACTGACACGCATTAAAACAAAGAGCAGCCAAAAAGCAAACAGTCTGCTCCCAGGGTCTGATTTCAGCTCTTGGTAGATAAGATGACCCATCTATCACTCCAGCTACGATCTCTACAGTAAAGGACAAGAGGTGAAATATACTCTGCTCATTTTACTACCACGGGCATAGTTGTTCTTTCAAAAACCAGTGAACTGTGGCAGCAAACCCTTGTTGTCCAAGCCTGAGGTCCTGCCTGACAAAAGGCAGAACCATGTGTTTCGAAGAATGCTGAACAGTCTGTGATGCACAGAGCCGATCATGCATTGCTGTACACAGCTCATCGTTGTCAAATTCTGGTCTTTTTGCCAAAGATCTGCTTACACTGCTCTGTTTTACAAAGCCATGATCTACCAGCCACTGTAGTGAGCAACTCAGCTCTTTCAGTATTTACTGCACTGAATTTCCACCCTGTTAAGTCATCCTATGGTAACCGGAGTGGGAAAAGGAGAGAGGAACCAACCGCCTGCAGCAGTGATGGGATCTGACTCTTGCCCACCTGCAAGAGTGGGCAGCTGCTCCCTGCCTTCCAGTGGGGAGAGAGGCCCTGCCTCTCGGTGCTCTGCTTGGTCATGGTGAGGACGATGTGGGTTCCTGTGGAGTCAGTGATGAGGGTGGGGGGAGGGGTGCCCTTGATGACGTTGCTCAGGGCGCTCCCTCGCTGGCCAAGGAAAAGCTGCGGGCTGTGGGACTGGCACGGTGGCTCTGCTTCCGTGGCTGGCACCTCCTGCTTCACCATCACGGCCTTCTTTGGCACTGGGCTTGGATTCAAAGTGTCCATTTGGCTAGCGGTTGGTGCAGGGCTGAATTGGTCTGTTTGGCCACTGGATTGCTTCACAGACTGGCAACTCAGGAAATCATTTTCACTCTTGACCTGGATACCAAACGCTCCGGCTGTTGGGGCCGGCTGTGACTGCTGAGAGCGCTTCTCCTGCTCCAGCTGTAGCCTAAGCATCTCCACTAGCTGCTGCTTCTGTTTCAGCATGCGGGTGAGTTCCTTGATCTGCTTGTCCTTCTCCTGCAGCATCTGGTCTTTGTCCCTAACTTCTACATCTCTGCTGTTAGCAGTGCTACACCACTCTGACCTGGATGCTGCATTTATGCTGCAGGAGGCGGACTTGGAGTTTTCTTCCTTCACCACGAACTGCACTGGAGATGTCTGCAAGGTGAGCTGGGTCAGAGGTGAGGTCACCATCTCTCCAAAGGTATCTCCAGTGCCTGAGTTCTCGTCTCCTGTGCTCATTTGCGAGCGCTCAGAAGGAGTTGGAGAAACAGGAGGAGTTGAGCCTGTGCTCCCAAACTTCATCACGCCACCACCAGTAACTGTGGCCACAACTACTTCTGCTGGTGCAATGCCAGTGGTGACCAGGGCTGGCCCTGTGCTCAGCCTGGCAGTTGGGAAGGCCACCACCACTTCGGCAGCTTTAGGGAGGACAGCTGCTGTGCTGGGCTTGGGAGCGGGGGGTGTTTGACCGGCTGCACCGTTCTGCTCTTGGTAAGCTCGGAGACGCTCAATCAGGTCCGTCTTTGTGCCCGAGACAGGCAAGGCCCTCAACTTCAGCTCTTGCTTCAGCTCTGCTACCTGATATGGGGGAAAAAAGAGGGCAACATTAAGAGAACACACACTTCTAACTGAACAACTATCAACAGCTACCAGAGCTATGAGACAAAGGACTAAACTGATCATCCTGCAGGCCAACAAACTTGCACCTGAGGTACAGGCTGTGGGGTAGTAATCCCAGCTGCTGTCACTAACTCTGGTCAGTCCACCTCAGCCCTGTTCTGGGGGAGCAACATCCTTCAGTATTGCCCGCTGACAATGGCAGGAAGGGTCTCTGCAGCTACACAGGACATTTACCTTCATCTCATCCAGGTTGGCAGGGAGAGGGCCAGGCTTGCCCACCACAGCATTACTGTTTTGTCTCATCAACCCACTGGAACCAGAGGATACTGAAGATGTGCTGCTGACTGTGGCAGAGAGATTGCGTATGGCAGGGGCACTTGTACCACTCTGCTGCTCTCCTGGAGGCCTGCAGGAACAGAAAGAACACAGACGTCAAAACCACAGTGGAAAGACACCAGAGGCCCTCAGTGTCAACAAACACACACGTTTAGAAATGTCTGGGTCACTAGTGCTACCCTAGACTCTGAAGCATACCAATACTCTTGACTATACCCATGCCCCTCGCTGTGCCAACCAACTCACTTCAGCTGCTTTTGTCTGATTCATCTCGCACCGGCTCTTTTTGAGGCCCTCTGGAACCTACAAGACTGAGTGTGCCACACCTGTCACACCCACTGGCACACCCAGAACACCACATCTGGTAGCAGTGCTGGGGAAGCAAGTGCTTCCTAAGAGAGCTGTGACTGGGAACCCGTACTTTGGTGGGGCTGGCAGGATGGCCTGATAGTTGTAGTGCTGCTGCTGCTGGTTGAGGATCTGAAGCTGGAGAAAGAGCTGCTGCTGCTGCAGTATTTTGGCATAGGATGAATCCATGGGAGGAGCTCCTTTGTCCTGCTTTTGGTCCGGGGGAATATACTGATGATATTTAAGCTTCTTGACTTTTGGCTTCAACTCCTTGGTTTTTTTACTGCGCTGAGACTTCTCACTAGCAGACTTGGGCTGGCTTTGCTATTTAGAAGGAAAGGAGGAAGCAAGTAAGAATGGAAACACTGATATAACAGTAACACCCCATGTAAACCAGAACACACACACTGGGATTTTAATTTTGAAATTCTCTCGTTTGTTCACCTCAGGGTCTTTCCATGCTTCTCTAACTGAGACATTACAGACACCGCACTGGCAGCAGCTTATGCTGCACCATAATGCAGGTCACCTTTCCCAGCACACCAGATCATTTGCTCATCCAATGCAGTCTCATTGACTCTAATTATAGATAACACTGATTGTTTCAAAACATTTTGCATTCAGCATCTGTTTTATAGAAGGTGAACACACCATGAAACAGAAAACCCCATTAAATATGTTACAATTACTGTCAGAGGAAGACACTAGTGGGAAGTGTTTCCTTCCTCTGCATCTGTTAATCTAGTACTTCCAAACCTGTTTAAAAGTAACCTTCTTATCTTCCTTCAGACTACAACAATGAAGACATCAGCCAAAATAGTACCTTAATGAGTGTTGGTGGGGGCTTGGCAGCAGTAAGATCTGCTCCATTGGTAAGACTAGGGGGCAGAAGAGGTGGAGGTGGCAGTGGCGGAGGTGGCTGCTCAGGTAGGAAAAGAGTTTCACTGGAGTCTGTGCTAATCTGCAACTGGGATGAACCCTGCAGGGACAGAAAAAGGCATAATGAATACACACAAGAGGAAGGAAATAGTTTAATAGAGTGCAGGAAGTGTCCACTTAGAAGGAAGGAGCACGGGCTTCAAAGCTTTAATTGCTTTAACCAACTGCTTCAGTTGTCCCTGAGAAGCAGCACAACTTCTTAGGGCAGAAAAGGAATCCAAATCCCACACCTGTATCTCCCAGCACTGCCTGCTGGGATCAGCTGCACACAGGCTGTATCACCGAGCAATGGCTGCCCCCTTCCCCACACGGCACCACCACGAGGGTTTGTGAATAACCAGAGGATCACATCACTGACACCACATGGAGCTAAGACCCCTTGTGAAACCTCACAGACTGTACCTCTTAGGGAAGCCTTAGTCTCACTTTTTAGGATACTCTGCCACAAATCAACATGAAGCTCCAGGGCACTGCAGGAAGCCTCCACATTCTCACCTGAGCTAGTGATGTGCCAGTGGTGCTAGGGAGAGGCTCACAAATCCGGGAGTCCATCGGCGATGGGACAGACCCTTGGGACTCATGGCTGGCTGGCTGTTCTGGGGAGAGGGCATCACTGCTGTCCTCATCAAAGGAGGAATTGTCTGCAACCTTTGGGTAGTTCACCTGTCCAACTAAAAACACAAACATCAACTGTGGTCTGTAAAGTGGAATAACAAATGACTTCGCTTGACACTAGATGTTTCACAAAGACAATGATGGCATGGAGAGAGTTGTGCTTAAAGCACTAGCTAAAAATGAGAGAACAGAGTCCCAACTAGATCAGGTTTAAGTGTTTACATTCACTATCTATCAGAATAAAATGATGCAGACTGGGGTGAACCATTTCCCTTGCTTCCTAGCCAGGCAAGATCAGTGAGTCTAAGAAGAGGTACTTAGGTCTGCCCAAACCCAGCTCTGTGGCATGGCTTATTTCATTATCATCTGGCACCAAAGAAGAAGAAGATTGGACAGTATAAGGTTGAGTCATGGTTTCTTTGGTGTTCATCCTGTATGGTGGAAGGTAGAATCTCTCTTGGATTCTTCTGTCTTGGAAGACAATCCCAAATTGTCCTCTAGTGTTACAAGCAACAAGGGCTATGGATTAAGTGGTGGCCCTGGCTGCTATTAGCATTTCTGCCCATCTACATGCCCAGTAGATAAATTCACATGAGTGTTACACTTGTAATGTACCAGTGATTTTTAGACTACATTTTCTTAAATTAATCCTACAGGGAAATATTGTCATTTGCACCTCACGTAAAATCAAGAGGAATCCAGAGATGTACTTCGCTCAGTCAGAAGGAAGCCACATCTCTTATGCTTCAGTTCACAAGTTCACCCTTCCTCAACTACTTCTTGTTCAGTAGTGAAGCCAGGCTCTCCCACAACACTGTCCTTTTCCTTTGCTATGGAAAGTATTCTGTCTTGCTCACAGTTGTGTCCCATTTGTCTTTACAGTAGCTGTGCATGTTTGAGGGGATGAATAACCACTGTTGCCTTTTCCCCCAGCCTGGAAAAGAAACTAGAGATCATTTTAGCAAGGAGGTAATATAAAAGGGGATCTTTATTTTGAAGGTCTTCAGGAGCAGTTATGGAAAGGTGTCCATAAAAGCCCACCCCCTCCAGGGGTGAGTACATATTTACAGCTTTTGGGAAATTAGCATAATTGATTAAAAGCACCAATAAGGAGTACAAGTGGTGATTCAATTCCCTCCCAGGTCCAGCCCCTTCTCTGGAGCCCCCCTCTCAGCACTGGCTGTGCTTTGTTTATGAAAATGTACCTCAGAGCTGTTCTCGGCCTTGGTTCCCAGGAAGAACCCAGATAGGACAGGGCCTTGCACCCCCTGGGGCTTGGAGCTCTGGAATTTGTTTTGTCTTTCTGCTTAGGGAAAGGCCATGGAAAAGTACTGGAAAAACTAGCTATTAATACAGTAGGCTACAGAGCTACAAATATATGTGCAAAGAGTACAGAGAACATATAAAAGAAAAAAGGCAGAAACCAAATGGCATCACCACAGACACACAGACTGCTCAGTCTGGGGAGATGGGAAAGAGCACTGCTGAGGCAGTGGCAAGGCTATTCCTCAGCATTCCTTTTAGCCCTTGGAATGGCACTGGCATGATTTACATCTGTTCTGGTTTATTTTTAAAGGGGTTGAATCCTCTGAAGTTTTTGAGTTCACAGACATCTTTTGTTTCATCACACCTGTTTATATTCTGTCTCCCCTCCTGATCTAAGTCCATGGGTTCTCCCTGACCAAGATTGTTGACATGTTATACTGAGAGAGAGATTTTAAGGAGACAATTTAGGGAATACAATCTTCAACAGTCTTTCAAGTCTTTAGGGCATACAATTGCTTTCACATTATTCTGGAATGTCCACATTCCCTATAAATTAATGTCTGCATAGCATTATGTGGGCCAGAGGGAGATCTGCTTTTCCAAATCCTTGGGCTGAAAGCCTGTGATTCTGGGCCAGGAAAACAAGACCAGCCATGGGATTGCACTCTCTTAGACATGCAGGTGAATTGATAGATAATCACAGCCACATGTGGGAAATGCCCTCCACAAAGATCCTCCTCTGACCTTACCAATAATAGCTTCCTTCAGGCTCGATTCCACAGGCAAGATGTTCTTCTCCACCAGCTCCATGGGCCCTGGCCTCTGCGCTATCTTCTCATTGAGGTCATCTGCCAGCCTGGCTCTCTTCAGCTTCAGCTGCTTAGCCTGCAAGGAGGGTTCAGCTGAGGTCTCTGGGGGAAAGTAAATAAAATGGCATCAATCCAACAATGGTCAACCCATGCCCTTCAGCAGCATTTTAATTCTATTCAGAAAGGTAACTGTAGATAACAGTAGGTAACTGTACAGAATAACAGTTGATAAATAACAATAGATAACTATGCACTATGAAGATATGACAGATGTTATGTATATTCAGGTTATAAAGATAACTACAGTAGCCCTTGTGACAAATTCACTGTTCTCAAACTGATGTCACCCAATTCTCGTTCATCTTTTTCCTCTGGTTGTGCCCAAGCTTGGTGCTCAGCAGCAGCACAGCACTCCCTCTCTGAAGCTGAGGTTCATTACTAATCAGATCAAATCTGCCTCACTTCCTCTTGGACATTTTACAGTGTCTTCCCTTAGTAGAAGAGCAACCCATAGTCATTCTATTTCATTGTTGCTCAGCTACACAAAACTGCACCATTTGAATTGGCACAACAGATTTTTCTGAGAATAATCTCCAAGCAAGCAGAGTTGAATCCCTCCCAAGGAATCATGCACCAGGCATGATCTTCTGCCCGCTCCCAAGTGGAAGGAAGCTTTGGAGGTCAGAGGCAAAACAGAAAGCTTTTAAAAAAGTAGGTATGATAAAGTTTATTGTTGATGTTTTCAGGTTCAGCACTTGCCATACCTTCCAGAATGTGCATCCTAACCAGCTCTGATCTCTCTGGCCGGGACCGGATTTTGCGTTTCAGATAGTCCTCGGTCTGTAGCAAAAATAGACAAGCAAGAACCACTTTCAGCTGATCAGACACAGGAGTGAGGTAATCTTGAACAGCACAATGAAAAGAAACTACCACCTTTAGCTGTTACTGAGATCTAAATAAGCACAGAATGGAGAAGGGGCCTATCTCCTGTCCCAGAGCACCCAGAGAATGAGCTTACTCTAAAGATGACCATCTATTGTAATTACCTTAGGCAACTGTGCAATGCTGCCCCACAGAAAGAAAACTGTGAAGGACTTCCTCAGGAACTGAAGTCCTCTTTTCCTGTCGTATGCACCGCCACTAACTTGTGTCAGGGTAGCATCCATGAGATTTCTTTTTGCGTTAAAGATAAATGCACTGGTTCCATTGTTCACAGAAAATACTTTCATGTACTGCCGGCATTCAGGGCTGACTTGTGGTTTGGGCATACTCTTTAATTTGATTCAAGATATGTTATTTCTTAAGCTAAAGACCCCATGCAGTCCCTTGGGGGACAGAATCTAAATGCTGTGACAAGGCTTATTTCACTTCCAGAGCTGCTTTTAGCTTTGTCTTTGGAGAATGCACTATAGAGCAATGTACACAGATGACCCTGACAGGCTGAACATGTTACTCTTTACACTGCTGAGGAATGGGAGTCTAGAAGCAGTGGGTAATAAACTGGTAAGTACTGGCCATCAGGATGGGCCTTCAGAGAAAATAAATATTAAAGTCAGGCAGAAAACTGCACCATAGTTGCTGAACTGCCCACATAAAAATATTAACTTAATAAGGTTTCAGGAAAAAAAGAGAAATAAGTAAAAGCTATACTTAATGCAAAGTCCCCTGCTGCAATTCTTCCACAGTTTAAAGGGCCTCCTTTACAGGTCTTAATCACAGCTGTTATTTTTTTACTTATGTTCCTTTCACTTTTAAAACAAAACTTAGTCATAACAAGATTCATTCCACTGTAGGCTAAGCAGAAAAAAACATCCCCAGAGGCCTTCTGAGGAACAGAAATTATCAAGAAACTCCCCAGTTAGAAAAGGTGGCACATGAAGTGTGATGCCTGACTTCCTCTTTCTGTAGAGCCAGAAGTCTGTGATTTCAGTGTCACAAGATTTTGGGGGATCCTCTCTATTCAATTTTCAATTTTTCTAGTCTCCTAGGTAAAAATTGCATGTGCAGGTAACAGAGAAACTTTCCTCAAAGGTGGAACTGGGCTCCACATGATAAGAGCATTTCATAGCATTTAAGGGCAAAACAGACACCATAAAAATAAAAATGTCAAGCACATGGACAGTGGGGAAGAAGAGTATCAGTCACTTCCAGAAAGATGACGCCGGGGAAAATCCAGGCACCATATTCAATGGGCTCTAGGCACAACTAGTTCACTGAGGGTTAACCAACACCACATGCAAGCTGCAGAACACCCCATCCAATACACCTCTGACTACAGAAAGCTGTCTTACATCTAGAATATGAACAATTCCCTTCTGCATCTCATTATCAGCTACAGGATGCCGAAAACACAAGATATACTACTCCTGACTTTCCCAAAACACTAAAGATTATATTGCATCTTACCCTGGCCCGCTCCAAGCTCCTTCTTTGTTCATGAAATGCAGCTGGACTTTTCAGAGCTGTGGAGAGGAAAAGCATTTAGAGAATGAATTAGAATGATGGAAGTTCTCTCAGTGTACAACCCTTCAGGACAACTAAGTTAACAAACACACCGCAGCAACTGCCTCCTGCATCTTCCAACACACTGAGGCAGACCTCCAGCTGATACAAAGCAATGGGAATTGCCATACTCCATCTGACAGCACAGGGACACAGGAACTGACCTGAATTTTTTTGTGGATCACTGGAGAGTCTAATACAGGTACACTTCTAGTCAAACTAACCACTGTTCCCAAAGTTGGGTCCAAGAACATGATTCAAAACCAGCTCCCCAAAAAATGCCTTTTACAAGCTTTAGCAGATAGTAGGATATCCAGGACCCTTACAGGAATGGCTCTGAAACACTGAAGAAGCCAAAAGGTTGGAAGGATGGGGGACAATGCTAATGAACTGTAAATCCCCTTTACTGCCTTTTAATGTCAAAGGAAGCTTCAAGTCTTTCCTGAATCTGCACCTGTGTTTTGTACACATGCAAGGACTGGCTGCAAATGCTGCAGGTCCACAGGACACATATATTGTTCCCTGTAAGAGAAATTACCATGAGAACAGGAACACTTGGAGAGAAAAGTACATGTCTATCAACAGAAAACCACAACTTGAGGAATTAACTTCAGCTCTCCATATAACAGACCTTCTGGCCCCCTTGGGCCCTGTTTAAAATCAGAGCCAAAATGGATCAGGTTTTAAGAAACTGATCCTCTGCTGTCCAGGACCACACTAACCCTGGAGGAATCTCTCACTCTGCCTGGCTCCTCTGGAGCACACAGAACTCACGTCCCACAGTAAAACCAGAGAGGGGGAGTGATGATGGTGTCAGTAGCTCCTCACAGTTTCCCTAAGTTGCAAGTAGCTTGTTTTTTTTAAAAACTAACACATTGTGGTTTTTGTATCAAGAACTAGCTGAAGGGAGCATAAACATTTCTTCTCATATTTCTGAATTACTCATATTTTAAACTGTCTGAATTACCATCAAGCTAAACAGAAAAGTTAAAGAACTTCCGTTTTAAAGATAAGTTGCAGGTCTTTTGAAAACAGAAAGCTAAGCTCATAGAGTTAGTCACTCCAAAGTATGGCATCTAGGTCCTGTGAAAAACAGTCTGCTCATATTATTTTTCACTTAAGACCAGTATTTCTCAAATGTAAGTTCATAATGAAATCTCAAAAGACTATTAAAAAATAAAAGCCCTTGGATAAATGCAATGTAAGAAACTACTTCTAATGCATGTGCACTCTTCCACGCCCTTTGGTACAGAATGAAATGGAGTAGCCACACAAAGTGTTGACATATTCTGTGAAATATAGAGAGTCCCTCTAGGTTCACATCAATGGGGTAAGAATTCAGTCCACATGGCAGGAATTCTGAACACGCCAGGCATCACAGACAGGATTTGGACTACAGAAGTGAATGAAGAATAATTTTTAGAATAAATTAACAATATCTGAAAACCATAGTGAGTGAGTAGACCCTACAACAATGGGGCAAATAGTTCCTGCTCAGATTAGTTTCATAAATCTGGTTATGGAGAGAAATCACCAGAGAAAGTTACACAAGCTGTGAAATGCACTTTGAGAGATAAACCAAAGAGATATGGTAGGGATATTGTTTTGCAATAACTACAAAAATAATGCAAAAAACTTCCCCATCTAGCTGAGGCACCAACAAGGCCTCAGCTGATGCCTGCAATGAGGCATCCTGGGCAGTCTGACCACGGCACTTGGATGGAGAGCAAGGAACAAACTCTTTTCAAGTCGTGTGAGCTGCTTGTGAATATGCATATGCTTGAACCTGAATGCCCTTTCCTTTCATTGTGTGCATCTCACAGAAAAGCGAAATAAAAGCTCAGGTCCACTTGGGCAAAGATAGCAAGCAGCATTTAAATCTGCATAAACATCTACCCTGGAGACAAGCAAAGCAGGATTCATCTTGAGTCTTCAAAAGCTCTCTATCAGAATGTGCAGACACAGCAGTAATTCTTTACTCTCCACTTCCTGCCTACCTCTGCTGTCAGTATGAGGCAGCAGATGAACTTTGACATTTCCCTGACCACAGCTAAAAAAGTCAACTGCAGGAGTTCAGCTGGTGTCACAGGTAGTCCAGGAAAACTCTTGCCTGCAGAAGAACAAAGCAAGAAAAGAATCCCTGAGTAGGAAAAGAGAAAAACACATATGCATTTAATAGTAACACAGAGCTGCTACAGGAATAATCTTGTAAAGGACAATTTCAGTCTCTCATGAAAAGTCCTCTGGAAACGTGCACTGGGATGTAGCTCTCTGGGCTGGCAACATGACAGAGGACTTCATATTCAACCTCTGAAAATGTCAAGAGGGCACAAATCCTTCACTGCTTCCCTCAGCAATCTAGGATGAGGTTGACATGTCAGAATAGGGTGTCTATTGTAAAATCATACTCTATTTGAAGTTAACTAATCCTTGCACATTTTTTGGCTTTGAAATGACAATTAGTCCAGAGCTGTGGAGCAACTCTGTTAACTTTACTACAGCAAATGGAAAAAAGAAAAAATATAATCCTATGAACAACTCTGAAGCAATAAGGCTCTGGGTGATCTCTAAAGGAGACCCACAGTGCAGATAATGCTCCTTTTCTTGCTCCTACCACTGCCCTTCCCAGACACTTAGCACTGATCCCTGCAAAACTGTTCCTGTGCCTCATAACCCATCTGGCTCACTGTCCTGGTTTGAAGGACAGGTGTCTGTTAAGGAAGGCAGGAGCCTCCCTTGGAATGGGAAACTGTAACCCCTCTCCCTCCGAATTATTATAAAGGCTCTCAGGCAAAGATATGGGAATAGGAATAACAGTTCTTTACTACTATCTAAAACAAAGGATAACAAATAACAACAACTATAACGTTAACCAACAAACAGAACCAGAAACCCAGTGGCAGCCTGCTCGGCTTCAGGCACCTTTTCCCTTTGGTGCAGTTCCAGTCACAGCCTGCAGGGGCGCTCTGGGTGTGATGATTCCCCGGTGGCTGCAGGGGGCGCTCCGGCGTGAGCTCAGGTAGCACACGGCGAATGGCGACTGTCCGAGGCAGGGAGGGATGGAGGAGAGCCCTTGCTCCACAGACCCTCGGGAGGGGCAGCTGGTGTTGGTGCCACAGCAGGATCCCCGGACACAGGGAGCTGGGACGGTAAGGGGTCTCCACGTGCAGGGAAAAACCCCGCTACAATGTAGCGGAGAAAACTCAGAGCGGGCTGGTGGCAGGCAGGTCGGCTCCGGATGGGGCAGAGGGCAGAGACTCACAGCAGACAGACCGGCAGCTCCACGCTGGCTTCTCAGGGGCCGTGGGTTCAGCAGACAGCAGCTCCGACCGTCCAGCTCCGAGGGTCCCGAGCAAGAGAGCGTGACCTCCCCCCTGCCGTTGCTTTTCAGTCTCTCCAAATCTCGCGTTACCAGGCTCTGCTTCCATGAGGGGCAATTTTGCCCCACCCTGCCAAGGAGAAAGGCTACAGCCTTGTGCTTTGTTTCTCTTAAGTACCCAGTCATTTGTGTCCTAGCAACCCATGGGAGAAAAATTCCTGAGGAAAAGAACTAGATCCAACCTTCAACATTCTCCACCCCGAATTTTTTCCCATGCAAACACCTTACATCAAATTTAAACTTCCGAGGTATATACATACATGCAGATACAGATACAAGCGCAGTGTCATAAGTAGTTCACCTTAAAACAAGATCTCCTTGAGGTATGCATCGGGTCTCTCCATCCCTTTGCATCACCCACCAGGTGCAGCCCGGTCCCTGAGCAAAGACAACCCCCCGGATGGGATTGTCTTTACTTGAGGCAGAGTTTACTCAAACAGTCTTTCCCAGCATACCTCTCATGTGTACTACTGGAACTTTATCTCCATCTGTTGTTCGCAAGGGGTCAGAGTGGGCAGGCCCGGCCCGGTTGGAGGAACCTCGGGTGTTCACTAACCATGTGGCCTTTGCTAAATTAGTCTCCCAGTTCTTGAACGTCCCCCCACCCAGTGCTTTCAAGGTGGTTTTGAGCAGGCCATTATACCGTTCAACTTTCCCAGCTGCTGGTGCATGATAAGGGATATGGTACACCCACTCAATGACATGTTCCCTAGCCCAGGTGTTTATAAGGCTATTTTTGAAGTGAGTCCCATTGTCGGATTCAATTCTCTCGGGGGTACCATGTCTCCAAAGAACCTGTTTTTCGAGGCCCAGGATGGTGTTCCGGGCAGTGGCATGAGGCACAGGGTAGGTCTCCAGCCATCCTGTGGTGGCTTCCAACATTGTGAGAACGTAGCGCTTGCCTTGGCGGGTCTGGGGCAGTGTGATGTAATCAATCTGCCAAGCCTCTCCATACTTGTATTTGGACCACCGTCCGCCATACCATAGAGGCTTTACTCGCTTGGCTTGTTTGATCGCGGCGCACGTCTCACAATCATGGATCACTTGGGAGATACTGTCCATGGTTAGGTCCACCCCTCGGTCTCGTGCCCACTTATAGGTGGCATCTCTGCCCTACTGGCCTGAGGCATCATGGGCCCATCAGGCTAGAAACAGCTCCCCTTTGTGTTGCCAGTCTAAATCTATCTGTGCCACCTCAATCTTTGCGGCGTGATCTACCTGCTTGTTGTTCTGGTGTTCTTCGTTAGCTCGGCTCTTAGGGACATGGGCGTCTACATGGCGGACGTTTACGGGTAGCTTCTCTACCCGAGTGGCAATGTCTTTCCATTCATCAGCTGCCCAGATTGGCTTTCCTCTACGCTGCCAGTTGGCCTTTTTCCACCTTTTCAGCCAACCCCATAGAGCATTGGCTACCATCCACGAATCGGTGTAGAGATAGAGCTTTGGCCACTTCTCTCTCTCAGCAATGTCCAGGGCCAGCTGAACAGCTTTGAGTTCAGCAAATTGGCTCGACCCACCTTCTCCTTCAGTGGCTTCTGCAACTTGTCGTGTGGGGCTCCACACAGCTGCTTTCCACTTCCGGTTCATCCCTATGATGCGACCGGAACCATCAGTGAAAAGGGCGTAGCACTTTTCTTCATCTAGCAGTTGATTGTATGGTGGAGCCTCCTCAGCCCGGGTCACTTGTTCTTGCTCCTCTTCATCAGTGAGACCAAAACTCTCACCTTCTGGCCAGTTCGTAATTATTTCTAGGATCCCAGGGCGGTTCGGATTTCCAATGAGGGCGCGCTGTGTTATAAGTGCGATCCACTTACTCCATGTGGCATCGGTGGCGTGGTGGGTAGAGGGAGCCTTTCCTTTGAACATCCACCCCAGCACTGGTAGTCGAGGTGCCAGGAGGAGTTGTGCTTCAGTGCCAATTACCTCTGAGGCGGCTTGAACTCCTTCATAGGTAGCCAAGATTTCCTTCTCTGTGGGGGTGTAGTTGGCTTCAGACCCTCTGTAACTCCGGCTCCAGAATCCCAGCGGTCGGCCTCGAGTCTCTCCAGGCACCTTCTGCCAAAGGCTCCAGGATAAGCCCTTGTTCCCGGCTGCAGAGTAAAGCACATTCCTCACCTCTGGTCCCGTCCTTACTGTGCCAAGCGCTACCGCATGAGCGATCTCCTACTTGATCTGGGCAAACACTTGTTGCTGTTCAGGGCCCCAGTGAAAATCGTTCTTCTTGCGGGTGACCAGGTAGAGAGGGCTCACAGTCTGGCTGTACTCTGGAATGTGCATCCTCCAAAAACCTATGGCCCCTAGGAAAGCTTGAGTTTCCTTTTTGTTAGTTGGAGGAGACATCGCACTGATCTTATTGACGACCTCCGTGGGAATCTGGCGCCGTCCATCTTGCCATTTTACCCCCAAGAACTGGATCTCTCGAGCAGGTCCCTTGACTTTGCTCTTCTTGATGGCAAAACCGGCTTCCACGAGGATCATGATGATCTTCTCTCCTTTCTCAAATACTTCTGCTGCCGTGTTCCCCCACACAATGATGTCATCGATGTATTGGAGATGCTCTGGAGCCTCACCCTTTTCCAGTGCAGCCTGGATCAGTCCATGGCAGATGGTGGGGCTGTGCCTCCACCCCTGGGGTAGCCGATTCCAGGTATATTGCATACCCCTCCAGGTGAAGGCGAACTGAGGCCTGCACTCCGCTGCCAGAGGGATGGAGAAAAACGCATTGGCGATGTCAATGGTGGCATACCATTTTGCTGCCTTGGACTCCAGCTCGTACTGGAGCTCCAGCATGTCTGGCATGGCAGCACTCAATGGTGGAGTCACTTCATTCAAGCCACGATAGTCCACAGTCAATCTCCATTCCCTGTCAGACTTGTGCACAGGCCAGATGGGGCTGTTGAAGGGTGAGTGGGCTTTACTGACCACTCCTTGGCTTTCCAGGTCGCGGATCATCTTGTGGATGGGGATCACGGCGTCTCGATTCGTCCGGTACTGCCGGCAGTGCACTGTCGAGGTGGCAATTGGCACTTGTTGCTCTTTTACTCTCAGGAGTCCCACTGCATTTGGATTTTCTCATAGTCCAGGCAAGGTGTTCAGTTGCCTGATGCCCTCTGCCTCCACAGCCGCTATTCCGAAAGCCCACCTGAGTCCCTTTGGGTCTTTGTAATAGCCATTCTGGAGGAAGTCTATGCCTAGAATACATGGGGCCTCTGGACCAGTCACAATGGGGTGTTTCTGCCACTCCTTCCCGGTCAGGCTCACCTCGGCTTCCAACAAAGTTAATTGTTGCGATCCCCCTGTCACCCCGGCAATAGAAACAGGTTCTGCCCCCACATGTCTCGATGGAATTAAGGTACACTGCGCACCAGTATCAACTAACGCTTCATATTTTTGTGGTTCTGATGTGCCAGGCCATCTGATCCACACTGTCCAAAAGACCCGGTTTTCCCGTGCCTCTTCCTGGCTAGAGGCAGGGCCCCTCTAGCTCTGGTTGTCATTTCTTTCTTGGGCGTACATGGTAGAGGTCCCCTTGAGGGGATCTAAGAGATCGTCCTCTCTTCTGTAATATCTGGCATCTCGGTCACAGGAGGCTGAGGCTACCTTCACTTTAGTAGACCCCCCGCCTCGGTTAGTATTTCCCTCCTTGAGTTGCTGTACCCTTGCTGCCAGGGCAGCAGTGGGTTTCCTATCCCACTTCCTCATGTCTTCTCCGTGATCACACAGGAAGAACCACAGCTCAGATCGTGGGGTGTACCCTCTCTCCCTGGCTGGGGGGTGCTGGGCTCTGACTTTGGGGCTTGTGACTCGCACTGGTGCCGCACTCATCAACCTCATCTCCTCCCTCACCTCCCTCATCATCTCCTCTCTGAGGTCTTTGACCACAGCAGAGACCTGAGCCTGCATTGGGCCACTGATCATACTGTCATAATTCCTGAGTTTGGTGGCTATGGAGCCCACTGTCTCTCGGTTGTCATCAGCATTAATTGTTGCAATGAAGATGGTGTACTGGGAGGGCCCTAGCTTTGCCAGATTCCACAACATTTGTCCTGTACACTTGACCTTGTCGGGGTCATTATCATGTTGTCCATCCCTCCCAAAGAGTACCTCCAATATTGCCACCTCCCTCAGCTGTTGGATTCCCTCCTCAAGGGTCTTCCATGGTCTTCTATGATGATATTCCTGCATTCTCTCCCTGTTGACAAACCTCTCTCTTACACTTATTAAAAGCCGTTCTCAGAGAGACAGAGGCCCGTCATCTCTTCCAAATACCTGATCAACCCCTGAGTCCTGGGACAAGGGTCCCAGCTGCCTTGCCTCAATACTATCCAGCTGCACGCCTATACCCATAAGGTCCCAGACCCGAAGTAACCAGGTTGTAAAAGGCTCACGACCCCGTCGCACAATGTCTTTTCGTAGATTACGGAGACTGTCATACCCCAGGGACTCGGTAGTGATTTCAATCCTTGGCCTCCCTACTGGCTGAGAGGGCCCTGCTTCCCCATCATTACTCACTGGCTGCTCTGGTTTGACCTTAGTCTTCCTCTTTTCCACAGGGGCAACTGCTACTGGCTGTGGCTGCCCCTCTGATCTGACTGGAGCCTGAGCGGTGATAACGTCCCTGGGTTCCTCTGCTGCCTCATTAGACTCTCCCTCTTTGGGGTAGGGGAAGGGTTTCCCACCAGCTGGGCAAGTGTATTCCTTCAGCACTTGGCCCATCTCGCGTATCTCTTTCACTAGGACTCCCACCCAATCCGGGTGGGTTGTTTCTGAGGTGGGTTGTGGGACCGGGTCAGACTCTGTAGCAACATCCCTAGTGTCTGGGGCAATGTCAGGTTCTGGGATGGTGTCCCTAGTTTCTGGGGCCATGTCAGGTTCTGTGGCTACGTCCCTAGTTTCTGGGGCCATGTCAGGTTCTGTGGCAGCATCCCTAGTCTCTGGGGCCGTGTCAGGTTCTGTGGCAGCATCCCTAGTTTCCGGGGCCAGGTCAGTTTCTGTGGCAGCATCCCTAGTCTTTGGGGCCATGTCAGGTTCTGGGGCCTCATCCCTATTGTCTGGGGTAGATGTCAGAGTGGTTATCCAAGTCAGACTTCCTTTATCCCTGAATGCTAAATAGAGTAGGACTATCAGCAATGCCAGCCACTGTATGGTATCATTCGCATCTAGGGAAGATTTGAACCCCTCAAAGATTGGCGGGATAGGCCCAAAGAGCTGGGTGAAGGGTTGTGAGAACATTTCTTTTGGTGTCACTTCCTTGCAGTAGGTACCATTATTAAAGTAACCCTGAAAACATGTCATTAGTGTGTGGTAGCTGTGAATCCACATGCCTGCCTTCCAGAGGAAGTTGAAAATCCATGAATTCCTCACCTTATTGACCCATGACACAAACTGTATAACAGCCACTGTAGCCTTAGTTATAGGGCCCATGTTTAGATATGGGGCTGCAAATGGGAGAGAAACAGCTGTGACCACTTGCCATATGAACCGGAATAAGCTAGACCACATGGTGCAACCTAATGAGGTTCCTATATCCAGCACACAAAAACTGCATTACTCAAGAACTGTTATCCTTCTTCCCCTCGATGCCCTCGTGCCCCACCGTTGGGCGCCAAAATCTGTCCTGGTTTGAAGGACAGGTGTCTGTTAAGGAAGGTAGGAGCCTCCCTTGGAATGGGAAACTGTAACCCCTCTCCCTCCGAATTATTATAAAGGCTCTCAGGCAAAGATATGGGAATAGGAATAACAGTTCTTTACTACTATCTAAAACAAAGGATAACAAATAACAACAACTATAACGTTAACTAACAAACAGAACTAGAAACCCAGTGGCAGCCTGCTCGGCTTCAGGCACCTTTTCCTTTTGGTGCAGTTCCAGTCACAGCCTGCAGGGGCGCTCTGGGTGCGGTGATTCCCCGGTGGCTGCAGGGGGCGCTCCGGCGTGAGCTCAGGTAGCACACGGCAATGGCAGCTGCCCGAGGCATGGAGGGATGGAGGAGAGCCCTTGCTCCACAGACCCTCGGGGGGCAGCTGGTGTTGGTGCCATAGCAGGATCCCTGGACACAGGGAGCTGGGATGGCAAGAGGTCCCGACGTGCAGGGGGAAACCCCGCCACAATGTAGCGAGGAAACTCGGAGCGGCGAGGAGGAGCGGGGGGAGAGACAGGCTGGTGGCAGGCAGCTCCCGATGGGCAGGGAGGAAAAAGACTCACAGCAGACAGACCGGCAGCTCCGCGCTGGCTTCTCAGGGGCCGTGGGTTCAGCAGACAGCAGCTCCGACTGTCCAGCTCCGAGGGTCCCGAGCAAGAGAGCGTGACCTCCCCCCTGCCCTTGCTTTTCAGTCTCTCCAAATCTCACGTTGCCAGGCTCTGCTTCCATGAGGGGCAATTTTGCCCCACCCTGCCAAGGAGAAAGGCTACAGCCTTGTGCTTTGTTTCTCTTAAGTACCCAGTCATTTGTGTCCTAGCAACCCATGGGAGAAAAATTCCTGAGGAAAAGAACTAGATCCAACCTTCAACACTCACTCACCAGAGTGCTGTTTTATCCATTCCACTCTAAACTACCCATATTGATAAAGCTCTACCATTCTCAGCTATATCAGCTGTGGTGGCTTGTTCTGGCAGTGTATGAGAATGAGAGGCTGAGCTGGTGGAGCAGAACCTGTGTGAGTCAGGTGGGTGTGGGGCAGCATTCCCACTCTGTCCACAGCCCTTAGTACCTGAAGCATCAGATATAACCTCAGAGGGTTAGGGATGAGGAAACTCCAATCACCTGATGCTTTCTGACTGCTCAGCCTGCATAAAATACACTAAACTATTCCTTACAGTAGTCTAACCTGTTCTTGGAGACCTCTCAAGAAAAAATGTAATATTACTGCAGAGAAATTATCCCAGTGCATTATTGTAAATGTTTTTACTATTTAAAAACCTTTCTGAATGTCTAACTTATATTTCCCTTCCTACAATTTGTTCCCCTCTTTGTTTCCCCACCTTACCTGCAAACATTACAGAGAACGATTCCTTTTCTTCCTCTTTGCATCTATCCCTTTTGAAAACTTTGGTTCTCCTACAATCTTCTGTTATATAAAATGACCAAAGGCAGTTGCTTCAACCTTCCCTTGCAGATAACATTATCCAGACCTTTGCTTGTTTAGTCTCTTTTGGACTCCTTCCATTTGAGCTGCATTTTTGTTGAAGCCTGGTGTCGAGAATTAGGTACCTATTGCAGCCTAGGCTTTACCAGCTGTTATAGAGTTAAATGATTATTCAATAACACTTCTCAGCCACATGTCCCAGCTAGTTTGCTTTGTTTGTGTACATAAAACACACAACATTCCCTCGTGCTTGTCTCACAAACCACTAAAGGTCTCCAATCCTCTTCTGCAGAGCCAGTACCAAGCCAGCCACTCTTCACCTGCAATTCAAGCCACTGACTAGGCACTACAAAATGTAGACATTCTGCTTTTTCTTTCATTTTATTCCATAGTTGTTGGTTTCTCCAAACATAGTGAGTCCCAGTGCTGTCCTCCCCCAGCCTACTAACCTGGAGCTTAATAAACGTGCAATCTGTTCCTTTGTTTACATCAAATCACTGAAAATATTAAATCGTGTCAAACATTGATTTTCTCCCTTCCCATCCCACCAAACAACCCTGCTCAACTCAACCTCCCAGTCTGACGCCAAGCCTTTATTCCAATACTGTTCCCTCACAAGCTGCATAGGCAGCTTCAAGTAGTCCCAGCTTGCTTCCAAAAACATCAGGCAAGGCTGTTTCAAGTGCCTTACTAAACCCAAGAAGTGCAAAAACACATTTAACACCCTGAATTCCCTGGGAAGCATTTCAACAAATACTTAGTCTGCTGGTAGATGCAGCTCCAGTAATAATCTCTTTTTCCCCCTTTTCCATGTCCTACATGTTTCTGTCTTGCCATTGATGCTCCAATTGTACTTGTATTGCACAGGGAGCTCTACTGTGGAACTGCTGCCACAAAGTATCTCCAGCACCTCCCCACAGCACTTGCCCCTCTCCAAACTTAACCTGAATCCTTGATCTAACTATCCAGCTAACTCTGAGTGAGCCCTGATGAGAACAGAGTAATGCCAGAGGAAAAAAAAAAAAAACACCAAACTTGCAAAGCTACAACAGCAGTATGAGCTGCTGGGTTTTTGTTTTCCACTGTATGCCGAAAAGAAATAGTTGAGAATGCAGATTCTGCAATGCCCAATTTCAGTCAGGTTACTGTTGGGGAAGATGAAATAGGAAAACCTTATAAATATGATTACCTAGTAAAAGATGCTGAGAATGTAGAAACTATAAGTAAGATTGAAATGAAGACAAGCTTTGAGATGCCAAACCGCAGTTACTGAACAACTAGAAAACAATGGCATGGCTGCCTGCAGGTAATCCCCCCTTTTGATTAAACAATACCCTCTGCTTGCAGACAGGTCCAAGGGTCAGAGCAGACCCTACCAACCTAGCAGAGGGTCCAAAAAGCAGCTTTTAGAGTTTAAAATATAATGCTGTATGGTAATGCAACAGTTCTCATAGGCTGTATGCAAATGTTATAAGATTTGTAGTTTGTTCTAGATTGGTTAATGAAAATTAGAATATTCAACACAGAAGATGATTTATTGTATTGTAAGCGACAAGCTCGCTCTCTTCTCTCTTCTTCTTCAACCCCTCTTAGCTCTCTTAGCTCTTCTCTTGTCTCTCTGACCTGCTCCGGGCTGCGTCTGGCAGCTCTCAGCAGGTCTCTTACATTAACGCTCTTTTACAATAAACCTCATGCTCTACAAACCGACTTCAGAGATCTCTCGTCTGTCCCGGCCGTCTGAAACTGACCCTCAAACTCTACAGTTGGCGCCCAACGTGGACAGATGCCCGACCCAACTTCTTCCACCTGTATGAGACTTCTCCACCGACGGTAACCGTAAGACCAGTTAAAGCCACCTGAAGGGTGTCGCGAGCACGGCATACTGTTGCTGAGCAGCATAAACGCCGGAGCTCTTAAATTTTGTATAGGCACGCCTCGAGCACAGTGACCCGTTAATAATAACGGGCACCTGGAGCTCTCGGAGGATTTTTGCCTCTTCATCCTCGAGCACAGGCGGCCGCTGCCGTGCAGCACCTGCCCGGAGCTCTTTGAGGAACCTTATCGTGGATCCCCTTGGGCACTGAGCACAGGCGAGCGCGGCTAAGCACCGCCCGTACTGGAGCTCTGAGTGCTCCATCCTGAGCACGGGAAGCTGTTGCAAAGCGACGCCTGAAACCCGAGCTCTGAAGAGGGACCCGAACCCAGGGTCCTGAGCACGCCTGGAGAGCTTGGCCAGCCCTCCCACAACGGAGCTCTGAGGACCCAGCTTCTGCGACACCAAGGTGAGCAATAGCACTGGTCGAACAATGGGACAGACTCATTCCGCCCCTGATAGGGACCTTTATAAACAACTGAAACTCCTATTAAGCTCCACTCCAAGTAAATTACCAAAACAGGAGCTAAAAAACCTCTTAGAATGGACCTTAGTTAATTTCCCGTACACGGAATGTTCAGCCGTCTTTAACAAAGACTTCTGGGACATAGTCGGAAACAAACTCTTTAATAATATCTCCCGCCGAGATCTGGCTGCAGCGGAGCTACTGCCAGCTTGCAGGGCACTGGTAGAGCTGTTTTCTACCATGCCGCCGCCCGCGGCACTCTCCACCCCTGCTCCTTTTGGGATTCCTCTTGCCGTCAGGAATTGGCAACATAGCGCACCGCACACCCAACTGAACCCCACGGGCTCTCTTACAGCTCCCACCATTCCCTCCCCTGCCGCCCCGACTCCCGTGGCCCCGGCGCCCTTCTACTCCGCCCCCACGGCCCCCCTCCCTGCTGGCATCTCGGCCCCGCCCCTCCCCTCCGTGACCTCCCTCGCTGCTGCGACCGCGGCTCCGCCCCTCGTCACCGCAGCCCCACCCCTCTTCCCCGCGGCCCCACCCACTGCCAGCGTCCCTGCGGCTCCGCCCTTCTACACTGCCCCCGCGGCCCCGCCCCTCCCCTCCGTGGCCTCCCTCGCTGCTGCGACCGCAGCCCCGCCCCTCGTCACCGCGGCCCCGCCCACTGCCAGCATCGCCGCGGCCCCGCCCACAGCTCCCCTCACCGAGGCCCCGCCCCTCATCCCCGCGGGCTCCCTCGCTTCTGGCACCGGGGCGGCTCTGCCTTGCCCCCCCATCCCCGCGGAGCCAGCCGCTTCTCCCTTGTTACCTGCGTCTACGACTGCCACCCCAGCCATGTTTCCTATGCCTGTGGCTGCCACTACGGCGACCCCCCAGCCAAGCCACGCGGCAAACCCTCACACCCCGCCAGCCGCCGCCAACACTATGCAGGTGCTCCTGTCAACCCTGGTGCACGCTACTGCAGAAGATTTGCCCCTGTCCCGTGGCGTTCCATCACAATTCCCCAGCCCCAGCACAGCATCAGGAGACAAGCCACCCCACCCACCTAAGCCCCCCCGAGCCAGCACAGCGCCGTCTGTAAGCACGACTGCATGTTCTTCCGTGGTCGCCGCATCTCCAACCTCCTGGCCAGACGCCACCACGGCTTCTCCCGTCGATCCAGCCAACATCCCAGGCCAGCCTACAGGCTCCCGCCAGCTGCACGTAACAGCACAGCCACCAACGACCCCACCGCCCGCCATCACCCCGCCGCAACAGGTGCCTTCTGCCTTCACGCCTCTCATCCCGCCTCCCGACATTCCTGTATCTTCCCCCGCTGAGGAGAACAACCCGCCGCCGCTGCCCGCCGCGAATCCAGACACGGCCGCGCTGTCGCTTCAACTGCTTCCTGCTCCCCAGCTGACATCGCCGAATTATCCACTCGCGCCAGTGCCTCTATATCACCTAACTCAGCACACCACCGCACCCCCTACACAGGCACAGCCACCCGCGGTACTCCCACTGCTTTCGCCGCCGCACCCCGAAGCCGACCCAAGCAGCTCCGGGACGCAGCCGCACCTGTTCCAATGCCCAGCCGAGTCTTCGCCTTCTGCACCCCTGGCACCGACGGGAACTTCTCTGTACTCGACCTCACAACCACAACCAACCACACAATCTGTGCAACAAAGAGACAAAGACTTCACCATACCACCTACTCCACAAAATACACCAAACTCCCAAGAATGTTTTCATAATTCTCAATTAATAGACTGCCATGAAGTTGAACCACAGATTTCCAAAGAAGAAAGTCTAACGCCTTTAACAATGCCTGTGATATTTAACCAACAATCCGGTGCCCCTAAGACACTGGTAATTATCCCAACTCATGAGATAAAAGAACTGCGAAAAACAATAAAAACCAGTGATATTTACTCCTCATATTTTAAACAACTACTGAAAACTACACTACAAAGAACACATCACACTTTAAAACTCATTTTATGACAACAGAAAGGGGGAGACGCCTAGGCTACACCTCAAAAGAGACTGAATAAAACCTTGTATGTTTACAATTTTTTGAATACCTGTGCAGAAGAGCCTGATCGCCCAATATACAGACATTTCTTAAACAACAAAAAAGCAAAACTGAAAGAGAACCCCCCAGTTCTGATTAAAAATTTAGAATCACAACAAATAGAAGGACCACACAATCTTGTAACCTGGAAGAAGGGGTTTGCGTGTGTTTCCACAGGTGCAAGCTTCAAGTAGATTCCAGCAAAAAACGTGAAACCGTATCACGCATCAAAGCCTGCTGACGCCCCCACATCAACTAGTGGTCCCACAAGTGACAAGCAGGAAGCAGACACCCAGACCTGAGCCAGCAGAATCATCAGGAGAAAGTGATCTGCCAAAAAGCAGCTCAAGAAAAAATTATGAACTTTTATCATTTCCGTAAATGCATGTTACTCTTATTCCTTTATTTTAGTTTTTGTAGTGAAACTTTACCTGTAAATCAACCAAAGACAAATGCCTGAGTTGCTTTAGCCAAGTCTGCAGGCTCCGATACCATTTATCTATTTGACATAAGCCCTGACAAACCTTTTTCAACCTGTTTAGTTAGAGTACCTTTTCCAGAAAGTTTTGATAATATTACTCTTAATAAATATTAACCATATAATGATCATCAAGTATCTCCAACTCCCAACTACAAAACCTAAAAGATTTAGCTAACCAAATTACAACAGATAACCCATCTTGACCACACAGTTTGTTTGATAGTTAAAGCTTTGCACCTTGGCTAAAAGAACTCTGTAAAATAAGCTTGATTATTCTAATAGTAGTAATTGTAGTTTTAGTACCAATACCCTGTATACTTCAGTGTGTGCAAAAGTTAATGAGTAAGACTGTGTCTAGTATTTTAGCTGTTCATCAGAACGGGGGAGATGTTGGGGAAGATGAAATAGGAAACCTTATAAATATGATTACCTAGTAAAAGATGCTGAGAATGTAGAAACTATAAGTAAGATTGAAATGAAGACAAGCTTTGAGATGCCAAACTGCAGTTACTGAACAACTAGAAAACAATGGCATGGCTGCCTGCAGGTAATCCCCCCTTTTGATTAAACAATACCCTCTGCTTGCAGACAGGTCCAAGGGTCAGAGCAGACCCTACCAACCTAGCAGAGGGTCCAAAAAGCAGCTTTTAGAGTTTAAAATATAATGCTGTATGGTAATGCAACAGTTCTCATAGGCTGTATGCAAATGTTATAAGATTTGTAGTTTGTTCTAGATTGGTTAATGAAAATTAGAATATTCAACACAGAAGATGATTTATTGTATTGTAAGCGACAAGCTCGCTCTCTTCTCTCTTCTTCTTCAACCCCTCTTAGCTCTCTTAGCTCTTCTCTTGTCTCTCTGACCTGCTCCGGGCTGCGTCTGGCAGCTCTCAGCAGGTCTCTTACATTAACGCTCTTTTACAATAAACCTCATGCTCTACAAACCAACTGCAGAGATCTCTCGTCTGTCCCAGCCGTCTGAAACCGACCCTAAAACTCTACAGGTTACCTCCTGCCTGCCTTTTGATTTTATTTCTACATGATATGTACATGGCATTTTCAGTCTCAGTAACCTGCAGTTACACTTTCTGCCCTTGTTCCTGTACCTAGTTCTGGGACAAAGCATGTCAGTCCTCGGTTTTGCAGACAAAATTGTCTGTGGACTCTGATCACAGTTGTTTTGAAAGAGTTATTTTAACCTGGATTGGTATGCTGCTTTACAGCATGGCTCCACAAATAATAGTGTCAGCAAAGCTGAGCACAACTGCCCTGCCAGACAAAGTCAGAAATGAGAGGTTAAGTTTAAGGCCAGCACTGCAGCTGGAGCCCCCACCCTGCTGAACCATGGTCCCCCATGTCTTCAAATTGCCCCATCTACCACAGTAAAACAGCCTGGTGTTACAAACGGCCCAACAAGCACTAAAAAAAGCTCAGTGACAGATGGGACAACAGCATCACCAATGGGGCTTGGGACAGCACAGGCCAGCAGGTGACCTCCACTGAGCTGTTCACACTTTTGTCCCACTTGGACAACTGTGGCAGTTTGTAAGATCTGCTCTTTAGGAGGATGAGTTTTACCCCTCACCTTTAGATGACTGACAGCAGGACTTGATTTTCCTGCCACAGACGGGCTGGCTAGCAAGGATCTCATGAAATTCCTACCGCATACATCCTGTTTCTTTAGTCTCTCTGCTGCCTGTTGTGGAGCATTTTGACACTTCATCTCCAGAATTCCTGAAGCATTAGCATCTTTGTGGTCACACCCTCAGCTACCACGAGAAACCTCCCTGCAGATCAATTATGCAACTGTTCTGTGCCTCCACCCTGCTTCAGAAAATGTTGAAGCTATACATTGCAACTGTGTCCTTCCATCTGACTCCCCAAAGCCAAGCAGCAGCACACGAGACCATCTACATGGACCCACACCTTTCCATACAAAGTCCAGAGATGAAAGTTGCTAATCTTCACTTCAAAGCAACGTATTAATTCCTATGAAAGGGTCCAAAACTGCAATGCCTGAGCTCAGTGTTCCCCCAGTCCAAGCCACATTTTGCAGATAGCAAAGTGTGAATGAATCACAGAACCACAGAATGGTTTGGGCTGGAAGAGACCTTAAAGATCATGTAGTTCCAATCCCCCTGTTATGGCTGCAGGGACCTTCCACTAGACCAGGTTGCTCAAAGCCCCATACAGCCTGGCCTTGAGACACTGCTGCAAAGCATCAAACTGGTACTGCTATATACAACAGACTGAATCAAGGCTCAGGAATCAAACACAAATCTTCAATATAACAGCAGAGACAAAAAGCTGGGCAAAATGGCCCAAACATTTCTGTTCAGGGTTTAGCCTGCAGTGTACAAAAGCAGATTTTAGCCATGCAAAGCTTTCAAAGATATTCATATGCAGTTGAGTATGAGTTCCTGTTACCTAGCGTGAGAAATAAGTGGAATCAGAACTAGACTGAGATACTCTAAGACTGAAACACAGCAGGGGAAGGAGACTGGCCCAACTGCTGAGAAAAAGAGGTCAAAATACCCATACGCCCTGCACTTGCTTATACAGTTGACAGAAGACACTGAGGTCTGCACGGAACCAAACACAGAGAAGAAAAAAAGGCAAAAGGATCTGCACAGATCCTCATAGCTCAAGTGTCTTGTGGGAAGCAGAGGCTGCAAAGCCTTCTGTAATCAGTAAATCACTACTTGAGGCTATCAGACTTGTAGGCTGACAGAGGAAACAGCACATGAGCTTTCCTTGGCCATAGTATGTAGCTCATCATAGACAACAAGGTGATATTTGAACTGCAAATCAGTTGGCGAGACAACACACAATTTTTGTAGAAAGGCTACAGCTAAATTCAGAATACTGAGTCTAATACCTTGCTCTTCAGTTAGACCCATTCCTAAGGGAAAGGAAAAGCCTTCCTTAGCTATGACAAAAAAAAGTTTGAGTCATGTCCAAACCCAACCTCAGACACCCTGATTTAATTCAGAATGGCAGGAGGCCTTCTGCTGCAGCTATTCACCCCTGCTCTCAACCAAATTCTGGTTTCTTTCTCGTTTCCTATGCTTTCGTAAAAAGATGAGATAAAATGCTGCAAATAGGCTAAATGACTTCCACTGTCGGTTCAGGGTGGGGCTTCCACCTGTAGGATTTGGAAAGAGATACAGAACTTGAACCACAGAGCAAGGCAGTTATCACTTTCTTCCTCCCTTCATCTTCACCCCACTTTCAAAAAGCATTTCTAACAACATGGAAGAAAAAGGTGTAATGAATGAGTAAATGATAAATGTTGGCTTTTCATAATTTGTAGTGTTATGATAAAATATAGTTAAGTAGAAACTAGACTGTAGTGAAATTATAACATCGAGATAATTGTGATGTATCAAAAATTGTAGTCATAAATATATAGCTATAAACGTCGGTCGAGTTGAGGAATTCCAGAGCGAGGATTTCAGAAGAGACACGAGAAGATAAGATAAGACACTCGCCCCAATTCACAGCTATCTGCCTGAAATTCATCAGGGTTGGGAAGGCGCCAAGGTGGCAGGAGGGAGGGCAGAGGCCAGGGAAAGAGGGGTGTGAAGTGTAAATTTACTTCTGAACTTAATGAATATGTAACAGTTAAAGAAAGTATTCAATCCATTTGTGAAATGAACAAAAGTGTGCCTCTAGCAGATATGCTATGCACCCAGCACTGGTTTTGCCTTTGTTCTGCTAATAAGTGTTCAATATTTTTTTACTAAAATTTTTGTTCCTGGACGCGTTTCTAACAATTGGTGACCCCGACGTGATACTCTGCTAGGGCCTGCTTTCTTGCTGGGAAGGAGGACGCCTCTAACAGTTTTCTGTAGCCCAGGGGGATAGCAGGAACTGGAAGGCAGAAATCAGAAACACGTCCTAAATTGTAGAACAAAGGCAAATTTTTTTTTTTAAGCTCAGCTTCCTTGAAGGGAACCGTGATAAATTGCCCTTAATCCTTGTACGTACGAAGACTCAAACAAGAAAGAAGGATTTCGGTAAGTTCTTGTGCAGGGGGTGCAAAGAGGGGAGTGAATGGTGTGTGCATGAGACGCGGATCGGATAGCCGGCTCTGCAACGCAAGTGAGGGGCCCTTCTAACCGCGGTTCCGTCCCCTCGTGAGAGGATCGGCCGGTGACCGGGCAAAGTGAGAGGAAAAGGCTGAATGAAGCCCCAAAATGATTCCTTAGGAAATAAAACCCCTCGGTAGAGATCCATGGACCAGAATTCTTAGGAGTTGAATGGCCTTGGTAGAATTCCGGAATAGGAATTCTCAGGAGCTGAATGCCTTGGTAAGAATTGCCCAGACAGGAATTCTTAGGAGTTGAATGGCCTTGGTGGAGTTCGGGAATAGGAATTCCCAGGAGTTAAACGCCTTGGTAAGAATTTCTCAGGTAGCAGCTCTCAGGAGTTAAATGCCTTGGTCGGAATCTTAGGAGTTAAAATTCATAAGAGTTTGAATTCCTTGGCAAGGAAGCAGTTTCCTAGACGGTCCACTAGGAAATCTGATTTAAAACAGGGAGATTTGGCTTTAAAGTACAGATCAATTTGAAGTTTGATTTTGAGGTTTAGTTCCATTTGTTTAGCCTGATATTATAAATTTACTAGTGACTTTATTACGGGTAATTCAGTGTTATCAGTAGTTTAGTTTTGCTTGGTTTAGGTCTGACTAGTAGAATAGTTTTCTCTGTTGTGCAGTCCTCTTACCCGAAGGGGCAGAGAGACATTTGGAAAAGTAAATAAGAAATTTATAAAGGTGTGTAAGAAGTAGAGTACCAGGTAAGGAATTAAGATAACAAGAGAGAAATCAGTGAGGTGCATGGGGAAGTTTAATTGTCACTACTGTGATAATCCTGAATGTTCCAGGAAGAATTGCCTGCGACACACCAAAGACATGAAAGCATTTGAGGAGAAGTGACATAAGGGTGTCAGAGGTTTTTTTTATACTGGGAATGGAACATCAAACTGAGCCCTTGATAAAATTAAAATAAATCCCCAGGAGGAAGAAACAGAATTCTTAGTAGATACTGAAACTGATAGACCATGTGTACTGAGAGTGCCAGAGAGGTGTTGTATGAGTAAAAAGGGTTATTAATGTAATAGGGACAAAGGGAAAAGAGTTTAAAGCACCCTAAACACCTTTAATTGAGGATATACAGGTGGAAGGCCCTAACCAATTCGTCACTGGAGACTTATTGTTAGTTCCAAAGGCTGGACGGAACCTATTAGGGCGAGATTTGCAATTATTATTGAGTATAAGTGTACTCCCAGAGGAAGAACAAATGAAAGCAAAGGCTTTAACTACTGAGGATGAAAGTAAAATTGATTCAGAGGTGTGGACATCTGAAAATAATAGGGGTTGCGAGTTTCAAAGAAAAAGCTACAGTTTGTAGAACAAGAGGTGAAATACTTAAGACATTGGCTAAGTCAGGGAAGCAAAAAGTTGGATCCCAGAAGGGTGCAAGGTATATTATCTCTTCCCCCACCGCAAACCAAAAAGGAAGTTAGAAAGCTATTAGGATTACTGGGATACTGCAGGCAGTAGATTGAAGAGTATAGCAAAATAGTAAAATTTTTATATGAAAAGCTGATTGGCGAAAATAATACCTGTTGGACACAACAAAATTGCCAGAGATTAGAAATAGTAAAAGGAAAGTTTTAAAGTCCGCCAGATGTAGCCAGACCCTTTCAGTTGTTTGTTGATTCAAATGAAGGGGTAGCCTACAGAGTACTCACAAAGGAGTGGGGGAGAGGGGGGGAGTTCAAAAAGCCTGTACCATTTCTATCTAAATTATTAGATCCTGTGACCAGAGGATGGCCAGTTTGTGTACAAGCTATATCAGCCATAACACTGTTAGTAGAAAAAACCCAGAAACTCACAGTTAGTGGAACCTTAGCAGTATATACACCACATGCCACACAATCAGTGTTAAACAAAAAAAAACCAAAAAAAAAACCAGAAAAATAACTCACGGATTCAAGGATGCTGTTACCCAGCCACCAGTCAGCCCAGTCTTGTAAACTGTACACCCTTAACAGACCCCTGAGATTATTAGAAGGAAAAATAGGGACAATCCTTACAGACTCAAATTATGCATATGGAGTGGTACACACCCGTGGGAAAATCTAGGAGGAAAGGGGGTTATTAAATTCTAGGGGAAAGGGATCAGAAATAAAAGCCACAACAATTCTGAGGATAGAAGAAGAAATGGAACAAGAACAGCAATGTGAGAAGAAACTTGAAAGAGAGAAACAGTTAACAACAAAACCTGCAAAAAGGACCTGGAAGCAGCGCATGCAACAAATTGTCTGAGTTAATAATTTCTGCATTTCACTGGAATTAAGGCAGAGTTTGCTTAAACTGGGCTATGGCTGTTGCTAACAACAGTCTACTTTGTGGTATTATAAATTTCAGAATGGTAACAATAGAGTTGGTAACATTCACATTTATAATTGCAGCCATTCAAGTTGCCTTCTTTTGCAATGCTATGCAGTTTGATATTATTGTGATATTAAGTTAATTTTTTATGTATATAGGAGAACTAGGTATCATAGTTTTAAGTACCTATCCATGGTTGTTTTCATGTGTTCTTTTAGTGTTTAAAATTCTGAAGAGATATTTGATGGCCAGCACATATTTTTCAGACAAAATGCAGTGCCATTCTTGAAGATCAGTTCTCATCACCAGACTTCAGTGGCTGCATTTTCACTGAAATGACTCTGTTTCAGACAGTTGGGATCTGTCTTTGATCATAAAATACTGATTTCTTAGACTGCCTTAGTTTGATTCATCTCTAATAAACTGAAGACAATACCAGGGTATTTGCCTAAATGTTCGCTTCATTGCAGCAATTTTTTGGTCATCAAGCAACTTAAGAACAGCTTTCAAGTAACTTCTGAATAAGTTCCTGTCCTGGGTTAGGCCAGAGGGGTTAAAATCTAGGAAGTGATTTATGCTGCAGGAAGGAATATAACTTCCTTCCTGGGAGAGAGAGCCAATAATCAGGTAGTTTTAAGGATTGATATGTAAGTGAACCAATTAAAAAGTTGATCCGCGTTCGAGGAAAAAACCATATATAAGCAGAGACTCTCTGAAACTCTTCCTCTTTGGACCTGCTGCTGCTGTGTAGAGAGGAGCATCTCCTGCTTCTCTCGCTGGTAAGGCCCCCCCCCACCTCCTTTCGAAGGAGGGATGGGGGGGGGGGGGGGGAAGGGAGGTTTTATGGCAGCCGTGCCGCTGCAGCCGGGAATGGCAGGAGGAAACGATTGGAATTTTCAGCAGATCCAGCTCAGCCGGTGTGTCAGCTACACGAGAGAGAGAGCCGGGCCAGGCAAGGACCAGGCCGGACTCCATCCAGCTCGGGCCAGGCCCTGCCCTGTCACCCCGGGCCCAGATGGCCCTACCAGGCCGAGCCAGCTTGGCAGAGCCAGGCAGAGAGACTCTTGAGAGCGTCTGGCATCCAGCTCGGACCTGTTCAAACAGCCCGGCAAAGAGCACGTGATCCTCACACTGCCGGAGAGAGAGAGAGACAGAGATTAACTCTCTCCATGCCTGGACTAAACTCACAGACACCCATCCTTCCTCGCAGAGAGAGGAACGAGTGAGGACATCGACATAGTGCAGTGCAGAGACTTTACAGTCAGTGAGGAAAGCAGAACTGATACTTAGAAGGAAGTGCATGGGAAGTGCTTCAAGAGTGAAGCTGAAAACTCTTTTGGAGAACCATGGTTGGGGACTGAGCTAATAAATTCTCTGTAATATATGAAGATATAGTCCAAAGGGGGATGTGAGGTTCTTATTGCAGCCAGTGAACTGAAATACCTGGGTAAAGACAAGTAGGTGTTGAAAAAGTACAGCCTGATGAGAAACTAGAACCAAGAGAGAGGAGAGGCTGTGACCCAGAGCCCTGGTCCCGGGGAGAATGCTAGAGAACCTGAGTTGTCAGGAAAACCTGTGTTGCTAAGCACAGAAGAAGAGATTTTCTTTGTTGCTGCAATTGAACTGAGCATCCTTAAAACAAGTACCCTGTAGACTGTTCATAACCCACCATAGTAGCTGTGGGAAGGCTACTAGTGTGAGAGGGATCCACCATTAAGCTGGACTTTGCTCCAGGCGGCAGTTAATGGTGAGGCAGAAGACCCATAAAAACTGTATTTTTCTTACAGAAAATCCATGGTGTAAACAAACGAAACTTCTCTCCCTAAATGAACTGGAACAAGAGCTGTTTCTGAGGTGGTAAACTGACTGGGGGTCGAAGTGTTGTCTTTTGTATGTTGTCAGGGAGAATAAAATGGAGAGGTGGGGGAAGGAGGGGTGGTCTGACGAGTTTGTTCTGGTTTTTCTTGGGTTTTTTTTTTTCTTTTCCCTTTGTCTTAGGTATATTAATAAACCTTCTTTGTACTTTATAAAGTTTGAACCTGCTTTGCCTACTCCTAATCCTCATCTCACAACAAGCAATCAAGTAAATATAAGTAAGTGTGCTAGCATTTAGCCACAAACCTGAATAGGCGAACTGAAACCACTACAGTTCCCAACTGAAAGGATTGGCAGAGAGAAAATAGAACACTAAAGATTGTCAAAATTGATGTGTGCACAATGCAAAGATTATTAGATTTGCGCTTCCACAAACATTTAAGTCAAACCAGGAAACTGTTCCTTCTGTAATGGTTTATTAAGAAGACTGGTGTGGTCTAAGCATATTTTTGTGGGATTAGAAGTTGTAATTTCTTCATCTCATGTGACAAAATAAAACAACCAAAACTAGAAATCTCTACTTCATATGAAATTCAGCCACCTGTAGGAAACTACTGCAATTTTTTTCCCTTAACAAATGAATCATTTCCACTTTTGAGCTATACAAGAGATTTTTTTTGTTACAGTGTCCTCACCCAAATTACTGATTATTTGTATGTACTGATGACGAATTTGGAATAGAGGCTAATATCCAATTCTATTAATGTACTTCCTATCTTACAACAACTATCTTGCAACACTTCCAACACTTGCAGCACTTAGCATGAACTCCCATTCAAATGAATGTACAAGTTGTCTAAACTAGTAAAAAAAAACAAACATTACATTGGTTGTTTCTACAGTCTAACAAACCAGTTATTTTATATCTGTGTTTCTTTTCAAGTATTTCTGTGTCTCTTTTTATATAATAATGTAAATGATGTGATCTGAAGTGAGATAAAGGGTAAGCTATGTAAAGTTTTCCATAAGATATGTGTAAAAAAGTATCACAGGGACACAACCAGTTTTACTTTTTCTTCTGTTTTAGATGACTCACATAGTGTACACCTACCTGAACTTACTGTATTGTAATTTTTTGAACTCCTAATTTCCTGTTCTTAATATTTGCCATCTTTTTCTGTGAGAGATGTACCATAACCCATCCATCATGCAAGGTAAACTGAGATAATGTTTTGGGCAAGGAAAACAAACTACTTAAAGCAGTCTGAAAAGACACTGAAATACTGAAATAGTATTAGATTAAAACTTTCCCCAGGTATTTGTCCCTGAAAGTTGATTCATGACTATTAATTGCTAGTAGATTGTTGGCCTCTGCTGTGGTTTGTATGTATTTCTGAAAAGAAATGTAAAGAATTTCCACAGTCCATTTTTTTAGAACAGAAGTATATAACTAAATGTTGTCTAAATATTTTTTTTTATTGTAATATAATGTCACAATCAGATTCTGGGAACTAACAGTCTATCCTAAAAAAGAAAACCGGCCCAAGAGTGCCATTAGCATAAGAATGATGCAAATTCCCAAAGGCCCAGAGGGAATCCCAGCCTGAAGTGCTGTGGGAGTGTGTAAAATGTTTTAACAAATGGTACTGCTCTCCAACAAAAAGGCATTCCCACTGTCTGAACTGCCGAAAGCATAAAGAGTAAAAGAACCAAGCAGGATGCTGTGCTAGAACAAATTTTGTGTGGGTGGGAATTACTGATACCTGAAATATGCGAAATTCCCGAGGAAACTTGGGAATGGGAATTAGGCTCATGTGAAGTGCAGTTTGTGAGTAAATAGAACGAACGGTGTAAAGAGGTCAAGACCGGGTTGGCCTATGCACCTGCCTTAGACATCATCTGCCACGAGCAGCAGCCTCGGAGGGCAAAAGACGAGGGGGTGCAAGCCATGCCAGACCTCTGAGTACAACTGCGGCAATCATAATTATCACAGATATTTTTACACGAGTAACCCTAGCAACGCAAGCCCGGCAAATCCCTGCACCAAGTGCAATCCCCTTCTACGACTGGGATGATGAAGCAGCCGTGCCTCTCATCTGACCTGGCACATGACAACGACTTACAAATTCTATTATGAAACATCCTTAGAAACTTGCAATCATGGCAAACTCACTACTGATAGCTAAATTGAAACCTTCAGAGAGACACGAAGTCAGATTACTGTGTCCGAAGTGGCAGTATGTTTGTTTTACTAAAGCAGGAATGCGAGGCATTTCAAACAGTGGGGGTGCACAGGATAAAATTAAAGAGAAACTGATAACAGTCAAGCTAGACTTGATATTGCTGCAAGCTTGCTCATGTACCAATTCAAAGAGAGGAAACAACACTAGAATCTGGTTGGTAGGATAACTTATTAGAGATAACATAGTAAAAGAAACGGGTTTTTTTATGTGTGCAATTCCTGCGTTAGTATTCCTTCCTTGTTTAATCCCCTGTTTTATCAAACTAATCACAAGTGTCATCCCAAGTATGCAGGTAATCCCTTTGCTTTTAAATTCGGAAAAAACCGCTTCGGGAACAGCACAAAGGATAATGAAACTGAAGGAACAAAACACTGCTGAAGACCCCTTGAAGAAGCCCAACAACTCTGTAGAAATTTCAAATGTAACAATGGGACTTAAATAAAGACTGTAACTCAAGCCAACATAACTGAGAAAAAAAAAATAAAAGGAGGGAAATGTAATTGATGAGTAAATGATAAATGTTGGCTTTTTGTAATTTGTAGTCTTATGATAAAATATAGTTAAGTAGAAACTAGATTGCCATGCAATTATAACTTAGAGATAATTGTGATGCATCGATGTGGTAGTTTGAAAGCAAATCAGTGAGAGGCTCAAAGTCAGAACTACAATTTAATAGAAAAAATGTAATAATACAAAAACACTGACAGAGTCAGAATACAACCAGACACCCTGTCTGTCAGGGTGTTGGTAGTAGTCCAGTTAGAAGGTGGTTGCAGTCTTCTGGGAGTGATAGATGTGGTTCTGTTGAAGCAGTGATCCTGTGAAAGGTGTAGTTCTCCTCCGAAGGTCCAGTGGTGGTGTAGAAGGATCTGGTCTTCCTCTGGGAATCCAGTGGAAAAGCTGACTTGTGGTGTTTCAAATCCTAGTTTATATGCAGATAGGGATACATTGGTTCCTCATCCTGGGCGGGGCATCTAACAATGGGATGATGGGCCATTAGCTGCAGTCGTTGGGGATGAGCAAAGTAAAGTTCCCCCACCTGGCTCTAATGGCTGGAGTTTACCAGTGAGACTCAATGGGCCATTAGCTGCAGTCGTTGGGGATGAGTAAAGTGCCCCGCCTGGCTCTAACGACTGGCCCATTAGAAAATGTTCTGCTGCCATCAGTAACACTGCCACGCCCGGCCCTAACATCCCATGAAGATGGTGATAGAATACATACCATTGTAACCTAAGACATTATCCACCCCTTATTCTATCACCATCCATGTGATACCCAAACCAATACCCCCTTTAAACTTTACATATATATACACATATAAAATGAAACTTTACACACAGTTCTCACTTAAAATTAAGTTTCCTTGTGGTACACAATGGGTTTCCCCATCTTTCTGCATTACCCACCAAGTGTAACCAGGTCTTTGAGCAAAAACAACCCCGCGGATGGGTTTGCCTTTGTCTGAGGTGGGACTAATCCAAACAGTCTTTCCTAAAATACCTTTCATATGTACCACAGGGACTCTATCTCTGTCCACTGTGTGCAAGGGTTCAGACTGGGCAGGACCAGCTCGATTGATGGAGCCTCGTGTGTTGACCATCCAGGTGGCCTTTGCTAAGTTCATTTCCCAATTTTTGAAGGTCCCCCTGCCAAGCGCCTTCAGGGTGCTCTTAAGTAGTCCGTTGCACCGTTCAACTTTCCCGGCAGCTGGTGCATGATAAGGGATATGATATATCCACTCGATGCCATGTTCTCTGGCCCAGCTGTTTATAAGGCCATTCTTGAAATGGGTCCCGTTGTCCAACTCAATACTCTCAGAGGTGCCATGTCTCCACAAGACTTGCTTTTCCAGGCTTAAGATGGTGTTTCAGGCGGTAGCATGAGGAACAGCATAGGTCTCCAACCATCCAGTGGTTGCTTCCACCATGGTCAGCACGTAGCGCTTGCCTTGGCGGGTTTGGGGAAGGGTGATGTAGTCAACTTGCCAGGCTTCCCCATACCTATACTTTGACCATCGTCCACCGTACCACAGAGGCTTCACCCGCTTGGCCTGCTTGATCATAGCGCAGGTCTCACAGCCATGGATGACCTGTGAGATGCTGTCCATGGTCAAGTCCACCCCTCGGTCACGAGCCCATCGGTACGTTGCATCTCGTCCCTGATGACCAGAGGCATCATGGGCCCAACGAGCTAGAAATAATTCTCTTTTGTGCTGCCAGTCCAGATCCACCTGTGATACTCTCAGTTTGGCAGCTCGGTCCACCTGCTCATTGTTACGATGCTCTTCATTGGCCTGACTCTTGGGTACATGTGCATCCACGTGTCGAACCTTCACAGTCAGCCTCTCTACACGGGTAGCGATGTCCTGCCAAATCTCAGCGGCCCAGATGGGTTTCTCTCTCCGCTGCCAGTTTGTAGCTGCTGTGGATGTGTCCTTAGAAACCTCAGGGGGAGAAGACTTAGAAAAGGAGAAAGATAACTGGTGGAGAAAGTTCCAAGGAGATAGGAAACCCCTGGAAGGTGAAGTGACCATGGTTTAACCCAGGACAAACCAGAGTAGCCATTGCTGGTGTCCATCATCTCCTCCCTCCCCCCAAGAGCCTTTGTTCTATTCCCTGTTATCTCCTGGGCCCCTTTCCTTCCCCATCCCATAGGACCAAGTAACTCTGGACCTTCCCTATACTCCCCCAAACCCCCTGGTGATTGGTGGTACATGATAACTCTTAAGGCTGTGTCTGAGGGCCCCTCGGTCTCCTGGATACCTGCCTTCCCTCTGTGTATGAAGACCCTGCAATAAAGCCACTCAGAATTAAAGGCACTCCAAGAGCCCTCTCGTTATTCATCTTCAGCTGATAGCTAAACTGGACCGTTCCTGCACCACAACGCAGGCTGCAGTTTCTCTGGCTAAGTGTTTACGGGATGCTGCCAGAGTGCCCTGGGGACAGGGGCATTCCTGGAAATATAGCCAGCTGGAATCTGTCGTACTTCTCCAGGCTGGACAGAGAAACCAGCGAGCTATACCAGTTGACCTTTCTCCAGCGATTCAACCAACCCCACAAAGTGTTAGCTACCATCCAGGAGTCGGTGTAGAGATAGAGCCGAGGCCACTTCTCTCGCTCAGCGATATCCAAAGCCAGCTGTACGGCTTTAAGCTCTGCGACCTGACTCGATCCACCTTCTCCCTCAGTAGCTTGTGCAACTCGTGGTGCGGGGCTCCATACGGCAGCTTTCCATTTCCGGTTAGCACCCACAATTCGGCAGGAACCATCAGTGAAGAGGGCATATCGTCTTTCGCTCTCCGGTAGCTTGTTATATGGTGGGGCTTCCTCAGCACGTGTCACTTGCCCCTCCTCTTCTTCAGAAGATAACCCAAAAGTCTCACCTTCAGGCCAGTTTGTTATAATTTCCAGAATCCCAGGGTGATTAGGGTTTCCTATCCGGGCTCGCTGTGTGATCAGCGCAATCCACTTGCTCCACGTGGCGTCAGTAGCATGGTGTGTAGAAGGAATCCTTCCCTTGAACATCCAACCCAGCACTGGTAGTCGGGGTGCCAGAAGCAGCTATGCTTTGGTGCCAATTACTTCTGAGGCAGCTCGAACCCCTTCATAAGCCACAAGAATCTCTTTCTCGGTTGGGGTATAGCTGGCCTCAGATCCTTTGTATCCCCGACTCCAGAACCCAAGCGGTCGTCCTTGAGTCTCCTCAGGTCCCTTCTGCCACAGGCTCCAGGATGGACCATTCTCCCCGGCCACAGTGTAGAGCACATTTTTCACATCCTGCCCTGTTCTGACTGGCCCAAGGGCTACTGCGTGGGAAATCTCCTGCTTAATTTGTTTGAATGCTTGTTGTTGCTCAGGACCCCACTGGAAATAATTTCTTTTTCGTGTCACGAGGTAAAGAGGGCTTACAATCGTGCTGTATTCCGGGATATGCATTCTCCAAAACCCGACAACTCCTAAGAAAGCCTGGGTTTCTTTCTTGTTCGTAGGTGGGGACATAGCAGTGATCTTGTTGACTACTTCTGTCGGGATCTGGCGACGTCCATCTTGCCACTTGACTCCTAAGAACTGGATTTCTTGAGCGGGTCCCTTAACCTTACTTCGCTTGATGGCAAAACCAGCTCTTAGGAGAATCTGGATGATCTTCTTTCCTTTCTCAAAGACTTCCTCTGTTGTGTTCCCCCATACGATGATGTCATCGATGTACTGCAGATGTTCTGGAGCCTCACCCTTTTCCAGTGCAGCCTGGATCAGGCCATGGCAGATGGTGGGGCTGTGCTTCCACCCCTGGGGGAGTCTGTTCCAGGTGTATTGCACTCCCCTCCAGGTGAAAGCAAACTGAGGCCTGCACTCTGCTGCCAGAGGAATGGAGAAAAAGGCATTGGCAATATCGATGGTCACGTACCACTTTGCTGCCTTGGATTCCAGTTCATACTGAAGTTCCAACATGTCTGGCACAGCAGCACTCAGTGGTGGTGTGACCTCATTCAGGCCACGATAATCCACTGTCAGTCTCCATTCTCCACTGGACTTACGCACTGGCCATATAGGGCTGTTAAAGGGTGAATGAGCTTTGCTGACCACCCCTTGGCTCTCCAGTTTACGAATCATCTCGTGGATGGGAACCACAGAGTCTCTGTCTGGGCGGTACTGCCGTCGGTGCACTGTCGCCGTGGCGATTGGTACCTGCTGTTCTTCAACTTCTAGCAGTCCCACAGCAAAGGGGTCGTCTGAGAGACCAGGCAAGGTATTTAGCTGTTGGATGTCTTCTGATTCTACTGCGGCTATCCCGAAAGCCCAACGATGTCCTTTTGGGTCTTTGAAATACCCATTTCTAAGATAGTCTATGCCCAGGATGCATGGGGCCTCTGGGTCGGTCACGATGGGGTGTTTCTGCCACTCATTCCCAGTTAAACTTACTTCAGCTTCCAATACAGTCAGCTGCTGGGATCCTCCTGTCACCCCAGAAATAGAAATAGATCATATTCCCATGTACCTTGATGGCATCAGGGTACATTGAGCGCCGGTGTCAACCATAGCCGTATATCTTTGTGTGTCAGACGTGCCAGGCCATTGGATCCACACAGTCCAATAGATCCGGTTGTCCCTTTCCTCTACCTGGCTAGAGGCAGGGCCCCTCTATTCCTGATCGTGGTACACGTTGCTCTCTTCCTGTAAATATGTTCTTGAGGTCCCTTCAAGAGGATCGGTCATATCATCATTCCTATACTGTTCTGAGTTCTGTCCACAAGAGACCGGAGTGGCATTGACTCTAGGTGGGCTTCTTCTGGTAGCTGTTCCTCTTTTTAGTTCACGTACTCGGGCTGCTAAGGAAGAGGTGGGTTTTCTGTCCCACTTTCTCATGTCTTCTCCATGCTCCTGAAGGAAAAACCAGAGGTTACCTCGTGGAGTGTATCTTCTTTCTCTGGCTGGGGGATGTTGGCTCCTAATAGCAGAGACCCTTGTTGGTTCTGGCGAGATGTGGTGAATTTTTTCCTTCAACTCTTCTCTGAGTTTCACTTCCAAGCTCCGGACGTGCTCAGCCAGCTTTGTTTCCACAGATGAGACATGGGTGCGTAATGGGGCAGTGACAGTGTCCTCATAAATTCTTAGTTTGTTGACCAGTACTCCCACCTTGTCCGCTCCTTCCCTCCATTGCAGTGTTGCTAGGTAACGGGAGTATATCTCTGGACCAAGCTGTGCAAATCTCAACCATATCTACGACGTGCATTGGACATCATCTGGGTTCTTAGGGAATTGTGGTAGTTTCAAAGCAAATCAGTGAGAGACTCAAAGTCAGAACTACAATTTAATAGAAAAAATGTAATAATACAAAAACACTGACAGAGTCAGAATACAGCCTGACACCCTGTCGGTCAGGGTGTTGGTAGTAGTCCAGTTAGATGGTGGTTGCAGTCCTCTGGGAGTGATAGATGTGGTTCTGTTGAAGCAATGATCCTGTGAAAGGTGTAGTTCTCCTCTGAAAGTCCAGTGGTGGTGTAGAAGGATCTGGTCTTCCTCTGGGAATCCAGTGGAAAAAGCTGCCTGTGGTGCTTCAAATCTCAGTTTATATGCAGATCGGGATACATTGGTTCCTCCCCCTGGGTGGGGCATCTCACAATGGGATGATGAGCCACTATCTGCAATGTTGGGGGTGAGTAAAGTGCTCCATCCGGCCCCAACGACCGGCCCATTAGCAAACCCTTCTGCAGCCATCAGGAACACTGCCACGCCCAGCCCCAACATCCCAGGAAGATGGTGATAGAATACATACCATTGTAACCTAAGACAGGAATCTCTCATCTTCTGAGAAAATGATCTCCAGCACGGCCAATTCTCTCAGGCATCGGATACCTTGTTCCATTGTGCTCCATTTTCCTTGGTGCACCTGAAGGTCTTCTTTACAAAGGTATCTGTCCCTTATGCTTGCCAGCAGTCGTCGCCAGAGGCTGAGAGTTTCTTGGGTTTTCCTGTTCCCCTGGTCAATGACCACATCCTGGGTCAGGGATCCAAGTTGTCTGGCCTCACTTCCATCTAGCATGGTGTCATTGGCTGCAGGGTCCCAGATGCGAAGCAGCCAGGTCAGGATGGATTCATTTGTCTGGCGGGTGAACTCCCTCCGTAGGTCACGCAGCTCACCCAGGGATAAAGAGCGAGTGATGATCTCTGGCTCCGTCTCTTCTGCTTGGTGCAAAGGTCCAGCCTCTTCCTCATCGGTCAGTGTGTGGGCTGATTTGCTCTCGGATTTCTTTTTCTGAAGGGGGGCAACTGCTACTGGCTTAGGCTGTTCTGGCTCAGTGATGGCTTGTGTGGAGACTCTGTCGGTTCTTTCGGTCTCTTTTTCTTCCATGACAGTTTGTGTAGATATGGTGCCTGTTGTTTTGCTGCTTTTCTTGTCCTCATCCTGAGGATACTGTGCCGCATCGAGCATTGTTCTGACTCTAAGCATGGTGTACACGGTGCAGGTCATAGAGAGAAAAGAAAACAGAACTGACAGCAAGATTATACCATCTTTGACATCTAAAGGGAACTCAATATTTTCAAAAACTGTTGTGTCAGGTCTGAAAGGCTGAAAGAAACCACTCTCTACCTCTCTACTCTTTCCCCTAGGGGCTGGGTGTGATTGTTGAGGAGGCCCCAGATGTAGTAGCCCACACTAGGACAAGCAAACAAAATTGAGTATATATTCCGAATGGTGTTCATTGCCTTGGAGGTTATCATGCAATAGACATAGTAAACTAGTAAAGCAATTTTTATACGATACCCCGGCCTACACAGGAGCATTACTACAGGCAGGTAGTTCCCCATGTGTGGAAATTATATACAGAGCAAGGTACAGGACCCATGTAAGTATGTTGAGTATCATGGTGAATAGGTGGCTTCTAGAACACAAAATTGTAATTCTGACTTTCCTCAGGGCCTGGCCCCACATTGGGCACCAAAAAACTGTGGTAGTTTGAAAGCAAATCAGTGAGAGGCTCAAAGTCAGAACTACAATTTAATAGAAAAAATGTAATAATACAAAAACACTGACAGAGTCAGAATACAACCAGACACTCTGTCTGTCAGGGTGTTGGTAGCAGTCTAATTAGATGGTGGTTGCAGTCCTCTGGGAGTGATAGATGTGATTCTGTTGAAGCAGTGATCCTGTGAAAGGTGTAGTTCTCCTCTGAAGGTCCAGTGGTGGTGTAGAAGGGTCTGGTCTTCCTCTGGGAATCCAGTGGAAAAAGCTGGCTTGTGTTGTTTCAAATCCTAGTTTATATGCAGATCGGGATACATTGGTTCCTCATCCTGGGCGGGGCATCTCACAATGGGATGATGGGCCATTAGCTGCAGTCGTTGGGGATGAGTAAAGTGCCCCGCCTGGCTCTAACGACTGGCCCATTAGAAAATGTTCTGCTGCCATCAGTAACACTGCCACACCCAGCCCCAACATCCCATGAAGATGGTGATAGAATACATACCATTGTAACCTAAGACAATCGAAAATTGTAGTCATAAATATATAGCTATAAACGTCAGTCGAGTTGAGGAATTCCAGAGCGAGGATTTCAGAAGAGACACGAGAAGATAAGATAAGACACTCGCCCCAATTCACCGCTATCTGCCTGAAATTCATCAGGGTTGGGAAGGCGCCAAGGTGGCGGGAGGGAGGGCTGAGGCCAGGGAAAGAGGGGTATGAAGTGTAAATTTACTTCTGAACTTAATGAATATGTAACAGTTAAAGAAAGTATTTAATCCATTTGTGAAATGAACAAAAGTGTGCCTCTAGCAGATATGCTATGCACCCAGTGCTGTTTTTGCCTTTGTTCTACTAATAAGTATTCAATATTATTTTACTAAAATTTTTGTTCCTGGACCCGTTTCTAACAAAGGTATTAAAAAACTGGGTCACATGCACAGAAGGGGTTGTCATCTTGCCAGTGGGGCAGTGTCAAAGAGCTGCTGTGCGCTGCAGAAATATGAAAAGGGGCTGGAGAATTCACAGCTGAGAGAAGAGAGATCTCCATCAGCATCCTTTTTTCCATTTGCAGCTCTGGGGAGTTTCTCATCCAGTACACAGACCTGATCATACTTGAGAATTTTTGATACCATACTCCAACACCGGTAAATGACTTTGGATTAAGGCTAAAATATGAGTATCAAGTTAACAATAGGAAAAGAAGCCACATCTGGTAAATTGTGATTATTCAAATCCCAAAATACATAAACTCAGAAAATTAAAAATTAAGATTGACCTAAAAAAGACAATCCAAATACATTTATGAAGGTAAGAAACACATCTCTGGCACTCAAGCAGATGCAGCTTGCCCTTCAGTGACACCCTTCAATGAGAATGTTATTGTGATTAAAGGATTATTAGTGTTCCTAGTCCCAAACAGAAGAAAGGCTGGAGAAAGGCTCCTTCCCACATTGCTGCTGTTGCCAGCACTGCCAAAGCACAGCATTACAGATACAGCGCTGCAGCTTCACTGAGCCTTCCCCACTGCCCAATTATTCCAACCAAGAGACACACACAGGAAACTGTAGCCCAATGAAGTTCCCATTAGCTGGATTGTTTGGTGAGCCCCAGGCTGCTGTGGAAGCCAGAGCTGAGGTCCTGCCTCCCTGACACCCTGCCTCAGCTCAGAGAGCCAGTCCTTCCCCTGGGCCAACATTCTGAACCTGCACAGCGCACTGGCTCATGCAGCTGCTTTTCCCAAAAAGAGCCACTTTCCAGCTCCCAGCACTGGGCTTGCCCTGGCTGCTGAGGCACAGGGAGGGGGAACTGTGGTACCCTGCCTCAGCTCAGCTCGCCATGGAGATAGTCAGCAGCTGAGCTGCTTCCAACACCTGCACCAGGCACCTCTCCAGAGCCCACTTCCAGCAAGACTGTCAGTAACTTTAGCACAGCAGGATTCCACTGATGATGCAGCTGAAGTTTAAGATTTTCATTAACTGTGTGAAAAGCCCAAAGTATAGGTTTGTCACAGTAAACATGAAATTATTGGCAGAAAGGACTATGATTTTTTCAAGGCCCAACACTGAGTTAATTTAAAATCTAACATATGTGCAATTTCTCAGAAAGTTCATCCTCTTTAGGAGCAAAATGGAAATTGTCACCCATGGTAACAGTTATCAGATCTGTGGGTGACTATGACTACAGCTTTGTGTCAAAAAACATTTACAGCAAATACAAAGAATGTATAATCTGCTCCATCCATCGCCATTAACTCTTGGCATTCAAAAGACATAACCTAAATCCTGAAATGAAAAATTAAAAAAGGCAAAGCTTCATTACAATCAGGATTATACCACCTCCAAACTGAAGAGGAAAAGGGAGACGAGGAACTTCTACCAGGAACCCTTTGATCCATGCATTCATGGACCAGACTCCATGCCTGTTTCTCGCATGGATAATTGGCCTTTGCAAATTCTTCTGATAACTTTCCAGAGTGCCTAGGGTGGGAAAGGTATGGGATCACAAAAAGGAGAGACCATTCCCAGACAACAAGAATGAAGCTAAGACAACTGTGGGAACACAAAGGGAAAAAACTGTATTGCATATCAGACTTTACCCCCCTGAACTATTCCGTTTCTCCTGCAACTGGCAGAGTTAAATCTTTTATCATGGCAAGGATCAAGGACCAAACGCAGCCTATCAAACACCTGAATATGGTCTTCCTTCTACAGCTTCAGAAAGGGCAAACAGCACATTTCCATCCTAACGCAATGAGCTTTATTACTCCAATCATGTCTTATTAATCACAGATCACATAAACACATGGAAAACGCACACAGACAGATATCTAAAAATACAAACAAGGCAGAAGCAGTCATTAGGCCTCTGACAATGAGAGTCTCAGGTTAAATGTACAGACTCCTACACACAAAGCCTGAAGGCTTTGAAATTGTGCTTCAAGAAAAATGATCAAAGTCAAATGACCAGCAAGTAATTCCTGGGAGACAAGTTATAGGTACAATCAAATTAAAATAAAACCAGTTACAGATTTCTGTGCAACACACCAGAAATGGAAAAAGTGTAGAGGACAGCTGCAATACTTTACAATACTTGCTTAGTGTTCCAGTCTTACTCCCAGAGCATGACACTGAATATATTAAAAGTCTAGCTGCAGTTTCTGTATGGAGTAACAATATTTACAGTCCACATATATGTTTTTAATTCCTTGTCATAAATGAAATTACAGTTCTAGCTTAAAAGCATGAAAATGAAGCAGTTGCCAATGTGCAGTACAGCAGACATAAGATGTCAGGGAAGTGAAAATTTGTATTTTTGCTTTGTTACTATAAATAGATTCCATAAAACTGTAGGAATGTCACTACAAAGATCTGATATGTAAAGTGGTGAGAGAATGACGGGGACACGTTACGTAGCAGGAAGAGATATTTCAGGGTGTTAAAGCATTGGGTTTAGCTGCAGCTCAAATAGAACATACCACAACCTTGAAATGTTGGCTGTGTAGCCACACTGCAACAGTTTCAAGTCAGTAAAACTTCACCCAGGCATAGCAGTTCATCTATCCTGGCCCTTATGCAGAAGACAAAATATGGCTGAGGCATAAAGAATTGTTCCTGAAGTCACCAGCATGATGGCAGAACAGCTCGTGCCATGAAAAATACTGCACCTGTAGGTAATTGTCATGTTCCAACAGCTTGCTGCCTCTCCTTTCTCTGACAAACATAGAAAGATGCTCCTCTTCACAATTAACAGTTAAACAATTTATAAAACTGCTTTTTTCTTTTGTTTTGTTTCTGACATTTAATATGCTCTGCTGTAGCTATTGTAGGTAACAGGAACCAAAGGTTGATTATATCCTCAACTGACAGGTCTCCTTCAATTAGCACACATATACTAAAAGGACAAGATTCATAATAAGAAATAATAAATAAGAACATATGAACATAAATATTAATTATAGAGCCATGCAATAAGCTAGAAGTGCATAATTTTCAAGCATTTTAAAAACAATTTTTTTTAAACTGAGAAGTGGTTAGACTATCAGGTAAAGGCTAAAGCATTTTTAGCTACCCTACACAAACACAAGTGTGGATGTATGGCCAAATCTTGGGGTTGAGATGCTGAAGTCTAGAGACATGATTTAACCTTAGAAACTCACAGGTGGCAAGCACTTTGCTTCCTGAATTCAGTACCTCAAAGATCCTTGGGATTTTGTGATGGTAGCTGTGCTGGATGAAGAATACCAGCTACTACAGGCTTTGTCCATATGATGATCAACACTGATATGCCAAACCATAATCTGTGTTCTGTACCCTTAAATCACCATCTGTCCCTAGTAAATAGCACTTCCTTTAGAATTCCTTCTAAGCAATGTCTCACAGACTCCCAAAAAAGCAAATACTGCATTTTAGTTTTATAACAAATATTACATTTTGTCCACTAACCTTATGGCTAATAAAAATGCAGCTAGTGATATGAGAGGCCTAATGAGATGATAATCATTAGACTGCCTGCTGTATTAAAATAATTTCTAATCGTGTGACATGCTGCAGTTGAACCATGGCATGCTCCCCTCGTGGAGTCTGAGGATAAAATACACTCTTGTACTCTGAAATAAGCTCGAGCATCCATCAGGCTGCACATCCAATTAAAAACTGTACCAGAGTGTTGGTAGCACAGACCTGGAGCATGGAAACACCTCAGCACCTGTTAAAGCAGTCCCATTAGAATCTCCATGCACAAATTCCATCTTCTTTGGATCTACATAGAGCAATATGTTCTGCATCCCAGAACACAAACATATAGAGGAGCTGGATGTGGGAACAAAATCTGGCAAACATCAGATACACTGAAGTGAAAAAGAAGCTCCTGGAAATTCTCAGCCTGTACAGCAGCCACCCTCCTAGCTTTCAATGCAGACGATGCCCTTTTCAAAGGATGCCTGTGTCATTTTTCAGAGACTCACAAAGCACTACCACAGAGCAACACAAGGCACATTCCCAGAAATTATCTACTTCTGCTTTGCCTGCTTGTATAGAAGTGATGGTCAAAACAGCTTTCCTGCAGGATTGTGCCACATGACAACCTTGCATTCTTGCCTGTGTTTTGTGTTTGCAGCCAGAAGCCAAAGATCACAATCCTGATGGATAAAACAAAGGGCATGTGAAGCTTTAAATCTTGCAAAAGAGAAAAAGAGCCACATATTTTGCATAACAGAGTATTGCTACATTTGCCAAATGTCTTTCCTCTAAAAATTTTTGCTGTTTTAGTTGAAGATACTTTCCACATAGCTTTCTGCTCAGATGTGCATTAGCTACTGTTTTAAACATACTCTTCAAGAGTGAAAAATGGGGTGTTTAATATTCTCCCCAAAAACCTTACAATAGCTGTAACCTTTAAATTCAACACTAAAAAATGAGAGCATCTGACTATTCTTCCACAGCACAACAAAGTTCAAAGAGTTGAGCACAGACAGCAGATTTTGTTCTACTTGCATTTTGTGAGGACAAGAAGATGAAAATCATCTCTGCATAGCTACAAAAAATGCAAATAGCAAAAAGGCTTATCTATTTGCACTGTTAGAAAATAGGTCAAAACCTGAATAAATATAAAAACTCAGCTCTCCTTTTTTCAAGATACAGTCATTCTAGCTCAGATCACAGGTATGTCAGCTGCAGGTGAAGACTTGCTTCCCACCTTTTTTCTAAGGGCAATTGAGAATTTTAATCTTGAACTAATGAATCCTGCTACTAGTAAAAGGTTACACAAAGTGGTAACAGAAAGCAAGAAGAATTGATGAAGCATAAAACCCAATTATTTTGAATCCTCTTTCACTGCCTATAAATGCTTTATTTCTTACTACAATACACTAATCTTTCAGTGGAGCAAAGCCCTACTGTAGGTGGCTGGTGTGTTGGGAAGGTTAAGTGAGATAAATTGTACTTGGTAAAAAAATGGTGAAACATTTGCCTTTCCACTCTATCGTATAAACAAAATTTCACATGGGACAAAGTAAGCAATCCCCAGTTCCGTTATGAACAAGCACAGCAGGAGTAGCATGACTCTCGCTTTAAGGTGACACAAACGTGTCATCTCCCACTTCTTATATTTACAGTGTCCAAAAACCTCATGTTGATGGAAGTCTGCAATGAAATTTCTCTTTTAGGGCACCAGTTTGCAGAATAAATATTACGTGGGGTTTAGATTCATTCAGGAGAACCAAAGGTACCAACGGGAGTTTGCACACTACATCGCTTGTAATGTAAAACAAAACCTTTCACTTCTTCCACACTTGGCTTATGGATTTTTCCATGGCTGTTTGCCCCAAGATATACAGGAACTGATCTGTATCACAGGCTAATCTAAAGGAACGTGTAGGAAAGCACAGTAAGACCAAAACAGAAATAAAGTCGATGCAGAGGAAGTGACATCCACACTCTGGATGTGAAGGTGAATTGGAGGTGTGGTGCCAGACAAGCTGTAGTCTGTTCCCATGGGTTGAATGCATATTAGCTCTAGGCATCATATTTTCCACTTTACTTTCATTCCAATTTAATCCAGCTCTCAAACTTAATTTTATGGTGCAAAGCAAGGCACAGTAGGCAGGTGCAATCAGGAGCTTCACTTCAAAAACACATTCCTGACACAAGCTGTAATGCAGATAGAACTGCAACCACCACAGTTCTCTCAAGAGTGTTAAGACTCTCCAGATGGAAAATAAAGGAAAGAAAATAAGCCAACCACCATTTGACATGGAAAGAGCATTCCAGCTCTTATAGCTCAGCACCAATCCATCCTCTGAATTCCAACTTTTGTTGAATCATCATAAAGGACTGTGTGGGGCTTGGTTCCTGGCTATCAAAGCCAAGAGGGACACACGAGTCCAGCACAGCCATGTTCAGTAGTAGATGACAGCAGAACAAGATTAAGTACCTAAGCATTTTCACAGACAAGAGATACAGGCCAGAGAGAAGAAAGAATACAGGATACTTGTACATTCCCAGCAGTATAAAATGTCTATTCTGTAACTCCTGAAAGTAGAAGTAAAGCTGTCGTGGCTCTGAGATGCCTTTTGGAGGAACATGGTCCCTAGTCATCATCTGTATTTCTCAGGTTAAAAATGGGATTTTTGCTTTAAGTATTACAATTTATCTCACATCTGATCTTCTCTTCAAAAACAGCCCAGGCAAATGACATTTTAAACATTTCCCTATGTGTGGTTATTTCCAGTTGGCAGGTATGGGTAAATGATACCATTACTTGGGAGGAACTAATTTCAAATCCTGTTTAGAACAGATGTGCTAAAGTGAGTTTTCTCCATTGCAGAAAGGACCTTTTAATGTGTTGCCAGTATTTTCGCAACGGTATTTCACTGAGTGTTTTTCTTTGGTCCGGCACAAAACTCACATGTAAGAGATACAAACAAAGCAATGAAGGACACAAATCTGCAAAGACTAGTAATTTAGGCTATGTTTTAAATAAATTTAAGACTCACTAATTATTCTGGATGCCTTACTTGAATTACTTGCAAGGGCCTCATTTTCAAAAGGCCTGTAAAACAGACTCCTCTCAGGAATCACAAGTTTGGCCAGGCACACTTTGAAGAAAGCCAGTACTGAACATAAATTAATACATTATTTGCATACATATCCACCTAAAGCAGGAGACCACAAACAAGTCAGGAACATTTTCTTCTGAGAAGGATTAGTAAAAAGGCACAGTCACTGGGACACTAGTCTTTCATCCAAAAAGCAAGTAAGTGTATTCTGTAGAAGCTCGTATACAAGCTCCCCAGGTTAAAAAATCGACATCAGGCATGGTATATCCAGACAGGACAATCTTTTCTTTTTGCTTTGGTAACGTAATTTTAAGCAGGGGTCCCAGAAACCTCTTGAGAACATTATTGCCATCCAGTCAGTCACTTCAGCTGACAGTGCTGCTGACAGGTTCTCTTCATTCAGAGAGAGCTGACAATCTAATCTTCAGCCCTCAGCAAAATCTAAGTCACACCACTGTGTCATATTACAGTGTGCACCCCAGAAACAGAAGAAATGAGCAAATCCTCATTACTACACCTTCAAGTAAAGCTTCTGAAACAGAAAAGCAGGAAAGCTTTTGAAAGAAGAAAATACATACCTGTTCCACTGCCTTTTACTACTGTTGTTGTGTGAAACTGAGAGGACCTCAAAAAAAAACATTTGCTGTGTGGTCTTGCTTCAAATTGTTACCAACAAGTCATCTAGTTCAGAGGTACCAGAGCATGACAAAACTATTTGTCAGATACCTTTTTTGCATTTTTGGGGGAAGGAGGGGAACAAAACAGAAAAATACCTTCTCCAATGTTAATCTGACAGTGAAAGCTTGGCTTTAGGGTAGGTCCTCTCTGTCTACCCAGAAAAGTAAACATTCTTTGCCTGCATAGATTTTGCCTTCCCCTGCAAGAAGGACAATGGCTGATGCCCACAGGGCTCTTTCTAGCTGTTTTCTAGCTACAAACATAAAAGAGGGCCCCTTGTTGGTTAACATCTTGTACACACTGCCTGGTTTTGGCCAGTTTATGCAATATGTACACACAAAGTTACAAGTGCCTCAGAGGTCTGGGGAGCTGACACACTGTAAGAACAGAAACTGCAGAGGCAGGAAGCCTGTTAAGAGTGATTACCAGCATGGGTCAAATATATTAGGTACTTCTTAACATACTATGTTCTCCAGAAGACTGTGCATTGTGATGAAATGCAAGCCTAGTTTTGCACTACAGTTACACTTGCAACCATTGCTCTCTTCCTCAGTGTCAAAGGTGGCACCAACACTTCAGAAGGACCAGGCTGGGTAGGACAGGGTGGGGCTCTTACACATGATGTTTTCCATGCAGAAGCAGAGAACCTGATCTTTCAAATCATATGGGAAACCATTCTCCAACAAAAAACACACATAAAAACACCAGGGCAAAGAATGGAAGTGGTACTTACGCGGCATGATCCCTTGGCTCACCAGCTCCTCCCGTGTGCGTCGCTGCTGGAGCTTCAACTGCAGCACTGCACGACAGCAGAGAGAGGGGAGAGAAGGAAATCCATCAGTGCAAGGAACAACTGAAGAGACACTTTCAAATGCATCTTGTTTTCTTCTCTGGATGCCAAGGCACTGGTGAGCAGCAGAAGGAGAAGATCCCCCTCCCACCCTGCTGCCCTGCCCTGCTGCAATTGCAGAAGTGGCCCCCAGCAGTCAGGTTTCTGTAGACTGCTGCAGCCAGGGGGAGAGGAAGTTGCGCAGGGTCATGGCAGGGTGATAAAAATCCACAAAGCCAGGCCTGTTTCTCAGTTCTTTCTAGAGCACCAACTGCTTTCCAAACTATTAATATTAAAAAACAAAGAGAAACACCAGCTGACAGTCCTCCAATGAACACAGAGTGACACCCCAGCTGCTAATGACTCCTGAAAACTCTAATTACTATGTGCAGATTAAACGATATGTCAAAATTGTTGGTCGTTACTCTAAATTACAAGGCTGATTTCCTTCCTCAGCTCCGAAATTCACCTTCAGAAACATCTCATGAAAGTGAAATACCACGGATACATCTAGAAGTGTCCTTCCACTGCAAAAGGAATCCCTTATCACTAGAATTTTTCCTATTTATTTTAGCATAACAGAACATATTCATTACCTGTGTGAAATGCAATTAGCTGGGGTTTTTTCTAGTGCAAATCCATGGAATAGTCATAATTTCAACATTTAGATTATAACAGCAGTTTCCCTTTAAACTATACAATCAAAGCAACATTCTAGACTGTTCTTACAGTCAAAGATACCTTCCATATGAAAGCAACCTTTCAAAACTGAAGAAAAAATTCACATGAATGTGCAGACACACACCTCAAAATAGGACAACCTGAGTATTACTGAATCCCATTTGCAATCAAGCCCAAACTCATAAGTATACTCAACATAAAATCTTATAAAATGAATGGCAATGCATCCCATCTCCCCTGCTTTAATTTGAATTTCTGTCAAGCTTATGCCTTTTGTATAGTCCACATAATGAAAGTCCACACGAATGTAGTAGAACCACTAGAGAGCAAAACTGCTCTACAGTCTAACTATACAATCTCTTTATAACCCTTGTCTCCTTTCTTAAGTACTGTGTTTGTCCAGTACATTAATTTTATACATTATATCCACATTTGTATTGTACACTCCCTAAAGCAGAGATCAAAAAATTTAAGAAGATGCCACTTTGTCTACTTACAGACATCATCACATTTCACCTGCTTCTTTCAACCTGCTATTTGCAGTTTGTTTTTGACTAAGGTACATCTTCCAATAAGGGTTCTGGTCTTCACATGTATAAAAAAAGATCCATCTCTTCCTTCCCATGGTTGTTTCCATAGCACCTAATCACCCTCACATAAATCACATTTAATTTTCTTCTTGGATTTGTCTGGCTTCCACTTCCATTGACTTGATGTGCCTTTCTCTGAAACTGTTTATGACAGTGAGAGGAGTACCTCCTACCTGTGAAAATACCTCTGTGCACACAGTGTGCAAACAAGTTACCTCTCTTCTGTTTCTTAAGACAAACTATGATTTCTTAATCTATGCATCCTGGGCAGGAAACTACTTTCTGTGTGGGATCGGCCAAGAGCCAGAAGGAGGAGGAGGGAACACAGAGGGGAAGGAACAGGCCCTTCATTTGGCTGTGAAATTGCAAACAGAAGTGGTAGTTCCAGACTCTTCCTCCCACCCAGCATGAGATCGCACTCCTACTTCTGTGCTAGCGTGAGGGCCAGCACAGCTCACAGCCTGCCTGCTCACAGAGCTTCTCATTTGCTGGACTCCTTTTGAGGTTATCAAAACCCAAATCTACATGAGCACTTGATCTAACACCTTGCTGAGACAGTGGCAAATCTCTCACTCCCCCTACCACCTCTCATGTCCCCCTGACTGGTGTCTGGACTCACTGACACGACAGAGACCCAGCCCAGTCAAAACAGGCACCAGTTTTTGCTTTAGTGAGTTGAAGAGGATGACCACATAGTCAGGAGCTGTAGTGGAACAACCAGGACCCCAGGTATTTGCCAGCATTGAAGGTGGGAGCTGGACTTCATCCTTCCAACAGCACACTGCCACTAAGAGATTTCTGCCCCATTAGGAGCTGCCCATTAAATCTCTCACTGCATGGCATTACGTCCACTACTGAGCCATGTAGGGACTCATATCCATACCCTAAATTAGCACATCTTACTAAATGTATACAGACAAGGCACAGATCTATAGCATCAGGTCAACCTCCCCAGCTTTAAGTGCAGATAATCTTATTATTACTCATGTCTTCCTATTTACACATGCAGTAACGTATGTTAGCCCCTTCTGCCACTTACTTGCTACGACCATCTACCTTCCCTCACATTTTGAACCACACCTACTATTTACCTTTCACCTCCCAGCCAGGGATTTTCAGCAAAAAACTCCCCCACACAGGTGTGGCTGGCAGTTTTTGCTCCTGGGTGCACACCTGTATTGTCATCTGTATTAATGTGCATTTTGCTCAACTGTCTCAGTTTGCCTAAATGATCTAAACCATTTTTTATGCCATTATTTATTCCTCCACTAGTATTTGTTCTGTCCACACTGTTACAATCTCTTGTATGAGTTTCCAGACTGCATCAGGCTGATCTCAACCAGAAATGCTTTTCTGCTTTCTATGATCACAACCAGTTCTTAATCCAATTAAGCAATACTTCATTAAATTCAAATATACTTCTTAAAACCAAAATACATCGTACTACTAAGTTAAAGATGTTATAAGTCTGTTGCACCCAGACAAAACCCCTAGCAACCAAATTTCACTTATCCAAATGACAAAATCACATTTGAGCAGACCTGTTTTCACAAACTGGAAAGCTGATCAGCATGATTATACTGCTATTCTTATACCACCTGAATTCTTGATCAAATTTTCCATAGTCTTTTTCCTTGAACTGACAGCAGATGAGCCACACTTTACTCACTCACCCTTTGTCAGCAGTCATGCAAAATGTTATAGGTCTGTCGCTCTTCTGAAGTCTCCCTGCTGTTCCCAGATTTATTAGAAATGACTCTCAGTCAGACTGCTAGAGTCTTCATCATATGACTTAAAATTCCCCTCCTGATTGCAGCCTCCCTTATGAATTTTCTAAATATATCTTATTTCTTTATTAGTTACCATCTACTACCTGTTTTCTCTATCCATTATATGCACCTTTTATTTTTAAACCCTATGTCCCTTCACAGCAACAAACTAGCAATTGTCAAGAGAACTAAACTGGAGAACAGAAAAAAAGTAATTTTCAGGACCCTTTTTTATAAGCACTAAATAATTCCTGGGATTTATGAATGTATATATATATATATACGTATTAAGCACAAGTTATAATCAGCCATAAAGTACTTTTTTTTTCCCAATGCAGCTTATTTTTGTGGGAGGGAGGATGGCAAAAAGGATTATTTCAGTTCACTCTTGAATACATTTTGACTTAACTAAGTACTTGGAGTTCCCAATGCCATTTCATATATTTAGGAGATCACCTGTTTACATGTGCGAGTGTGTGAATCCTATATATAGATTAACAGATGTCCCAAGCACCAATCCAAGGCTGTTGTACATGGAGCTCAGCCAAAGTTCTAGAATAACCAGAGAAATTCAAAGCTACTCTAAGACAGACTGAAGTGTAAGTCTTTCAGTCACTAATGGACAATCTTCTGTTTCCTTTACCCCTGTACTTAACCTGTAAATTAACTTTCAAATTAAGAATAAATCAGGTCATATAAAGGGCAGTGTATAACTGCTGGCTAGAAAATAAGTTCCAAACTGGTGCCCTTCTACTATATGCAATATTTTGTGGGATTTGTATGCTTGTCAGATTTTCCCACTCAAAACTGGGCATAATTTATTTATTTCACAAGTATGAAACATTCCCAATTAAATTTTGAACAATGTTTTTATATCACTAATGGACCATTCCAAGAATTAGTAAAACATTCCAGAGAAATCTGGGAGCTAGGATAGAGGACCACTGCCAGCAGTTTAAGAGGAGTAGAGGAGAACTGCAGTGGTGGGAGAGGTATTAAATGACAAATAATATTGTGACACAGCTACTATCAACAGAGTTACCCTGTTAGTAAAATACAGCATGTCATGATGATTTTTTGTTCGTCTTAGCATAAAACTTTCTCAACAGGGAACCCACAGGAATATTCCAGGACCAGCTACTCATGGCTGGTGGCAGCTCAGATTTAACAGTATATAATTCATATACAGAGCCTGCACCCATAGGGGCACTTTCAGGACAGCTACAACTCTGGTGGTAGTTCAGGGGGACATTAGTAGTAAGCAGATGCAAGAACAAATATCTATGGTGAGCTAAGTTGTTTTTTGCAGCTCATCACCTAAATCTGCAGCAGCGTACCTGCCCTTAGACACATATATGAAAGCCCTTCTATTTCTAAACCACACTGCATTTAGTAGTGTGACTAGAACTAGTGCAGAAACTAGACTGCAGATTCTGCATCTCAGCATTTAAACAGAGAAAAAAAAAATTAAAATCTCTTTTCAAAGATTGTCTCACATATCAGGACAGGTTTGTGACAATAAATTTTAAAAATATTCTGCATTTCCTGTTTTCTGAAAACTAGCAAGAAGAAGCACACAGCTGTGAACTGCAGCTTGTGGTGAGACCTTGTACATGTTACACTGAATACAGACTTACTGCCAAAGGGAGTCTGTGCTCACATTTCTACAAAACCTTTCCTGCTAAGGAATCCCAATCGATACTTAGTGTCACCCAACCAAGGTAATGATTAAGCACAGCCATATGGTGGATTACAACTGGGACAGCATGAGCAGCAGTGCAGATCAGGAAGGAAGGAAGGCTGCTAGAGCCAAATGAAATCCTGTAGACGGACTGAGGGAGGCAGAACTCCCTGGAATTCGGTCTGGGATACCCATGCAAAATGGGAGAGTGCAAGACATAACCTGTGTATTAACAAGAAAGGCTCTATGCACCCAGACGTGATTTATCGATTTTGTACATTCAGTGAAAGCAGATAGAAGAATTCTATCTGCTTGATAGAAGAATTCATCCTTGCAACCCAATCAATAAACCATGTGATTAGGAAGAGAAACTACTGAAGAACAAGTGAAATTAGCCTAAATTCATTATCTAAGCTGAGGAAAGTGCAAGTGTAAGTAAAAGCAGTAAAAAGCAATTTAATGCTCATTTATTTGTACATTGCTCAGCACCTCTGCAGAGTCCATTTTGAAAGCATTGAGCTGCTACAGCATCCTCTTAACGCACAAGAAAGCACTAATACAGCACAAGCTGGGATAGGAACTTGCCAGTTAGTTCAACACCTCTCCCTTACTGTAGTGACAAAGGAATTTCATGAGAATTTTCACCGGCCCAGCACTGAGCAGGTCTGACCAGGTTTACTTTGTGAGGGTCAGAGACCATGGACTGAGGAGATGTGGTGCAAGGCCACCATTTCCAGCCCACACATCCTTTCCAATTTTTCAGTCCAATATGTATAACACCGTGTGGTAGTTTGAAAGCAAATCAGTGAGAGACTCAAAGTCAGAACTACAATTTAATAGAAAAATTAAAATAAATGCAATAGTAAAAAAAACACTGACAGAGTCAGAATACAGCCTGACACCCTGTCAGTCAGGGTGTTGGTAGCAGTCCAATTAGATGGTGGCTGCAGTCCTCTGGGAGTGATAGATGTGGTTCTGTTGAAGCAGTGATTCTGTGGAAAGGTGTAATTCTCCTTTGAAAGTCCAGTGGTGGTATAGAAGGGTCTGGTCTTCCTCTGGGAATCCAGTGGAAAAGCTGACTTGTGGTGTTTCAAATTCCAGATTATATCCAGATAGGGATGCTTGGTTTCTCCCCCTGGGCGGAGCATCTCACAATGGGAATGGTGTAATTTTATCAGTGGGACTCAATGGCCCATTAACAGAAGATATCCCCTGGAGCCATCAGGGATGAGCAAGGAAGAGTGCTCCACCTGGCCCCAACAGCCCACGAAGATGGTGACAGAATACATACCATTATAACCTAAGACACACCATATGCAACCAATTTAATTATAATATGCAACAATAAAAGACAACTTTGATGACACGAGGTATTTGCTGAACAAAATTGGCACAGCTGTTTGTGCAGAACTGGGGCCTTTACTTCAAATATTACAGTGCCATGTAACCACTGCTCTGAAGGATGAAGCCACCTTTTCACTTACCACTCAGCCAGCAGCTCTTCTAATTACACTAAGAAGGGAATTTTTTCCTACTTTCTGATTAAATAGTCACATTTGACCAGAAGCAAATGCCAAATTCAGCTTTTGAATATGCAGCACACCAGCTATTGTTTTCTGTAGAAGCTATATCCTACTGAATTCAGTCCCTTGGAGATGTGGTAAGAAAACCTTTCCCTCACACCAAAAAATGGTCTCTGAGCATTTTTCAGCTGTGCCACCTTACAAAACAAATGTTGACTTGCATTAGATTTTTCAGGCTTCAACAGGAAGCCAGATTAGATTCACCAGCAAGGGCAGCACATGTAAAACTCCAGTTGCAACACCTTTCTGTACAGAAGCAGCAAAGGGCTGTTATTGTACCAAATTACATGCAGGGTCCACAAGAAGCTGTAAGAAAAAATCAGCTGTGATAGTTTGTGATCAGTGAGTCAAGCATACAATGATCAGTGATACAATAGTCAAAATTAATTTTCAATAACTTAAATTGCTGAGGTGGATTACTTTTTCTGTTTTAGAGCTGCATTTTTCTGGTGCTGTTGACAACACACTCCACACCACACAGAATGTGCTAGAATGGGGGTTACCAACAAAGAAAAGCTAACTTTTGGGGCCTTTTTTAACGGCAATTTTCTGAGCCTAACAGCATTTTAATCCACTAACTGCTGATGGGAAATACATGCTGGCTTTGCATTTAAGCAGACTGTGCAGTTAACAGAGAAGCATTTAAGTGAAGCTGACTGTAAATGACACCCAAACTGCGGGGATTATATGACAGTTTGCTACCCTGGGAAGGGGATGCCAAAAATTCATGTCCCTCGGTGGGGTGAAGGAGAAGCAGCAGACACACTGTTGATCCTCACAATTTGCAAGCATCCACTGTTGTTGGGAGCAGCAGCCATACGGTTCTGTGCATCTCTGTGCATTTTAAAGAATAGCTTGTAGTAAGCCTGCGCAAAGGGAGAGTTAAGTAGAAGTTTATTTCTTTACTATTCGAGACTATCTCACGTTCCACTACCTCTTTTCTCTACTGAAGCCACAACAGCTGCTATTAAAATGCCGACAGCTTCCTCCGCTCTTCCTTAGCAACCATGCTATGGAGAAAATGGAGTTTGGGAGGGTAAAGAATAGAAAGAAAATTTGGTTTGGTCTCTTCAACTGTTACAAGAACCTTTCACACTAAAGGCAAAAGCCACTTATTTATATTCATGCTGTGGTCTTCCCTCTGTGAGAAGTAGGACTGGGACCACTCTCCCTACACCCAAAGAGGAGGTCTGTGAAGCATATCCTGAACAGGAAACAAAACTGGGATCGGGAGCAGTTCCCTTCTGCAGGTTCTGAGAGTGATGAAAGTGGATTTCTTTGCAGAACTGCAGAGATCGGAATGTCCTGCTGCAACATTCTGAGATAGAAAGGTGTCCCAGATCAGTTTGGGGAACACTGCATCACAGGCAGTTCTTGTATAGAGGGCTTGAAACTTTTTTCATGACCACCTCTTACTTCTTATCCTCTTAGGAAGCTTATGAAAACATTAAACATTTGTACAGATGAGAACAGGAGTATGATTATGCCTGATGTAGACCTAAACCCTCTATCAAGTGATTCTTAAAAAACAGAACAGTTTCTTCACCTCCAAAGCAACAAATTTCAAAATATTTCACAGTGGATGTGCTAGCAATAATCCAAGGATGCAGTGTGGATCATATCACACCGGAGTTGTTTTTTCCATCCAGCACTTCTAAAAGCCTTCAGGCTCTCAAATGCCCAGCATCTTTTAAGAGCAGGTGAAAAGTACAGAAAAAAAGTGACTGGTCAATTAAGAACACAAAGACAAGGAAAAGAGAAAATTAACTGACTCTCAGAACAAGAAGGGCTTGTTTCTTGATAAAATCACACTCTTCAAAGCTTCTACAGCTCAGAATATTCTTGGGCCATTGTAAGAGTCTGGACGGAAATCCCTATCTGCCTCACGACCATCGACAGAAGCAGAGGCTGAAAACCCAGAGACCCTAAGAGGGGAAAAGGACTTTTGCACAATGAAGTCCGGCCAGATCCTGGTGGGGTGCCTGCCAGGCGCCCAGCTGTGCTGCAGAGCTGTGCTGCAGAGGCGTGTTGACACGTGCCCGTGGGAACCGTGTCCGCCCGGCTACCGGGGCGGAAAGGACTGCACAAGAACTATATGTCTTGTACAGCTGCACCTGTACCCTAAAACAATGGGCCCTACTCCCCCACCTGCTGGCTACTTGCCCCTCGCCTCTGGAGGGATTGCCTCATCTCTTGGTTACCTGCCCCTCGCTTTTGAAAAGACTATAAAGAGACTCTCAAAAGGTACTCCTACGAGATCTCCCTACGGACGAGACGGAGTCCATCAGATCCGGACAACGAGGACCTCGTCGTGCCGTGGTAGCTATTAACCCCTTTCTTTTCTCTCTCTCTCTCTCTCTCTCCTACATCTCTCTCTCCTCTATCGCATAACCGTGTTGTTGGCACTCAATAAAGTGCTTTTGATTTTGATTGAAGCAAAAAATACTTGTCCCTGTTTTCTTTTGCACTCTGAGATTCAAAGTAACGAACCATCACGACCCCTGCTCCTACGAGCGGATCGTGACAGCCATATAAAATCATTGACATGGCATGCAGCTTACACATGCCTGTTGATTGTCTATATGAGTGAGTTCCAGAAGACTGGTTTTGGCTAGAAACAAACAAAAAAAATAGGTTCAGGACAATAGTCCTTTATTGCTGGGAGGATGCCACTGGAAGAGAAATATGAAATAGGAAAAATTTAAGAAGATGTCTTCAAAGGATGATGGAATACTGTATTATTTTTTAATGAGTCAATGTTATGAGGAATTAAGTAGTTCTCTTACTGGAGACAAATACAGATTCTTTGATACAGTTAATTTAGCAGAATTAACAATCCCAACCTACAGTGGAAAGTGCCCCAAAGAATATGAAATCAGAAGCACACAGTCAAAAGTAAAAGGATCTGTCTCCATCCTCATATTACCACAAGGCAGCTGGCTCACACAGAGCACAGGACAACAAGCTACCTCAGCAGGTAATTTTTGAGGCTTAATATCAAATTTAATAAATGTAGAAATAACATTAATGTTAATTAAAAACTGTATTTAGAAGACAAAACCAGTATTTACAGCAATTTTAGTTTTGTTAGGACACGGCACTATAAAACAAAATCAGTAGCACCATCCAACTACCAAGACATAATATAATCTAAACTCCAGACAGGACAGAACAGTTACTCCAAGTTACTTGGCTCTCCAAGGCTCAAGTCAGCATTTGCTTTGGTGGTAAAATGTGCAGATCCCAGAGGAAGAACCAGTTCACAGCCTTATCAGTTTAGTTCTTTGCTTCTGAGATCCAGCCTCAATATTGCACACAATTGAACGTGCTTATTTCACAGCAGCTACTGATGCATATGATTTCAAATAAATGCAAACTTGATTATTACTATGAAAGTTATGCTGAATTTTGCAGGATTCTTTTCATGTTTATTTATAATTAAGACTAGCAGTTGCTGTGCATTTCCCAGCATTCACCTTTACCTTCTTCCTTCATGATTTAGCTCCTGCCATTTCCACTAAACATGTAAGATTTAGGGGGAGTTAATGCCCTTTTATTCACTGCTACTTTTTAATGCAATGCCAGTTTTGTCTCCTTTGAAAGCAAAATTTTAAAATCAGATACATTTGTTACTATTAGTACATAAGTGTTTCTATTGAATACATAGAAGCCCACTCTTAACCATAAAATCTTGGCACACCTATAATCCACCTCAGCACTTGCTTGAAACTCTTAAAATACAACTTTAAGAAATTAACCTGAAATACACATAACATGGTATATTTAGTAAGATATGCAACATTTAAAAATGCACAACAAGCTTGTCAACAGGAAAAGTTGGTTTACTTTCTGTGCAGGGTACTGATTCTTATAAAATCATTTTGTCTCAGTAGTACTGGTTAGGTGAAAATAAGCATGTGAGTAACTAGGCACATATCCATATCTATGGAATTTGGCTACCATGCATGATCCAACAAGATGACCTGTAACAAAATACCTAGGTGGAAAGGTCTACCTAAAATTGACCCTGGTATCATAATACAGTAAATATTAACTGTAATCAGTACTTGTTGATGCCATCTATATATCCATCGTTACTATTTATAGCTGGAGGAGAAGTCTTGAGGAGGGAAAAACAGAGAGAATTTCCCAACTCCATGTGTAAACTTGAGTCACAGTCTACAGTGATTTGTATTTTTCCATGAAACAATGAACAAGGAGGAACTAACATTGCCCTTAACCAGCTTGCAAAGAAGACCCTAGAAAGAAATTCTGCCAGATAATTTAACATGACATGGCAGATGGGGATGAATGAAGAAAAAAGAAGGAATAGGTAGATATATCCTGACAATTCGATCTACTGCTGTCTACTAAGGTGACAGTACAAAATGCAAGCTACACAAGGGAAACACAAGTTCAAACCCTTTTCATTTTTTTTCCTTGGAAAAAGAGAGGTATCTCTGCCTATAAGAAGAAAGAGCTCCAACCATTTTGTTTTCCATAGAGATGATACACAGGAGTTGTTTATATTTTTTTTCTGAAAACATATACAGAATTTTAAAAAAATGTTTTGAGGTATGTCAGAATCTGAACAATTTTTCATTGTATTTAAAATTCTGAGTTCAAGGGATGTGTTTTTGTGGGCTTCTTACAAGCAGAAAGAAAATCAAGCATTGAGACAGTGCCCAGATACATCCATAAAACACATGATTGATTAGATATGTTTATAACACTAAAATTGATGAAGAAATCTTTCCATGCCCCTTGCAGCAAAAGAGACATGGTCAAATACTTTTCCTTCATAATTTGCCTCCCATACTTCAATTTCTGCTGCAGCAGAGTGTTCCAGTGTATGAACAGCCTCATAGATCAAGGTCACAAACTTCCTCAAACATTTCTGAGACTGGTTTTGGCCCAGTGATTCAGCCTTCCTTCTGCCACAGGGCACCCTCTTACAGACAGAGGTTAAAAGTTCCCCTCACAGGAATCATCTAATGGTCAAGATACCACAGAACTTCTGTGGCAACAGCTGGGACACCTCGACGTATGAGCTGTGTTTTGGGGTTTTCCACTTAAACATGGAATAATTATGTATTTCCAAGACCATTTCAGATTTTTAACCACCTAAAGATCTTTGGTTTACTGAAACCAAATGCAAATGAGAGCAAATGTGTTTTTCCACAAGTAGTAGAAAAAATTACTTAGAAGTATGCAAATTTAAACACAAAACCAGCAGTTCTTTAGAAGAAATAATTAACTAGTTATACAGGGAACTCCGAAAGTTGGGCCTTATAATTTTAAATTAGTTAGCTTGAGCATCTCCCAGCTTCAGCTGGTTCATTGTGCTGACAGTTATTTCATGGGACATGAAACAAAAGTGGTTTTGTCCAAGGTGCATATTACATGCAAAACAAAGACTCAGAGCATTCCCTATCTAGTTAGCATTCCTTTCACCAGCTTCTATCCAAGCCCCAGCATTCTCTGTCAGCAAGAATTTCAGGTGGATACTACAAGGAATTACCATATTTCTTTAATTTATGGTAGTTAAAAACATCTTTGCTGTTTTCTCAAAGACTGCAAAGAACACATGCCACAGTCATAGCATCTGAGGTTCAAATAAATATCCTGGCCTCTGTACTGCAACAGTCTGACACCTTCTTTATGGTTTAAGTAGAAAGTCTATTAGAATTCTGTTGCTATTTGTAAAAAAGTTGCAAGATTAAGCTGTAGCCATCATATTACTCTACATCAGAAATCAGTTCCTCCACAAGAGTCCAGTGTGGAAGCTGATCCTCAGAATTTGTATTACACATAAAAAAGCACATCAAAGTCCCTCAGAATCTTTACACCGATGATACAACATCTATTTGCGGTTTTTTACCTCCTTTCTCGATGGATATTTACTTTCTTTCAAAAAAACTTTGGACTATACATCTCCAGGACTGACTGTTGTGGTTTTGCCATGAGGGAAGATCCACAGCATGGAACAATTCGAGCTATGAGGCTTAATGTGCTATCATAGCCATGAACATTTAAATAATATAATTCTGTGTAACAGATCAACCAGCAAACCAAAAAAACCCAGCAGTCCAGAATGGCCTGCATGACCACTGACTTCAGACTGGTGGACAAATTCTGCAGATGTTTAAAATGTTATTGCTGGCTCAGTCCTTTGCTGAAGGGCACAGAGGGGACTGCCAGCAGCAGCAGATTACACACACTTCAAGATTCTCTCCAACTGGTAATGGAGGTGGGCTTTCACTCACACCCTGAACAAAAGCAAGTGAAGGGCAGACATGTTTCCTTTCTGTCGCTCCCTCCAGCAGTGAGGCAGGGAGGTGGCTGCAGGGGACAGCATTTGCAGCTGTAGTTAAGATTGACTGTCACATGTCAGTCCTGAAGATGCAATCCTCGCTCTACACTGCATGCAATCAATGTGACAGATATTATTAGCAGCAGTAAAAGAGTCTCTGAGAGACACAAAGGTATGACTAGTTTAGCATCTACTTCTAAAATATTGTCTTCCGCTTCTGAAAAGGGAGAATCTGACATCGCAGTGTGGGAAAGGGCTGCAAGCAGCCTTAGAAGGACCTTCACACCTAAGTGTAACACAGAAAGAGGCATGAATGCCTAGGAAGATGAAAGTGACAAAAAAGAACATGCACCAAAATAAGAAACAGAACACACAACAATTTGCAGCAACAGGTTACATGTTGCTTGCAATACTGATCAAATTATGCAACGGGAGTTTCTGGCTTCCAGCACTGCTGTGAGATTTGCAGAGGTGAGTAACCAAAGAACACATCTACTGCCACATTCAATTCCTACAAAAAACACGGTTACAGTCTCCATGCACTTACTACTAGAGAAACATGGAGCAGCAGGAAGCTACAGGAACTCCACACAAAGTCAAAAGTCAAAAATGGATCTCTTCCTTCTGTCACCCAGAGAGCATCACACAGCTCTGCCCCCAGGAACCCAGCTGGGCAGCAGAATATTTGTGCCTGACAAGTGTTTCAGTGAGGAAGCTTCCCAAAAAGATGTCAAATGTGTCAGCTGGTACGGCAGAGTTGTTATGGGAAATACCCTCAGAATGGTGACAGGCCTTTGAACTGCCTTTGGGGACAGAGACCACAGAATGAGGTCTTTATAAGCACGGCTGCAACAGATGATTCCTGTCCCTATGATGGAGAAAATTCCATTATAGGCACTTCCACTGAAAACTCTCAAAAAGCTATCTTTTTACAAAAGGTTTTCTTTACAGCTGTTTATTTCTGAAAGTCAGCTTTAAAATAAGATTGTCAAGAAAGCCTGGATTTCACCAATTTTCACTGTCAATTTTGCAAAGAATTTATGTCCCAAAGCAATATGTCCTCTTCCTTATCACCAACTTCTTTCACATTTGTTGTTAGCTGCATCAGGCCAATATAACTTTAGATGGCAAAACTGCAGGCTGGAAAGTTCAAACCTTTGTTCACTTGAAAGAATGTTGATTATATTATTTGCACAATAAACACTGACAGAAGATCACCTGCACAGTTCTACCCATCTCACCTCTCCTGAATACACTGAGGAGCAAAAAATATTTTGTAGTTCTTCTTAGCAATCACCATATTGCAACGTATTTCAGCTATTGCCAGTCTGCTCTTAGTTTGGAGAGATACCAGGTTAGTAAATATTGCATAAGGCCAGGGAAAAACATCCTATCTACTTTTACTAGCCCAAGTAAAAGAAAGAAACTATGAATTCTGCTCCATGTTAATGCCCTTGGGCAGATTATGTATCCTGCAGAGCCTCCTGCAAGAAAAAGCAGCACAACTTGCCCCACAGGCTCACTACACATTTTAATTTGATAAACCTAAGCCACATCAGGAGTCATATCCCATTTTCTACCATAGGTTGCAGAGGTTCTTGCCAAAAAATGTGCTGCTTCTACATTTTGGATTGAAATTTATTGATGCAGCAGGTGACAAAATCAGTAATTCAACGCTCAGAAAAGACTGGAGATACGGAAGTGGGGCACGAAATGAAAGATCTAAGCGGGCACTTATTTTTGGTATAGATATGCACTAAGTTGTTGATCAATGACTTGCAGGTGTGACAGCACGATGAAAAATCGGAGGTGACTACTGACAGATCTTGTGGATGATAAAACTACTGAGATAAGATTTACACAGGCAGCCTGAGGTGGATCCAAAAACACTCCTGCCACTGACCTTCATCTTTGGGCAAGGACTCCAGAAGTTGTGTCTGGGTGCAAAGAAAGCAGTTTGAGTTTAAATATCATGGTTCCATTTTCAAAAAAAGCATCTGCTTTTCAACAGCTACTGGAAAGTCTAAGCATCAGTCATTTGCTGTTTAAAAGTATAAAGAGATATGTTTTCTTGAAAAAAGAAGCAACACATAATTATAAAAACATCAATAATCTGAAAGCCACACAAATATTTTCAAGCTTATTTAATATGAGTCCCAGTTGCTGGGATTATCAGTACCTCAGCACCACTGCCACTGAATATGAAGCCCGGTTCAACTGTGAAGAAAATTCAGTTGACAGGGCAGGAAAGTACTTACTGGAAATTTTACTTGGTATCATTACTAGTTCAAAGCATTGTCTGCATAAATGCTACTGACAGCTGTACTCATCGCACCACACCCAGTTTCTATTCTTTTTTATTTTCTGCGTGTGTTGAGTCCTTACATCTCCTTGCTCTTGCAGGTCCAAGTCTGCAACTCTTTCCTTTTAGTATTACTTTGCACTACAGAAAGCACTGTAATAGCTATTTTTAACAAATTAAGTAGATCACAGTGGGGTAAACAAGTTAGCCTCTGTCCCTCTCCTCCTCCTCTTCGCATTCCCAGCATGAAAATAGCCAGGGCTACAGCAACAGCTGGGGATCATTACATTGACAGGAATAGTTCAGTAAACTGCAAGAGGAGAAAACATGTCACATCCAAAAAAACCAAAAACACATTTGAGCATCAGGACTGAAAAAACATGTGAATTCTGCTCCAGGGATAATGCTGTGACTTCTTCCTCTGATAACAACTGACTTACAAAAACCCTGGCTGTTCAGTGTTAACCCTTTCCCCAAGCTTCCCACTAATGTCACAGAGTTAACAAGTACCCTGAAACACCTGAAGTCCTCACAGCCAAATGAGGCACACTAGCTATTAAGCAAAAATAAATTTAAATTGACAGTTAACTTCAAGCCACTTCACATAAATATATCATTACCTTACCTTCACTGCACCTCTTACTTTTAAGCATAGTCACAGGCTGTGGTTGCAGCAAGAGGCTACAGGGAGTCTGGTGTGCCTCTGGATCTGCCATAAGAAATGCCAGAGCAGATCAGCTCCCCATAGGTTCAACACATTTTCTGTGTTTTAATGTGTCAGAGCACTATTTGCATAAATAATTCCAAACAGTGGGATGCATTAGGCCATAATTCAGAAAGGCATGTGTGTTTTGTGACTGGTTTCTGACACTGTTTATCCATGAATTTGCATTGTTCACACATCTCCCACAGCAACTTCAGGTCCACTCTGAAGCAGGAAGACCCAGATCACCCTTTAGAGAAAAATGTCACCCTGCATTCCTGTGAGATGCTTTGGGTGCAGGGGCTGCCCTGTTGCTGGGGATTTCCTTGGGACTGAGAGCTTCCAAGTCTACTTGTGCAGGTTTCCTGAGCCCTCCTGGATGAGGTGAGGCCAGGGCCAGCTGGACCTTCAGGTGCCGCAGGTGTAATGACAATAAGGTCTAGATTACTCCTGAAGAAAGTTAAATGCTAACAAGCACTTGCACGACTCCTGATCTCTTCAAAGTACTGAACAGATATTAATAGTTTAATCAAAGGCTAAGTTAACTCAAATTACCTCCCATTTGCTGTGGACTAAGAATGTGCACACAGTTCGTGCAGATCAGATGGCATGAAGGAACTTGTTCCTGTGTCTGGGCCCTGAGATACAAATCTTGGAAAAAGACAGGTGAGTTTCACTGTCAGGCCCAGAGTCACACTGAATGTTTTTGAAGGGAGGACTAGCCAAAAAAAAGTGTTTAGTTTAAGAGCAACAAATTAAAGACGTAGCACAGAAGTGGAGAAGTTGGAATTTAGTTTTGGAAGCACTTAATTCTAAGCTAAACTCACATTAATGCTAACTGGATTTTGAGTAGCTTTCTGCAATTCCCTCTTTATATCTCTCATGAGGGGCTACCATACTGTTGTGTTAACTTATCTAGGAACTACAAACTGGGCTCTAGTATTTGAAAACTAAATCATTCCAAGGCATTCTTGAATAGAAAACATGTTTATGGATTCCTGAATTCTAAGAATTTTGCAAATAACTGCCCTAACACATACTTTGAAAAATACAAGCTTAAGTTCTTTGACTTCTGCATGTCAAATCCATTTCTGTGTAGAAAGGATCACCAGTTCCCAAACTTCAATGTCAAGTCCTCATTCAAAAAAAAGAAATAAATCAGATTTAGGAGACATCTGTTTTCCAGAAATCAGGAAGCAAGATGTAGTCTATTCCAGATAGCTGCTTTTCATGAGAATCATTAAGAGAATAAGTATGAGCATTGTCAGCGTTAATATAGACAGCCCTTAATTGCCCAGTTTTGAGTGAGGAAGAGAAATGCATGAATTTTCTGTCTGGGCGACAACAAAACTAAGCTGTCCCATTTTTAGGGGGACCAAAACTAAGGCACAACAGTCATTAGCTCCAGCTCAATGCTAATTCTGGACTTCCATAAGGGTTTACACGTGGGTGCATCTGTTCCTCCACTGCCCGTAAGATTTGGCTCCGCAAAATACAGTGCATGCTACAGCATAAATACAACAGGCATCCCAAGACTGCAGGAGACTTGAATGGAGCAGCAGCAAAGCTAAAGGGTTATTATTTTCTTCATCTGACAGAAAAGAAGCTGGCAGCATCTATTTCTCTTCCCTCACCTTCATTTGGTAGCTGGTGGAAAGCAGCTTTCCTCATCACATATGATATTAGAATATCATGATGGGGTAGGCTGATGGTATTGTTGGACTTTGCAGAGTCAACACAGCTTTTCCAATAACCAGAATTATACAAGATTTCAATGGCCTTAATTCATTTCAACTTGAGACAGCAACAAACCTTTTTATATTGATTAAAGTAAGACAGAATTGCTTTTTCCTTGCTGTACATGTTATCCCACTGTACAGCTTGTGATATTTAGTGACTGGATGAAAGATGTATCCTGGCACATCCAAATGCCAAGTGCTCACCTTCTGTGAAAATCAATGCTTGCAAATACAGGATAGATGCAAGTTCTGGCTTTTTTAATTTTTGGGTTGTTTTTTTCCTCTGAAGATTGATGTGCTGCAGCTCTATGCCTCCAAAGCAGATAAAGAAATCTGGGAACACTGCCTATACTAATGGATTTATAACTCCAGAACTTGAATTCGAGGACTGTGACTTCAGTTTACTTTTCCATATTTTTTCAACAAAGAATATTCCAATGAAAATATGCAACAAAAACAGTAGTATTTTTAAAAGTTAACAACAAGCTAGCTCTTGATAGATGTTAAATAGACTTGGTAGGGGGAGTGACAATTGGGGGCAGAAACTTAACAGTTTTGTTTGGCAGCTTCGGCAGGCCTAGACTAGGTAACAGAGAAAAATCCTCTAAATGCAACTGCTAGACTCCTCTTCTACACATGGTCCATCTTTATGCAACAAACATGGCCTTATTCTATCTGGATTCTTGTCCTCCATGCCTACCCCCTCTTTATCTTACTTTGCTGTCCAAACTGTTAGAAAGTTATTTTCCCCTTCTTTCAGATGATATTACTGGCTCTTAAAATCAGTCATCACCTTATCCTGAGGCCACTGTACTCCAGATAATTGTTCCCTTCTGCAAGTTCCTACTAAAATTTCACTTGTAGCTAGACATATCCAGTATTTCTGATAAAACATAAACCTTGCTGCTTGCCATTGGCTTTTTGTCATGTTCTGCCATTCTTCCCTGTAATCTTCTCCCAGTTCCTGTTTGTTGATATTTATTATGCTGCACACTATGAATGGATCACTGCCTGTTTTCATCTTCTCAACCTTTTTCAATCCCTCCAGATCCTCTTCTTTCCTTCTAGATATCGCTCCCTGAAATCTGACCTCTCTGTCTACGTAATCTTTCAGAATTGTTAAATCCTCATTAAAAAAATCACACATATTTTCAGGAGAATACCACAACAAACAAAATCACATTTAGATATATACACCACACTCCTTGCACACTCTCAAAACAAGAACATACAGAGACTTAAAACATGATACTCTTATCTTCTTCAAGGCAGAGCTGCTACTCCAGAACAAGCCTTTACACCTTTAATGAAACAGCCTTAAAACATTGCTCACAAGAGGCCTAAAGACATAGGGGAGAGGAAGAAATTTTAAGTTTGAAACCAAAACTTCCAAATGCAAGTGAAATTGTCTCATGGTCCCAGCACTACAAGTTACTCCATACAGAGCTCCAGGCTTGTCGAGTGACATGGTTGAGCGCCCTCAGGGACAACAGGTCACAGAAGTCAGTGGGAAACCCAAAATCTGGACTATTGCCCAGAAAACAAAAAACAGGCAGATTCAATATGCAAGAGGGAAAAAACCCCACAACAACACCAAAAAAAACCCCAAAATAAAACTCCCACAAATGAATTATAAAGTGCCTACAGCAAAGAAAGCAGAGCCTGCTAACCTTCTCGTAAGCTGTGGTATGAATCCTGATATGTGCTTGAACAGCTCTTCCCTTGCTTTGACACAGTCTCTGCAAGCGGCACAATCCCGACATAGGCAGGCTGGAGTGTCTTAGCTTTATCCAACATATTAGAGGAAATCCCTGGACCTGAAGGCGGATTCTGTAACACGGGAGGCGTCCCAGGCAAGTGGGAGGGGTGCTTAATCCTCACAAGAGACCACAACTGCAATCCCTTTCTACAAGGTTTTGGTCACTGCACCAAGCGGTAAAGCAGAAAAAACGCTCAGTTTACTGCTAGATTCCAAGGCTGCGCTTGCATCAGAACAGAGAGGTTCTGTAGGCACAGACAAACCCTGACAGCCAGCATCTAAAGATTAAAACCAGCAAGGTTCTTGGCAAAATTTTTCTTCCTATGATCTCAAAGCTCAGACAGAAACTTCACTGTTTCAGCAAGCAGCTATAAGCATTCAGGCAACCCGTATGTAGAGCACTGCTTATCAACAGATGAGTGGACTTCTTTGTGGGGCCACTTGCAGTAACAGCCAACCTCATTCACCCAAAATAGTGAACAGTTGGTTTCTCTACTCACACTGCAGACACCTGCCAGACAGGCAATATCATGTGATTGAGCAGTACCCTCTCTCCCCCTGCATCTCCCGACTGTAAGCACACTGTGCACACAGCCTGGAGAACACCCCTGCTCTGAGTGCAGAAGCCACGTGCTTTTTCTCCCTTCTTGCTTAAACCCTTAGAAACAAGTTTTAGCTGTGGAGAAAGCTAAAGATATAATCTGAGAAACAGTCTTCATATGCATTTGCCCTGAGACCACACACAGGTAACAGCAGGCTACTTCTGTGCAAGCACATATTCTCACCCCTTCTTCCCTTAAATCCTTTCTCCCAACCTTGTAGAAACACCTACCTGAAGATAATCTGCAGCCCCAAACCAATAACCCTCTACTGCAAGCACTAGAACTCCAGAATCTGTGCTTGCGTGGGGGCAGCCAAGTCATCTCGAGCTTATTTCACATGCATCATGAACAGATGCCACATGGCTGACAAACTTTGGTTATACATTCTGCCCAGCATGGCACTGGAATTGGAAGTGGACAGGGAAAGACACATTCCATCTGAGCAACAACCAGGAGGTGTTCTCACCAGTACAGCTGGTAGCTTTGTTGGTTTTGAATTTTGCTAAGCATGAATCATAAGAGGTGCAATGAAGTCTGGGGTGAAAAAAAAAAAAAAAGGTGTCCAATGATCACACATACCTAGAAAAAGTATTCTTGTATCCTTCCAGAAAAAAAAAAAAGATTAATAGTAATCAGTGTCATCCTACACACCTGAAGCAATGATAACCACATGGACATTACAAAAATAAAATGATGAATACTCTAAACACTATAGGAACAGTTTCCAATTCATATTCTGTTCCCACTCCAATCAAGACAAAAATTTCTCATTTCCAAACAGTTTGAGAAGCATTCAAGCCATTTTATAAAGCAAGGCTGGAATTACAATCACAGGAAAAAGTGCCTCTAAGAATGAAACTAATATCTAAGAAAAGTAGTGTTCAACCAAATGCTAGATGGCATCAGTGACATTTCTGTGTACTTTCAACAGTACTCTTCTTACTTTGAAATGTTTAATCTTTACCCAGGAAAGAATCCAAATCCCATGTTCCCGTGAGTAAAAAAATACCTTTGGTGATAATATAAAGTTCTGTAACTGTACTACTCCTGAATTACCACTATATACTCAACAGAAATTTTCATCTTAAATTTATGATTTGTAAAAGTCAGGTGAAGGTTCAGTCTCACACTGAACTTTAGCCAGTATGGTCAAATTACTGCATAAATAGATGAGTCTGTTTTTGTGTGAGCATTAGCAGTCACTGCACTGTGGAGAGCTGCCTTGGGAAACAGACCCAGCCCACCACAAGAGTGCTAAAGACAGGATGGAGAAGATAAAGAAACACATTGTCCAGATCTCCCCTTTCAGCAGCAACACAAAAGTGTACATTGAGTCAGGCCTGATACTCTGAGCAGAGAGGTCCCATAATTACTGTAATAACTAAAGAACAATTATCCAGTACTAGACCCAGTTCTACTTTTCCTGGCAAGCAATATACCATCTGGATGGTAAAAATGACAAGATTCAGCTACAGAGGTCAGAACATGCTATTATTTTGCCAATCAGGGCCTCTGAGTTAGCAGGTCACTACAGCATTCGAAACCTGGGAAACGTCAGCTAGCTGCTCATCCAGCAAATCTGCCAATACCCAGGTATTGCCAAAACAGCCCTAAGACGTTGTCCAAGTTCTGATGAAGAAAACTTTAAGAACTGATGAAGATCTGATCCTTTCAATATATTATTGCAGAGCTGCAGATATGTACACAGACATACCTTTCTTTTTTCCTATGCAGAAAACAGCTTGGATGGAAAAACACCTGACTGGCTCAATGGTAGATGGATAAATCTTTTATTTGCTGAGGAAGATATTCTAAAATTTTGTCTTACAGCATCAAATTTGTCCCACAGCATTATTTAGTGTTCTAAAAGAAGGAGTAATTATCCAAATTATCTGGGCCACAGCACTCAAAAGAGGACTTGGATAATGTCCTCCATACTGTAAGAAGACAAACTCCAAAAGGCCTAGATTGGAGGATACCTTCAACACACGAGCAAGCACTTGTGGGGTACCTCCCAGCAAAACATGGACTCTAATGGATAAGTAAAGGCCAAGAGCAACTTGTCTTGTATGAAACACTGATACCATTTTCACTTGTTAATAAGCATCCAAAAAGTTTATAAAAGTTTAATTTGTTTTACTGGATTCTGATATACTGGTAAGAGATCTGAAAGTCTGATCAATGATTGCATGGACAGAAATATCAATGCACTATAAGAACAAGTAACTTTGACAGTTATTCTGGAAATCAGCAGGGTAGATTGGAAAATCCATTTCACAGCAGAGGTAGGATTCCAACAGCAGTTTCAGTTGCTTAACCACTCCAGAAAAGTAGGATCAACCCCACTAATGCACGCCCAACATTCAATGTCTTGCACAACTTTTACCCTGGAATTGACAGAAGTGCTGTTGGCAAAAGAATCACCTTTACCAAGGGGACCTAAGTAATTGCCACAGATTTCTCATCTGAAAAACATCAGGCCCAATTTTCATAATCTATCCATGAGACGTCGATTGAGCCTTACATCCTTTGACTTTCAAGTGTAAAATGAGATGCAGACTGTGGGGATGTATTCTTCCTCCAGATGCTGCATCAGATGCACACACAGCTTGCACAGATACTGCTCCTCCTTCTGAGGCCTGCTGGGCATGGAACGCAACACTTGCATTTGAGGCACCACTACCTACTCATTATTTTGAGTACCTCAAATACACACAAATTTTAATGAATTCATTTCTTGTATCTTTCTATTTTCAAAAGCCAAGGGAAGGGAGAGAAGGGCCACACTAACCTTGACATAGAGCAGACCTTGGATGAGATCAGCTATAACACAAAACTGCTTTCTTAGTTTCTTTCCCCCCTAAAATACTGCATTTTTAAATTCAAATTAATAAGCAGAGAGAAAATGTGCTTATAATCTCCACCACCACCTTCAAATGTGCAATTTTTTTCCTCCTTTCACCTCCAGTCCTCTGCAGCTCAGTGCAGGTTCTCCTCTTTCCCCCAGTAATCATGTTCTCACAGGACACAATGCCTGCAATGATCTGCATACACATAATTTAGCGATGAAATATAAACAATGTACTTGCAAACAGCTGCAAAATATGCTCACCCAGGCAACTTGTGAGAGATCTCAGCCAAGGTCTAAGCCAGATGAATCCTAAGAAAGAAGTATGAGCCCACTACATCTGAAGATCTGTCTGAGATTTCTAGCAAGCAGACAAAAGCTGGGAAAATAATAGAACGCTGCACTACATCACTGTAAAGCTTTGATGTCTGTCATGGAGTAATTGCTGTTAAAAATTCCCTGTGTAGAAAGAGGAGGCGGAGTCGGAAATGAGGTAGCCGGTATGACAAACTCCGCCTACATAAAACTAGGAGAACACCTGAAGAAACTCTCTCTGAGGCTTCCGGTTCGCTGAAGAAAGACCTTGCTCTCCCTCTCCGTGCCGGAGCTGGGTAAGGTCTCCTCAGGCCACATGGCCTAGGGCTGCTATTCCGCATGGCGCGGGGAGGGGGAGGGGAGAGAGATCCCAAGCCAAGAGAGACTTCATTCTGCTGCCCCTGGCCAAGGAACTTCACCAACTCCGTTCGCCTAGCCTGGGCCAGGCTGGTCCCCTCTCCGCGGCGCAGCCCGGCAGGAAGAGGATTTAGGGTCGGGCCCCGCGGGCCTTGGGAGCGCCCTGCCTGGTTAGCTCAGCAGCGAGCTCGGCGCGAGAGAGAGAGAGAGGGAGCTCGGACCGGGCCCCTCCCATGCAACTCGGGCGTGGCTCCGGCTGGGCGGCCATGCGCGGCCCGGCACAGAAAGGACGCTTGGACCAACTCTCTGCAGCACGGACGCAGTCCCGCCGGGCCCCCCCCCCCCTTCCCTCGACTAAATCGCAGCTTGGATGGGGGGGCAGCACAAACAGACTCCTTTCCTCCGGTTCAGGCGCGAACTTATAACACTCAAACCACACGGGCAAAAGTCATGTGACCATCGCCCAGCCGAAAAGACAAATTAACTGTTTCTTTATAATATCAAAATGGGACTTTGGGGACATTCATTTTTTTCATCCCACACAGAAAGAGCACAGGAATGAAGGCACCTACAAAAGGTACAGCATAGAGACTGTAAGTTAATGAATGTAACCAAGCTTATTTTCAAAGAAGGAAGAGATGAGGAGTGCTTTAATGCTGAAAATTCTTTTGTAAAAAGACATGTTGATAAAGTGGGCTGTAATACACCCTGTAATATATGAATAATGGTCTAAAAGAGGTGAGAGAAAGGGAATGTAATGTTCTAGGTTGTAAGCAGTGGACTGTGACTTTTGTGTATAAGATTTTTTTTTCCTTGCCCCGGGAAACAGTAGAAGACTTGTGTTGCCGATGATGAAGAAAGGGGATGTCGTTGCCACTGTAATAGAAGCATTCATTCTCAAAAGAAACACCTCAATGACCATCATATGTCCATTGGTAGTAGCCCTGGGAAAGCTACTGAAAATGGGAAGGGGTCTGGAGAAGCAAAATTTCTTCCCTTCAGGGGAGGGGGTTGCTTGCTGGAAAGCTAATAACCATGGAAACTATGTTTCCTATGGGGGTCAACATGATAAAACAAAAGAAAGCTTCTCTCTCTACATGAATTAAGAAAACTGTTTTGTTCCAGAGGTGGTGGCTTAACTACAAGTCAACGTGTTATCTTTTGTATGGTCAGTAGGAAAGAAATGAAAAAAGGTGGGGAGAGGAAAAGAGTGTTCTAAAGGGTTTGGTGTTGATGCCTGATTATTATTCCTATTTTAAGTCTATTAATAAAATAGGTCACAGCAGCAGGAACCATGCCTGGGAACCTGGACTTCTGTTGTAGTTTTTGAGCAGCTCTTCAGTCCTCCAAGCCACTCTGGGATATACCACCACCCCTGCTTTTGGGAAGTTGGCTGTCATTGAGCTGTAATTACTGTGAGTTGAAAGCATAAAAATAGCTGCTGCACAGGGTGGAAAACCTATCAGATGATGTCAAGGCAAGTATTGAGCCCTCCACTTCCTTTCCTATGTCACTTTCTCATTACCTCACTGTCTCTAATTCTGGAAGTGCTTCCCTCTGCATCTTTCAGCTGTCAAAGTGAACTTTACCCAGCAGCTAGAGCCAAATCAACCTCCAGCCCATATATAAACTCTGCCACCCACTCCATTCCTTGGGATTCAGCCAAGATGTCAGTTTGCCTTTCCCTGAAAACACGCAGCACATGAGATCCTCGATCCCTATCTGCAAAACACTGGACCAAGAAGAATCAGTTCAGCCCAAGGAATGCAACTCTGATCTGCATTTTATTAACTCCATAGATAAGCAGTTTCCAACCAGCAAGGCAAGTCAACATGGTAAGTGAGGTGTGGAAAGACAGCAGCAGCAATCCCATCCCCCTCTGCTAGCACTAACTCAGTCCTGCCTCTCTCCCAGGCTCTGCAGACCTGAAGAGCAAAGTGCGTCACAACAAAACCAAAACTTTTGAGTTTCCCACCTCTCCCCTCCCTGGACTGGGAACTCAGATGTCAGTGTTGCAAAGAGACTCCGGAAATATTGCTACAAGACAGAAAGGAGAGAGAGGGAGGAAGGGAAGCAGAGATGTTGGTTCACTTATGGACCATGCCTCTCCTCCTTCCTCCCTCCAGGACTCACTGCACTGAGCAAGCTGGGTGTGATAAAGAGAAGGAAATGGTCCAGAAGTCTGTAATACTCTAGACCATGTGCAAACAAAAGCATTATGCAGCACATGCTCCTGATACTACTACATGTGAGTGTAACATCTGCTCAGAAGGTGTCGCCTATGCAGCCTAAGAAAATGGTGCAACTTTTAAAGACAAGTTGGTTAATTTAGTTGGATTTTCTTCAGAAAACCACTGACAGCAGTTCTGTCAATTCTGTGCTCTAAAAACCTGCACATACACTCCTTGACTACAAAAAGGTGCCGCCCAAGTAGAGATTTCTAGCCCAGAGAAGAAGAAATGGTGGATTTCTCTGACCAAAGCAGTCGAAGGACTCTGTCCATGACAGAAAACTTCACAGTAGAGGGTAGAAGAAAAGCAGAGGGATTAAGAGAAAGAAGTTTTATAACCAGTTCTCAAAAAACTACAGCCCACTGTGCATTTAAGCCCAACAAAAACAAGCAAGTAAATTAAAAACACATATCCAAACACATCTTTTTTTTTTTTTTTACCATTTTGGTTGATAAATTCTGGTTAGATGCAAACACTGTTGCATACCTATTGCGATGGTTCGGAACCAGGAAGGAAGAGGACTTCCGGTGGCATGTTCCACGGACAGAGAGTTTCCCCCCGAAGCTCCCAAAGGCAGTAGTTTGGACCACCAAGACACGAACCCCAAGCTCCTGTTATTAGTCCCTTGATTTGTCTGTTATGTTTCCCCCCTCTGGGAAATTCCCTGTCACTCCATTGTTCATTCGTTGTTCTCTCTTTTCCCCTCCCCTCCCCCAAACCCCATTTGATCATGCACCCCAGCCCCTCCCCTGGATTGCCCCCTGCCCTCATCCTATTGGGTGTTGTTCCTCCCTTAAATACCGATGTAATAAGCTGTTCTTGGCTCTTGGTCCATGTGCTCCCTTTGGAGGCAATAAACCTACCGAAATCACATACCAAGAGACCTCCTTCTCAGGTAGTTCTTTGCTGTTTCACCACGCTCCGGGGGCAACATCTCCCCGGACCGAAAGCGGACTAGCTGTGCCCGAAGTAGGCACTCCGAGGAAGTCTTCCAGATTGCGAACGACTTCCTAGGGTAGCGCTAGGACTCCGCTGCCGGTACCAGGGTGGGACCGAAGCAGGGAACGCAACACATACCCCTTTACAGTTCAAAGTTACTAGCCCTTCTTCAAGTTACTACCCCGTTATGAGCCCCCAGAACTGGTTGTATGAATGCTCTCACTCTGTTCCAGTGCAAAGTTAGAATGATTAGCTCAAATTACCTTGGCTAAGCCAACGAACTTCACAGTGAGAGCTCACACATCAATAACGACATCTCAAATATGGGGTGCGTATCTCCAGTGGAGGGCCTGAACTAAGAGCTGCTGCAGCTGGAATCACAACAGAATTCCATATATTCCTTTCATTCAGCCATTACCCATCTTGCTCTAAAATAATTACTTAGACCAAAGGAAGTAACAGTTCCTTGCTCTTACCTAAGAGCAATAGTTTACTTATTATAAAAGAGAGGTTTCAAGGCAGAGACAATCACTCAAGGCTCAAGTTAAAATTGTTCTTATCAGCCTTCCTGCCTACAGTTAATCTGCTAATTCACCCATGTAATAGATGAATAAATGATAAATGTTGGCTTTGTATATTTTGTAGAAATAGTGTTATGATAAAATATAGTTAAGGAGAAACAAGATTGTAGTAAAATTTTAACCTCAAGATAATTGTGATCTATTTGAAAATGTAGTCATAAATATATAACTATAAATGTCTTTTGAGCTGATGACTTGCAGTGCAAAGGAATTTCAAGGGAAACAAGGCCAATTCACAGCTCTCAAAGCCTCTGCCCGGACAATATCAGGCAGGCTAAGAGGTGACATTCTGGCAAGAAGGAGGGGGGCAGAGACCAGGGGGAAAGGGTTGTTTGAAATGTAAATTTTCTTCTGAGATTAATGAATATGTAACAGCTAAAAGTATTTAACCCATTGTAAAATGAATTAAACCGTGCCTCTAGCAGATATGCTATGCACCCAGTGCTGCTTTTGCCCTTGTTCTACTAATAAATGTTCAATATTATTTTACTAAAATTTTGTTAATGGACCTGTTTTTAACATCCACATGCTCCCCAAATAACTTTAACTTCTCCTAGGGTAGGCAGATGTGCTCACACAGGTGCAGAAGTGCATTTCCCCACCCCCACCACTGCACACAGGCAGGAACACTCAGAGGTTGGCAGGAATCACACACAGAATCACAGAGAATACTGAGTTGGAAGGGACCCACAAGGAGCATGGAGTTCAACTCTTAAGTGAACGACACTGACATGTGAGTAGACACTGTGACCAGTGGAGAACACTGAGCACAAGACTTTTCAAAACGTTTCAAAACATTTCCTCTTACAGATATTCCAGACTTTAATTTAAACCACTGTGAACAAGTGAAAACAGCAAAGCCCAAAACATTTGGTTTTGCTCTCAAGAGCAGAAAAACAGAGGAAGTTCTGGCTGCCAGACCAAGGGGGTTAGTGAGCAGGATAGACTGGAAAAGGAAGCAATTTGATTTTGTCTTAAAATAGCCAATTGTTTTTAGGAGGGAGTAACCGGGAAAGGACAGGAGGAAGATGCCCTTCCCCTCATGTCAAGGCATGTCTAAGAGTTCGAGAAGTTATGTCACTAATTCCTGTGGTTGTTGAGCAAAAGCTATCCTGCACTTCTCCCTCCCACATCCTTTAAACATCTGGCAATAAAAAGTTTTTTCTCTATCAAACCCTCCCACTTACTACACAAGAGGGTTACCTGCAAACACTTGGAAAATGCAGTCTATTTTTGAAGTACCTAAACAAGAGAGGAAACAGCCAGGCTGTACTCTGTGTTCACGCTTGTGAAAGGATTAGCAAACCCTTAATTTACTTCTCAGCTTATACCAGCAAAATTGCTACTAGGTAAACCTTCATTACAGAATTGTGACTTTTGCCCAGAAAGCTACTTCCTTCTCCAAACACATTGATTACATAGACAGCAACAACACTGTTGAGGCTTAATGTGACCATTATTCTTGGTTAATCTGATACAGAACTGCAATCTCACAATCTAGATTTTTATTAAAGGCTATCTTCCCCTTATGGTTGCAGAGGATTTCTTCACAACTTGAAAAAACTATGCACTAATGGACATATAATTCTAAAAAGACCATAAACCATTCCATTCATTTAATAAGTTAGTAGCTAATCATAATAATTTTAGATGTGGGGTTTTTTCAACTCTTAACTTTTTCTCTAAAAGTGGTTCAAGTCTTTTGTAACAATCAGGTAGTAGTGGAGGCTTGGTTGAGGTAAAGTAGGAGACCAAGTTTTATGATACCTCTAAACCAATTCAGTGGTCAGCTGCCACTAAAAGTAGTGGCCTCCTTTTCCATCATCATGGATGCTCATCTCACCCCAGAGTAAAAAACTGCTATTGTCAGGATTATTTGAGATAGGAAATAAATTTCTCTTTAGAATGTAAAATCCAGTTCTTGCATTGCCAAAAATCTATAAATCACCTCCAATGTCAAATGCTCAAACTCCTCCTTCAGTGCTGAAATTCAGCTATTCCCTGGATATATCAATGCCAATCTCAAGCTCTCGTGGTGACTTCAACAACTGAATTTCTGTTTCCAATATAAAAATGTATGGTGTGTTTGAGTTTTAATCAACAGCTACAACATAAAATAAGCCTGAGACAATGTCAAGGCACACAACCATGACATGGTTAAACTCGTGATATGGACACACTGATCCTGGAAAGAACTTCCAGGGTCTTGTATGGATTCATCCCCCCTCCACACATGCAGGCCTTTCAGACCTTAAGTGCAACATAAATCATGAATCTCAGGAGGGAGAGAATTTTAGACTAGATTTGGGATAGTTTTTACCTGCATGCTGCAAAATTACTCAGCGTTTCATTAGCAGGAAAAATATTCTTGTCATGCTATGGTGGAAGAAGTCCTTTAATGCCTTCATGGGACTCATTTGCCTATCACTTTAGGAAGATGTAGTTTTGACAGTACTACCATTCCTCCATAGACTACATTTTTAAGTGAATCCTATTCTACATCAACCAAACCACAGGTTTACTTTCGTTTATCTAAAGGGAGAAGGTGGCGAAGATACAGGCCTCCTTTGCAATGATTACTTTTAAAATTATTTTAACTTATGTTCAAGATTTCTGGTAATGTCAGCCATGAAAGCAAAGAAAAAGGCAAGTAACTTTGAGGGTGTATCCTCTTCCCAGCAACACCTGCCAAATCTTAGGAGTTTTAATCACCAACTGGCCTAAAAGCATTGGAAGGCATGTAGCCTAAGTGCTTATAATTGTAAAGATAAGTGTGCTTGGAACACGATGTTCTGATTCAGACATCAGCTTTCTGTTCTGCTTGCCTCCTAAATCTATAAGCTCACCTGAAACAATATGCAGAGAAGTCTCTTTGCTCACTGTTTTCCATTAGCTGCCTCACACATCTTTAAGATCTTCCTTTCTTGCTTTGGTATAAGTTACCAGAACTTATCAGTCAGAAGCTCACATTTATGAATTCTAATCAATTCAAATCTATTAAAAAACCCTTTGGTCAGATAAACTAGGTTAAAACAAGTAGAGAGATTTATATATATGTCTTGGGTTAGGCCAGAGGAGTTAAAATCTAAGAAGTAATCTGTGCTGTAAGAATGCAGGAAGGGATACAACTTCCTTCCTGCAAGAGAGAGAGCCAATAATCAGGTAGTTTTAAAAATTGATAGGTAGGTAAACTAATTAAAAAGTTGGTCCGCCTTTAAGGAAAAAACTATATATAAGCAGAGACTCTCTGACGCTCTTTCTCTTTGGACTTGCTGCTGCTGTGTAGAGGGGAGCAGCTCCTGCTTCTCTCACTGGTGAGGCCTAAGCGCTTTCTCCCCCCCCCCCCCCCCCTTCTAAAAGAGAGATGGGGGGGGGAAGGGAGGTTTTTACGGCAGTTGTGCCGCTGCAGCCGGGCAGGCATGGGGGAAGAAACGATTAAAATTTTCAGCAGATCCAACTCAGCCAGTGTGTCAGCTACACAAGAGGGAGAGCCGGGCCAGGCAAGGACCGGGCCAGACTCCATCCAGCTCGGGCCAAGCCCTGCCCTGTCACCCCGGGCCCAGATGGCCCCAGCAGGCCGAGCCAGCTTGGCAGAGCCAGGCAAAAACTCTTGAGAGCGTCTAGCATCCAGCTCAGACCTGTTCAAGCAGCCCGGCAAAGAGCACGTGATCTTCACACTGCCAGAGAGAGAGAGACAAAAATTAACTCTCTCCATGCCTAGACTAAACTCACAGACACCCATCCTTCCTCGCAGAGAGAGGAACGAGTGAAGACATCAACATAGTGCAGCACAGAGACTTTACAGTCAGTGAAAAAAGCAGAACTGATACCTAGAAGAAAGTGCATGAGAAGTTACTTCAAAAGTGAAGCTAAAAACTCTTTTAGAGAACCATAGTTAGAGACTGAGCTAATAAATTCTCTGTAATATATGAAGATATAGTCCAAAAAGAGATGTGAAGTTCTTATTGCAGCCAATGAACTGAAATACCTAAGTACAGACAAGTAAGTGTTGAAAAAGTACAACCTGATGAAAAACTAGAACCAAGAGAGAAGAGAGGCTGTGATCCAGAGCCCTGGTCCCGGGGAGAATGCTAGAGAACCTGAGTTGTCAAAAGAACCTGTGTTACTAAGCACAGAAGAAAAGATTTTCTTTGTTGCTGCAATTGAACTAGACATCCTTAAAACAGATACCCTGTAAACTGTTCATAACCCACCATAGTGGCTGTGGGAAGGCTACTGGTGTAGAAGAGATCCACCATTAAGCTAGACTTTACTCCGGGCGGCAGTTAATAGTGAGGCAGAAGACCCATAAAAACTATATTTTTCTTACAGAAAATCCATAGTGTAAGCAAAAAAAACTTCTCTCCCTAAATGAACTAGAACAAGAGCTGTTTCTGAAGTAGTAAACTGACTAGAAGTCAAAGTGTTGTCTTTTGTATGTTGTCAGAGAGAATGAAATAGAGAGGTAGGGAAAGAGGAGTGGTCTGAAGAGTTTGTTCTAGTTTTTTTTCTTGAAGTTTTTTTTTTCTTTTTTCCCTTTGTCTTCAATATATTAATAAAACTTCTTTGTACTTTATAAAGTTTAAACCTACTTTACCTACTCCTAATCCTTATCTCACAACAAGCAATCAAGTAAATTTAAGTAAGTGTGCTAGCATTTAACCACAAACCTAAATAAACGAACTAAAACCACGACAATATAACACAGAGTCTGTGTGTCAGAACTAGAATTAGAAATCCTTGTATCCTCCCTTCCTTGGGTACCAAATCTATTTTATGAATCCAGACACAAGAGAGGGACCATTAAGGTGGGACTGCATAAAAGCAAACAGGTGGAGGATCTAATTGAATAGACAAACATGCAAAGGAAAAAGATATGGTTTTTACATGGCTGCCAGTTGTTATGATCTGACAGAACTTGGCTGCTCGCTGCCAGTACAACCAACAGGCGGCTTCACAGAAGTCACGTATGAACAAACTCTTTAGAACAAAACCAATTTAACAGCACAGACATTGCCATATGCTTACTTTTAACAACTGTGCTATAGTAAGGCCAAAATTGACTATGAACTCACAATTCTCTCTATCAGAAAATATTTTTCCCTGGGCACAACAGCAAATCTCTCTTTAGGTTTCAGCTACAGTGTGGAGAGACAGACCTGGTGTAAGAGAGGAGAGCAGTGGATATTGTCTGCCCTGACTTAGTGAGGCTTTGACACTGCCTACTGTGAGACCCTCACAGAGAAGCTGATGAAGTCTGAATCAGATGAGGAGACCATGAGGTGGATTGAAAACTGGCTGAGAAAGCTGGCTGGGCCCAGAGGGTGCATCAGCACATTCTGGGGGCAAAGTGGTTGCAAAGCAGTTTGGCAGAAAAGGGCCTGGGGATCCCACTGGACACTAAGTTGAACAAGAGACAGTGACGTGCCCTTGGACAAAGAAGGCTAAGGAAGGTATTCTTGGCTGCACTAGGAGGAATGTTCCCAGCAGATCAAGGGAGGTGATCCTTCTTCTCTGCTTCAGCCCTGATGAGGCCACACCTGGAGTGCCGGCTCAAGCTCTGAGGTCCCCAGCCCAGGAGAGGCATGGCCATACTGGAGAACTTATCCATCTAAAAACCTGACAGAATGGTACAAAGAACACAGAGCCAGACTCCTCTCAAATGGTGCCCAGTGACAGGACCAGAGTCAATGGGCACAAACTGAAACACAAGAGGTTCCCTATGAACATCAGGAAAGAATTTTTACTGTGAGTGCAAATGAGAACTGGCACAGGTTGCCCAGAGAGGTTGTGAAATCTCAGTCTCTGGAGATATTCAAAAGCCATCTGAACACAGTCCTAGGCAACTGGATCTGCTTGAGCAGGGGGGTTGGGGAAGATGACATTCCAACTTCAACCGTTCTGTGAGAGATGGGTAACCACCCTTCAGCCAGGGACTTGTTTGTCCATTCACAGATATGTAGCAATCTTAGAGTAAAAATAAAGCAAATTCTAACATGACAAACCTCACACTGGGGAAATGCACATATTTTTAACATTCTCCTAAAAATCACTCACTTCTAATTTAATATATTTCTTAATAATTTGAGTCTATCATGCACTGTGTATTATTCTTTGCTGCCCCATCTTTTCTGTCTCCTGGACTTCCTACCCACCCACTGCCACCATTTATAGGTTCAGTAGTTTTCTCACCCTACTTAGGACTTCAGAGTTGAAACTGTTTATCTGCTTCCTCAGCTTCACTGTTCAATACAGAGTTTAAGTGATATTACCCAAGCCAGATGAAATAATCTAGCATTATGCTCTCATCATTCCTTCTTTTTGAGGGCTCTAGGTTTCATAAGAAAGTTCAGTGATTTAATTAGGCTCACTGATCCATCAGAAAAGTGAGGGGGTTTTAATAGCTTTGTTTTCAAAAGTAAATTAGACTTCTCACAATAAAGTCCAATTGTCCAAGCTAGCTGGGGCTAAGCAGCAGGTGCATTGAGCTCCTGCTTCTGTAAAACAGGAGTGAAGTCAAGTACAATCCCTTCCCCTCCCCTTCCACTGGTCATGACAAATCATTGGGTTAGTTTAAACTGTTTTCTCTTATTTCACCCTTGAGACAAGTGTCTTCATTTTAGTTTCAATTTAGTTTCTTCATTTTAGTTTACCATAAAAGAGATTGGGTCCCAAGAGACAGAGCTGCCACATTTCTGTTCAGAATATCTTGAAGATAAACATACAGGCATGTGCTGTGTATAGATAACCAGAGCATGTGAAATAAAATCAACACTCTGTGGGCACATCAGGATTACTTTTTGTACTACAAGCACACCAGATACTTAATTAGCACAAGCACAACAGTTTCATGATATGTCAGATTTATTATGGTTATGCTGCAGAAATGTTTGGGATTTCTGAATGTCTTCTTCCCTCTCAGTTAAAGAAGCATCGTTCCAACAGAGCAGCCGGACATCTGGAAATTCTGCAGAAGTGTTAGAAAAACCCCCATGGTCCAGGATGGGGAAGGAGGCAGAAGGAAAAAAGTGGACAGTCTGGGAAAATAAGACATATACAAGAAGCAGTATCTGCTATTAAATCAACCACCAGGAAATAAGGTTCCCACAACAATTTAGGCCCCTGACTCTCCACAACCAACTTATAGGAATAAAATTATGCACAGCCAGCCTCCTCATACACATTAGAAAGAACTACTCAAGTACTTGACAGCATCAGAATCATGATCTTAGGACATTTTCCTCCACTCAGTCCTCCCACATTTTTCCATTTTCTGCCCCCAGCTCTTCTCTCTTCTTCCTGTAAATCAGTTACTCACCATTTTTCACTAAAGAAATTATTTTCCACCCTGCTAACTCTCCAAATTAGTTGCTACTAAAAATTCTAAATTAAGCTCTACAATCTCCTGTCCCAATTAAATCAAAGGAAAGAGTAGTTCACATAAATAACATTTTCAAGATCCAGTTTCAGCTCCTAGATTTTGAAGCAAAGTTTCCAGTCCTGCTTCAGGGCCAGAAGGTTAAACATTTCTCAGTGACACAGGCTCCCTTAGCAAGAGAGAGATGAGGAAAGGGTCCAAAAAAACCTCATTCTTCCCAGGCACTAAATCAACAACCACAGCAAACAGTGACTGCCTCTCTCCAAGGAAAACTGGGAGGAGTGGAGCAGTCTCTTATTATAAGCAGCCACTTTGTCTGCCACCATAACACAAAAGCCCAGGACAAAGAGGAGAAGAAAAATAAGCATAAAAAAAGAACAACAAACTTTTAAAAATCCCGGAATGGAGATTATATATTGTGCACTATACAGAAATCATAATAAATTAAAAAGCAAACAAACTTAAAATTCTGTGGAGCACTGTGCATCTGTTTAAAATTGCTGTTCTTTTCTGGTCCATTTAAAGTTGCCAGTAACTTTCAAGCTTAAACTTAAAAGATGCTTTGACTTTTAAATGGGCTGAAATTTTCTTGCCTGAGAGACCACTTTTCACCCACTACATATACCAGAATCTCATTAATCTCTGGGTTTTCAAGGTAAGATTAGCAATAGAGCTTTTTCCATAAGGAGTCTACTAATTTGGATCTTGTTCTTACTTAGAGGTAACATGAAATCAGCAAAGCTATACTGAAAAGTGTTTTCTGTTTATTTCAGTTTTTAGTGAAAGAACATTGAAGGCTCTAAGCTTTGGGAGTGTTTTGCTGTAAGTCAAGTTCAAGATACTTTCTGAACCAAATGTTTTGTGAGATGCAATTTTTAATCAGTGGTACCTCAGTGTCACATGGTAACTTTAATAAATCAAAACCACTCAATTTATTTTTAAAAGGCATATATTTGAGTTGACATCAGTGAACACATAGTCCAAATCTCAAATATTGAAAAACATAGACAAGGAACAACAGCTTCAACCAGAGTATCTCTAGCAGAATTTTTAAAAAAAGAAAAAAAATCTCATCAAGATCACTTATAATTATAGGCTGATCAAGCCTGCTTGTGCTTCACTGGAAGCTGCAACTTCTTTATTTGGGATATGCTCATTTTTGAGGAAAAACAATCAGGGCAAAGAAAATGGAAGACTACAAAGAACCATAAACACATTTCTCAACCTACTTTTCACATGGGATAATTAAATAGGTTCACATCCTGTTGGGAATCCAATGCTGTACATAATGCCTGGGAAGCATCATCATCATTATGTAGAGGATCTGATTTAAAATAAGCAGCACTATAGAAAGATACAAAAAAACACTGAGCAGGTCACATTAGCGGATACTATTTTAGCACTTGCCCACTTTAAGAATATCATAAGTAGATGAAGCTTCTTCTAGGGAGAATATTTTGCCTACATTAAGATTTGCATCAGTTTAACTATGAGGAGTTATTTGCACTGAAAGCCACCAACATACATGCACATTTAATATTGAAAACTAGAAGATTTTTAACCAAAGAGAGACATTCTAGGACAGCTTTTCAGTATGAGTGAGAAATCTAGCGCTTTTTAAAGTGGTGCTCGATAAATTTATGATGGGGAGTCTATGACCTGATTACTTGCAGCAGCAGGGGAGTGGGCTCTGCAACCCTGAAGAGTAAATTCCAGTTCGGTTGCTTTATGACTTCTTACCTACTTAAACTATTGCTGAATTATACAGCATTCTTAAACCACACTAAGGTTAATCACAAAAGGGAGCTGTGCCAATGTAATTAAACCAGTTTTCTATATTGATTCTGATAGTAAAATTCTCTTGACAAAGAAATTGAGGGGAAAGGGGGCAATATTTCTTCCATTAAGATAAAGATTCTAGTTTCACCTCCATAAAGCAGGGCTCGTGTTTCCTTAGCCACAAATGAAAAACCAGACCACCTCAAGATAACCAGCTGAGGTTTCTCCATTTGAAAAGACAATTTGGAACAAGTGTCAGTCTCTCCTTGGAAGAACCCTAAGGTCAGAACAGCAGAGGGTGCTGTAAGTCTGAACTGAGGTGCAGCAGCTCAGCAGCAAGGAGAAACCAGATGCGACATGAAGCTGTAGGTTACTTCAGATTTTGGGGTGAGTTTTTTGTCGGGTTTTTTTGTTTGGTTTTGGAGGTTTTTTTGGTGCTGCAGGAGTCATTTGAGTCTGGTAAAAGCAGACAGCAAACAGGTTAATAAGAGAATTTATTTATAGTAGCTTCCGCATAACATCAAACAATAACATCAGAGACATTTCCAAAACCTCAACAGCTACCTATAATCCCTACCACTGATCTATACAGCTCTGGGTACACATTAAAACATTAGAGATTGATTCACACTGATGGCTAGACATTAAAAAAAATTGTACTTTAATGCCTACAATCAAAATGTAGACTGGACATGGATCCCATTATTTTAAAAAATCCTGATTATGAACATTAATACAAATTTCTGCTATCACACAGGCATGGAAACTTGAGCACTTTGTTAAACATTAGTCATCTCCTAAATCTGGCAAACACTGGATAGCAAGGAGTCACCAGGTAACTGGGAGACAACAGATGTGTGTCTGCAGTGTATCCCTTGAATCAAAGAATGTGTGGTGTAATCATCATACCGGTTTAGAGACACTCAGCATAGCACATGTTCAGATATTAATCCAGAACCTAAACTAGTGGCAGGCCATGAAGATGACTATGATCTGCCTGAACCATAAAGATAAAAATTATCAGTCTGAGCCTATATACATAATCAATAATAATTTCTATACAATTGTGCCTAAAATCCCCAAGTAAGAATCTGATTAAAGTAATTCTTTTTCACTTCATTTTTCCAATGCACTTGAACTATGTAGAAAGAAAAGTTGATTCATATTCATCATGTAAATGAGTGGGTAACTCATTGAGTATGATGACAACAACTAAACAGGGCCCATTATACATAATGCATTAATTTCACAGCAAGGAAGAGTCTGTTTTGATTACAGTTACAACATATAAAATCTGACATGACTTTACATGCATTTTAAACTTTCATTTTGTTTTTAATAACAATTGGTGAATGATACAAAAAATTGCAGTATGATGATGACAATCTTACTATGTACACTGGAAACTGGTTAAAATGCACACACACACACCCCTAAAATTATTTCTCAGTAGCTGTATTTTAAAGTAAGCTGGAGCCATAAGAAGGGTTGGGAGACAAAGCAGTCAGTGAATAATTGCTTTGTGTCTACCACATCTTTACTGTTTTAGAACAAGTGCAGTCTGTGTGTGCCCCCCCGCAAGTTCATCTTAGTTCACAGAATGGATAAGGGCAAAAAGCTGCCTGAGTGTTTTTTTCCTACTCTCTCTTTCTCAACCTATAGGGTAACACTTGCTGTATAAAAAGAATAAACAGAATATTCTCAAAGCAGATGGAGGAAAAAAATATAATTTTCAAAAGATGATTTAATGCTTCAACAAATACTTGTTCCAGGTTTAAAGAGATTTCCAGGAGTTTCTTGTTTAAATTTAAGGTTGTCAGTAGAAATAGGTACTGCTCAACTAAATGATTCCAGTGAGTACTCTTCATTGTAGACTGTCATTCTTGACACACAAAAAAAGCAGCATCCTTTATATATTTAGTTTCAGTACAATCCTTTAACTCTAGTTTGGCTAACACAACCACACTGTGATTTGCTTACTCGATAGTTAATCACAGGGATAAAAGGTAGCAAAAGGTTGTGTTCAAACCTTTCATGAATAGAATAACTCACTAATGTGCAGCTTACAGCTGTGCACTCCTCTCTCCATGTCTTATAACAGCCAACCCAGAACTTTGCATAGCTCCAGCACTAAAATTTCCATATTTAAAGCTGACTTCAGGAACATCCCATTTGCTGCTTCAGAAAGAATTCCCACTGCATGATGACAATGAAGCTCGCATAACTTTGTTCAGTCTTTGAATCACATGCAGGATTCTGGTTAAAAGCCAGTGAAGAGTCATTTTATCACTCCTCAGAATATACACACTCGGGGAGCTGCAGCAGTAACTGGGGAACTCTTTACACTCCCCAGGAACTTGCTACCTAGATACAAATGGTTACATTTCCAAATGTCACAGATTCCAAACAGAAATCAAAAGATCTATTTTTAAAGTAGTAATGATGCAAACTATAGAGCCAGGAATGTTCTCCCCTCAGCTCCACCCTCCATCCAAAACCAAAATCCCAATTGTGTTGATTCAGGAACTCATTGCAATCTTGAAATTCCAAGTTGGAGGGAGGGGGGAAGAAAAGAGAAGAAAAATAAAAGTTCTACTATTCAAATAAAATGAAATATAAAAAAAGTCTAAACTAGAAAAACCTCTCATTAGGAAATGAAAACATCAGCAAGGAAAAACAAATCCTTGTAACAGGTGCTTGAAAAAGACAAGATGAAGTTAAAAGGCATTTTACAGCATCAATGAAAGGTCATTCCTCATGTACTAAAAGCCAATACTGAATTTCAAATTTATTTAAAACAGGAAAGAGAACACCAACCACAAACTGACATTTGTCACTCCCAAAAGAGCTGAGGAGGGGGACATCTCCCTTCTAAGAATACACAGATATGCTGTCTGTCCCCTTTCTTCCCATTAAAAGCACTTTAGCAGCTGACATCCCTAAAGCACTTCAACTTAAATACTGTAAAGAGGGAAGAAAAAGAGCCTGGGAGTTGTGTTTTGAAAGAAAGAATGAAAGGATCAGCACTGCTTTTCCCTAAATTGAATTTAATATGTCCCTAATCTGCTAAAAGAGCTCAAAAATCCAACTTTTCCCCAGAAAATGAGGGAAGTTTGTCATTTGATTCAAAATGACACCATTTTTAGCTGAAAGAATTGTTCCTTTTTCAGAACCAGTTGGATGCAAAGCAAATTAGACCAAAGAAGTCAAGTTCTATCCACTACAGAGAACTAAATTATTTCTGTGCTCATTTACAGTGCTGACTTCAAAACAGCTCTTCTTTTATTTTCTAAATATGTGTGGAAAAAACCGTCTTGCTCATCTAAACCAAACTTCTGACAATTTAGAACCACCTGCTTCTGGGTTCGCATACCTGCCTTGACCTCTAATAGACTTTAAGAATTTTTTTCAGCAACAAACATATCAAAATCCAAAGACGCTCTCCAATAGACTACTCTGTACTGAACAATCCTAATTTTGTTCAGTACACTCACAGAAAGAAGTTAAGATTAAAATGGGACAATTATACCAAGACAGTGTTGTGCACCAAAACAAACCAATGGCACCCAGAACAGTAAACAAAGGTTTTAAGTAGAGAAAAACCATAAGGAAATAGAATTCATTAACAGAAGTAGCAATTTGGCCAAGTGCTAACATCCATTAATTCTGGCAATGCACTGTTAGACTCTACATGACCCTAAGTGGCCATAATTCTTATCCATCCATGCAAGACATCGGGGAAAAATGATCTGAAATTTAGGGTTTCTCTCTGGCTGATGGCACCTCTGTATGTGTACTGCATGCACACTTCTGCCCAGCCACCTGCTAGAAGCCATAAAAGAAACTTGTGACAAAAACAACTAAAATTAAAAAGAAAGTGAAATTATATTTGAAAGTTTGTATTTGTTATTTAAACACAAAATTTGCATATAGCAGCCAGCAGTACACCCAAGACTCCTGAGATTTCTCCCAGTTGCATGAGTCCCTTATATGGCTGTTTAAAAACATCTAAGTGTTACTGAATTGTAGATTGTGTCCAAAAAAAAGTATGCTTCTAGCACTCTTGCCTCTCCATTAAAAAAAAAGAAAAAGAAATAATTATGACTCATTCCTTCAGTGGCCAGTCTGTTACAAAGCCAGGTCACAACAAAAACTTTTTAGCCCATATCCTGACTGAACAGTGACCAACAGCAAAAGAATTTGCAAGACCTCTATATGGGATAATTAGATGGTGACACTAATAACAAAAAGGCTTCAGGGGAACAAAAACAGAGGCTCCATAGGGAGATTAGGTTGAAGCAGATAATGGGAAGGAAACAGCAAGCTTTTGGAATCAGCAAATAAATATAAAGAAAACAAATGATTCAGAGGCTGAGTGTCAAGGCAGCAAAAAAGACCAAGTGACTCTTGGAGAAAAAACATTAACAAGGGAGCTCCCACTGCTAAGAGCTCAGTACAGATCTGCACATCAGCTTCATTGTCAGCAGAATGAAAACACACAAACTGGCACAGGGCTGGTTCCAAAACTACACACTTAAAACTGAATGCAGAATCTTGCCCCACTGCGTATGTCTGCTTTTTGAATGACTGGATCAGTAATACCAGTTTTTCAAATAAGTTCAGTAGTCCAATGAGATGTCAAATAGAGCCGTTACTTTTTTCGTCTTATTTTTACATTTTTTTCTGGGTCTATTGCTTTTTTGGAATGTCTTTTTAGCTTGATTTTAATTTTTACTTTTTCCTTCCTTCACTGTCACCACTTGCACTGGTTTTTTGACTCCTCTTTTTTTTTTCAGTTTGACAGGCATGTTTAATTTTTTTACGGTTAATATAATATGCCTCACTGTTCATATTGTTGTTGTTTCAGTTATTTTTTGTTCTGAAGAAACAGTTCCTCCCTGCTTAAACCACTCTGCTCCGAGAAGAGTGAAGTTGTAATGTCCCCCCCAGTTCTTTCTCCAAAACATTAGGAATGTTTTATCATCTTGTCATGGGGTAATCGCTGTTAAGAATTCCCGGTGTAGAGGGAGGGGGTGGAGTCGGAAATGAGGTAGCCAGCATAAACTCCGCCTACCAAAAAAACTCATAAAACCAAGAAAGCACCTGAAGAGACCGTCTTTGAAGCTTCCGGTTTGCTGAAGAAAGAAGTCGCTCTCCCTCTCCGCACCAGAGCTGGGTAAGGTCTCCCCAGGCCACATGGCCTGGGGCTACCAACCAGCATGGTGTGGGGAGGGGGAGGAGAGAGAGAGAGAAGTCAAGCTGTTTCATTCTGCTGTCCCTGGCTAAAGAACTTTGCCGGCTCTGCTCGCCTAGTTTGGGCCAGGCCGATCGCTTCTCCGCGGCGCAGCCCGGCGGGAAGAGACTTTGAGGTCGGGCCCCGTAGGTTTCGGGAGCTCCCCTCCCCGCCCGGTTAGCTCCGCAGTGAACTTGGCACGAGAGAGAGAGAGAGAGGACTCAGACTGGGCTCCTCCCACGGAGCTCGGACATAAATCCCGCCAGGCGGCCCCGCGTGGCTCGGCACAGAAAAGAGACTTAGACCAGCTCTCTGCAGCACAGGTGCAGTCTCGCCGGGCTCCCACAGCTAAAACGCAGCTTGGATGGGGAGACAGCACAAACAGACTCTTTTCCTCCGGTTCAGGCACGGACTTATAACATTCAAACCACATGGGCAAAAGCCACGTGACTATTGCCCAGCCAAAAAGACAAATTAACTGTTTCTTTCTAACATCAGAATGGGACTTTGGGGGTATTCATTTTCTCTTCCCACACAGAAAGAGCACAGAAATGAAGGCACCTACGAAAGGTACAACATAAAGACTTTGAGTTAATGAATATAACTAAGCTTATTTTCAAAGAAGGAAGAGATGAGGAGTGCTTTAATGCTGAAAATTCTTTTGTAAAAACATGTTGATCAAGTTAGCTGTAATACACCCTGTAATATATGAATAATGGTCTAAAAGAAGTGAGAAAAAAGGAATATAATGTTCTAAGCTATAAGCAGTAGACTGAGACTTTTGTGTATTAAAATCTTTCTTTCCTCGCCCCAGGAAAACAGTAGAAGAAGACTTGTGTTGCTGATGATAAAGTAAAGGGATGTCATTGTCACTGTAATAGAAACATTTGCTCTCAAAAGAACACCTCAATGACCATCATATGTCCATTGGTGTGGCCCTGGGAAAGCTACTGAAATGGGAAGGGGTCTAGAAAAGCAAATACCTCTCTTCAAAGAGAGAATCGCTTACTAGAAAGCTAATAACCATAGAAACTGTGTTTCCTATGGGAGTCAACATGATAAAACAAAAGAAAGCTTCTCTCTCTACATAAATTAAGAAAACTGTGAAGTTCTAGAGGTGGTAGATTAACTAGAAGTTGAAGTGTTACCTTTTGTATGGTCAACAAGAAAGAAAATAAGAAAGGTAGGGAAGGGAAAAGAGTGTTCTGAAAAGTTGTGTTGATGCCTAATTATTATTCCTGTTTTACACCTGTTAATAAAATCCTTTTTTGTACTCCTTAAAGTATAAACCTGCTTTTGCCTACTATTAATCCTTATCTCACAACAAAATCAAATTCCCAAACCTCGAAACCCCAACACATCTTTAGTATCAAAGGAGTTGCTTTTTATGTGCCCACCAACATGGAATACAATCACTATGTCCTGGGTCAACAATGGCTTCAGATACTGCTGCTTCTTGAGTGGACTCCCATCAATATCCAAGCAGTAAATAAGCACAGCCTCATAACCTGCAGTCCTGAACTATTTTTGGTTGATGGAGTGCAAGCTGTGTAAGCTCTGCCAGGATAATTTATTTACCCAGCTTAGGCCTTGATTCTCCTATTTCTGCAGTGGCTGTTCAGAAACTTTGATGAGTTGACTGGGAAAACTGTTTCTATCTTCCATCTTTCCAGCAGGGCTTCTGGAGATGAACATCAGGACTAAGATTTTAGAAGTTAAGTTTTTCCTCAGCAAAGTCATTTTCCTCATTTTCTCATTCTAGCTCTCAACAGACAGGAGATCCAAGTGCAGCCTCTAAAGTCTCAGATAGTTTGCCAACACACACCTACCTCACTAAGCCAAACAAGAGCAGCCACCAACAGCTTCTGAAGTCTCTAAATATTACAATTGAACAAATTTGCCTCATCATCCAGTAGCTGTTTTCCTTATCTAGAAGCGTGTATTACACTTCCATTATTCAAGACAGATCTTTAAATCTTATTATGCACATGTTCATGTTGTCATACTCCATTTCCCCACCAATCTTGTGAATCCATTTACATAAACATTCGCCTGCTTCTTGCTTAAGATTTTTCCAGCGGTGGTTGATCCAGGAGAGAAGAGAATGGCCACTGATCGAAGAGGTGCAATAAATCTATATCCCTCATTAGGTAAGCTAAGCTTGTGTCCTGGGTTAGGCAGGAGGGGTCAAAATCTAGGAAGTGATCTATGCTGCAGGAAGGAATATAACTTCCTTCCTGGGAGAGAGAGCCAATAATCAGGTAGTTTTAAGGATTGATATGTAGGTGAACTAATTAAAAAGTTGATCCGCCTTCGGGGAAGAAACCATATATAAGTAGAGACCCTCTGAAACTCTTCCTCTTTGGACCTGCTGCTGTGTAGAGAGGAGCATCTCCTGCTTCTCTCGCCGGTAAGGCGCCAGCCCCCCGCACTCCTTCCAAAGTAGGGAGGGGGGGCGGGGGGAAGCGAGGTTTATGGCAGCCGTGCCGCTGTAGGCGGGAATGGGGGAGGAAACGAACTGGAATGTTCAGCAGATACAGCTCAACCGGTGTGTCAGCTACACGAGAGAGGGCCAGGCCCCTGCTCTGGGCCAGGCAAGGACCGGGCCAGACTCCATCCAGCTCAGGCCAGGCCCTGCCCTGTCACCCTGAGCCCAGATGGCCCCACCAGGCCGAGCCAGCTTCGCAGAGCCAGGCACAGAGACTCTGAGAGCTTCTGGCATCCAGCTCGGACCTGTTCAAACAGCCCAGCAGAGACCACGTGATCGTCACACTGATGGAGAGAGAGAGAGAGATTAACTCTGTTCATGCCTAGACTAAACTTACAGACACCCATCCTTCCTTGCACAGAGAGAGGAACGAGTGAGGACATCTGCATAAATGCAGCACAGAGACTTTACAGTCAGTGAGGAAAGCAGAACTGATACCTACAGGGAGGTGCATGAGAAGTGCTTCAAGAGTGAAGCTGAAAACTCTTTTGGAGAACCATGGTTGGGGACTGAGCTAATAAATTCTCTGTAATATATGAAGATATAGTCCAAAAGGGGGATGTGAGGTTCTTATTGCAGCCAATGAACTGAAATACCTAAGTACAGACAAATAAGTGTTGAAAAAGTACAGCCTGATGAGAAACTAGAACCAAGAGAGAGGAGAGGCTGTGACCCAGAGCCCTGGTCCCGAGGAGAATGCTAGAGAACCTGAGTTGTCAGGAGAACCTGTGTTGCTAAGCACAGAAGAAGGGATTTTCTTTGTTGCTGCAATTGAACTGTGCATCCTTAAAACAGGTACCCTGTGGATTGTTCATAACCCACCATAGTGGCTGTGGGAAGGCTACTAGTGTGGGAGGGATCCACCATTAAGCTGGACTTTGCTCCGGGCGGCGGTTAATGGTGAGGCAGAAGACCCATAAAAACTGTATTTTTCTTACAGAAAATCCATGGTGTAAGCAAAAGAGACTTTTCTCCCTAAATGAACTGGAACAAGAGCTATTTCTGAGGTGGTAAACTGACTGGAGGTCAAAGTGTTGTCTTTTGTATGTTGTCAGGGAGAATGAAATGGAGAGGTGGGGGAAGGAGGGGTAGTCTGAGGAGTTTGTTCTGGTTTTTCTTTTTTTTTTCTCTTTCCCTTTGTCTTAGGTATATTAATAAAGTTTCTTTGTACTTTATAAAGTTTGAGCCTACTTTGCCTACTCCTAATCCTCATCTCACAACAAACAATCAAGTAAATTTGGGTAAGTGTGCTGGCATTTAGCCACAAACCTGAATAGGCGAACTGAAACCACTACAGCTTGCCAGGAAATTGCCTCAACATTACAGAACGCCACTGCATAATCTAGGACTAGGGTTAGCTGACTTAAGCAAAAGCTCCATACAAGTACTCCTAAGTGGGAGAAACTCTCTCCCTCAGAATTAATTGAAAACCTCAGGAGTTACCATAATTTGGAAGAGACAAGAAACATAGCCACAAATAAAGTTCTGAGAAAAAGCAATACTAATACGAAGGCTGTTTTCCTAATTTTAACAAGTGTTATTTTATTATGTGAGTTTCCTGAGAATATAATGCACAAATTCAGTTACAAGAACCCTGAAATGTAAATTCCATGGCTCTCCCTTGTTTGAGGGGGAAAAAAAATTAAAACTTACTAAAAACAAAGCACATTAAAGTCAACTTCTTTTTTCAGGCCTTCACATAAGAGCTTTCTTTCCAACAAAGCCAGATTAGATCCTATCCTGCCATATGCATCCTGTTCAATACCAAGCACCTTATTAGTGTCTAAATCCTCCCTCCAAAATTCACAGACTGCAAGAGTACAACCAGAGGAAGGATGTATTATGTACAAACACTCTTCTGAATTGAGACAAACACTACATAAGATGTAGGTCTATCTTTCCTATCTACAACAGGAAATAGAAGATAACCATACTTTGGTTATCTAAACGACAAAGAATATGTCAGAACTATAAAATAAAGGTCATACAGGATCTTTATAGACATACATAATCTTCACTCATATTTAAAAACCCATTAAATTAAGTTAGGGAAATTAACACAGTCAATTCAGAAAAAAAAACCCAAAACAAACCAAAAATAACCAAACAAAACCCAGCAATTTTGGTAGCAATTTTGGGGGAAAAACCCCAACACTAAACTCAGAAATTATTGTTTTACTTGTCTCTTTCCCAGTCACTGCTTAAGGAAATGAAAAAGCATTTGACTTTCAGGAACAAGATTGTCTTGGCAATTTTGGCATTACCTATGTGCTGCTTTTCAGACACTGCTGCACAAGAGATTAAGAGTACACAAACCCAAACTCTTAGGCTACTACAAGTTTGTGGTCAAATCTTACCAAGGTTACAGTCTCTGTTCCCATCCGTAGAGCAAAGGCCATTCATATCTACAGATGTATTTATTTTCACAACTACACAATGTCCTAGAGCCTCAGATAAAAATGCCATACAGAAGTATCTCATGCTCCCATTAACAGATAATTCTCACTCTAGCATGGCTTACATGTGAGAAATGCAATCCCATACACATGTAATGGGTAAGCACAGTATCACCAAAAGGCCACAGTACTTACAACAGAATCATGTAAACAAAATACCGTTGTCATTCTCAAGGAAACAGACTTCTAAGATACAAAATAAGTATTGGAAAGTTTCAAATAAGAGTTTTTCCCAAATTACGCAAGTTAAAATGTCTCCAAAACATCAATAATATGTTTAATCAGAAAATAATTAACAGTAAAACCACATAAATCAAGTCAAAAGCTAAGTGGAGAAACAAGTCTTTAGAACAAGTCTTAGCTTTAACTGGAGTTTTCTAATCTTCATAAGTGTCGTGGTTTTAGTTTGCTTATTCAGGTTTGTGGCTAAATGCCAGCACACTTACCTAAATTTTCTTGATTGCTTGTTGTGAGATAAGGATTAGGAGTAGGCAAAGCAGGCTCAAACTTTATAAAGTACAAAGAAGTTTTATTAATATATCTAAGACAAAGGGAAAAAGAAAAAAAAATTCAAGAAAAAACCAGAACAAACTCCCCAGACCACCCCTCCTTCCCCACCTCTCCATTGAATTCTCTCTGACAACATACAAAAGACAACACTTTGACCTCCAGTCAGTTTACCACCTCAGAAACAGCTCTTGTTCCAGTTCATTCAGGGAGAGAAGTTTCTTTTGCTTACACCATGGATCTTCTGTAAGAAAAATACAGTTTTTATGGGTCTTCTGCCTCACCATTAACCGCCGCCCGGAGCAAAGTCTAGCTTAATGGTGGATCCCTCCCACACCAGTAGCCTTCCCACAGCCACTATGGTGGGTTATGAACAATCCACAGGGTACCTGTTTTAAGGATGCCCAGTTCAATTGCAGCAACAAAGAAAATCCCTTCTTCTGTGCTTAGCAACACAGGTTCTCTTGACAACTCAGGTTCTCTAGCATTCTCCCCGGGACCAGGGCTCTGGGTCACAGCCTCTCCTCTCTCTTGGTTCTAGTTTCTCATCAGGCTGTACTTTTTCAACACTTATTTGTCTGTACTTAGGTATTTCAGTTCATTGGCTGCAATAAGAACCTCACATCCCCCTTTGGACTATATCTTCATATATTACAGAGAATTTATTAGCTCAGTCCCCAACCATGGTTCTCCAAAAGAGTTTTCAGCTTCACTTTTGAAGCAACTTCTCATGCACCTCCCTCTAGGTATCAGTTCTGCTTTTCCTCGCTGACTATAAAGTCTCTGCGCTGCACTATGTAGATGTCTTAACTCGTTCTTCTCTCTGCGAGGAAGGATGGGTGTCTGTGAGTTTAGTCCAGGCATGGAGAGAGTTAATCTCTGTCTCTCTCTCTCTCTGGCAGTGTGAGGATCACGTGCTCTTTGCCGGGCTGCTTGAACAGGTCCGAGCTGAATGCCAGACGCTCTCAGAGTCTCTGCTTGGCTCTGCCAAGCTGGCTCGGCCTGCTGGGGCCATCTAGGCCTGGGGTGACAGGGCAGGGCCTGGCCCGAGCTGGATGGAGTCCGGCCTGGTCCTTGCCTGGCCCGGAGCAGGGGCCTGGCTCTCCCTCTCGTGTAGCTGGCACACCGGCTGAGCTGTATCTGCTGAAGATTCCAGCCGTTCCTCCCCCATGCCTGCCCGGCTGCAGCGGCACGGCCGCTCCAAACCTCCCTTCCCCCCCGCATCCCTCCTTCGGAAGGAGGTAGGGGGGGGGGGCCTTACCAGTGAGAGAAGCAGGAGCTGCTCCTCTCCACACAGCAGCAGCAGGTCCAAAGAGGAAGAGCGTCAGAAAGTCTCTGCTTATATATGGTTTTTTCCTTGAAGGCGGACCAACTTTTTAATTGGTTTACCTACCTATCAGTTCTTAAAACTACCTGATTATTGGCTCTCTCTCTCGCAGGAAGGAAGTTGTATGCCTTCCTGCATTCCTGCAGCACAGATCACTTCCTAGATTTTGACCCCTCTGGCCTAACCCAGGACAATAAGTCACATAAATTTAACACTGGAGACCAACAAGGGAAGAAAAGAGAGATAATTTTATCTCTGATGAAGCTCTAAATTGAGCAGTATTTAACATCCAAAAAGTACCCATCTGCAAGCTGCACATGAAATCACCACAGTTCTCTAAATTGTCTTTATCCGAAGTCACACGGCCTCCTGGCACTTTCTATATAGTTCAGCAACCATGATTCACTAGCAAAATTTAACCACGGGGTATGTTTGGAGTGATACCTGATTGGAGTATTGTCATCTGCATTTCTGGTTCCAGCAGTGTCATATTGATCCTTTTCTCAACAGTTACAAACCCTTAAAGACCTCTCTTTATATAGACATAGATATGTTAAAGAAAAAAAATAATCCAAGAGGACCTCTCAACTTTAATCTCATTCAAAACATGCAAGAAATTCTCATCCTTATATGATGGAAACTGTGTCTTTCAATATGCAGTTCTCTGCTTATTCACTACAGGCAAGTTGGAACAGCCCAAGATCAAATTACTGCTACGAGAAAAATGAACAATCCAAGGGAGAGCAAGATGTGTAGTTTGCAGAAATAAGGTCCGCCCCTTGATGTAAGTCGAAGGGAGGGGGGAAGAAGGGATCAGAGACACCAGAATTGGCAGTTTTTCTCCTTTTATAAGAGGAGGATGGTCTTGGGTAGACTTTCAATCCCCTAAGGGGCTCTGCTGATGAGGCAATTTCGTTCCAAGGACAAGGAGACCCAGTGTTAACATAAACACACAGACATCCTCAACTTTGAAACAACATGGCCAAAGTCATACACATCCTCCTGATAGATCAGTCACTTTTCTTCAGTCTTTGCTGGTCCTTTTTCTCAGTAATTAAACTACTCCCCTAATCAATTCCTCTTGCTGATCACTAAACCTGAGTTACTCTAACAGATGGTTGTGTCTGTTTCTTAAAAACAAACAAAAAATCTGCCCTTTGTCATTCAGACTTTTCCCACCATGGATCACACACCCTCCATCCAACCAGACTAGGGGTTAAAAAAATTCAGTCTTGTTTCCCACATCCACATGATCAGTTTCAAATTATTTGGGATAGTGGACAAAACTTTTATAGTCAAGTATTTATTGAGTAAAAGATAAAAATAGAATAAAGTCTTTCCTCACTAGATTATTCCAGCTCCCAACAGAAAGAAAAATCAGTTTTGGTCTCTAAAGAGTCTCAAGTAATTTGCCCAACAGATAATTTAATTATCTTGACAAACTAATTCCAAGACTTCTGTCCCCAGAGCATCTTTCCCCCTTAGTCCCCATCTTTCCACAAGGTTCATCATCATTTCTCTTTAAGTCATCTAAGTAAGTAACTGCATATATTTGTACCAAGCCCTAAAATATATTGAGCTGTGCCTCTAAGATACAGACCAATTTTTAGATTTTAAATCCCCTGGTAGGAAGTCAGAATCCCTCTCCCACCACAACAGTACGCATAAAAAATGAGTAGCTGGGTGTGCAAAACCGCTTAAGCCCTATTTTCTGACCCTTCTAATGTGAAAAAACTTCAGGACTTCTCTAGCACTCAGATACAAGAACTCCCCAACAGCTGCTTGACTGCTGAGGGAAGGCAGGTTTTAGCAGCACATCTTCCTCCCCACACACAAACACATCCGGAGCTTTAAAGGAGGCAGGAAAAACTCATTTAGCAGCTTTAAACAATGCAGGAAAATCCCTCAGTGATGACATTGTAGTATTTATCTGGTTTTCACACTCCATGCATCAGTAGTGTGTTGTAAAAGGACAAGAATCAGCTCATTTGGGTTTCTCTCTACTCAAATGCCACCTTTGCAGTCCTACATTTGCAGCCAGAGCAGGCAAAATTCACAGGCCTAAAATGTTCCTTCTTGCTGTGCAATCTTTATGAAAAGGAACTGCAGCAGTGCACTGTATCCTGAGAATTCAGAGATACTAGTGACAAGAATAAGTCACTTTACCACCTACCCTGAATATTCATACGCATCATAAATAAAGGAAAACATCCATTTTTAGCAGAAGGTATGCTTATTTTTGTTGTGATACATGGAAACATAAGAGGAAGCAGTATGGCCCAAGTGGAAAGGAAATCTTTCCTACAGTGTCCAGGAACATCACTTAACTCCCTGAAGTATGCACGTGTGCACTGTCGGTGACCACGAAGAGGCAGATGAAATTGAAAGCATTAAGCAGAATGTTGCTTCTTTGACCAGCAAGGAAGATGAAGATGCACTACCAGATGTCTTCTGACAGAGATTCCTTCATTATACTTTGTGGCAATGTATTGATCGTGGCAGAGGCAGAGCTACAGCTGCAGAAGCGGCTGATAGTATTCCAATAAAAATGAGTTACAGAAAGCCACACGTTACAGAAGCAGCAAAGGTCCCAAAGCCAGGATTCAGCTGGCTAAGTACTAACAGCAATTGACTGTGGTGAAATAGTGCAATCTTTCTTGCATGAAGCAGCCAGCTGCTCTCTGCTTAAGCAGAACAGATTGAGAATCCTGCTGAATGGCATTCTCCCTTTAAAGAGTCAGGCTTCCTTTCCCCATTACTACCCTTAATACTCAAAACAGCAAAACCAGTAACAGAAGTCCTTACACAGACAAAACAACTGCCCAGATCTGGGCATGACTTGTTTAGCAAGCAGTTTAAATTCATGAAAAATGAATGTTTTGTAAACAGCTACCAAATTATTTGTCTAAGATTCATCCAGCAGTCCTGAAACCTTGAAACCTCAAAGGTGAACTGAAGTAAGAGAGAAACTAGAAAGGAAAAACAGAAGGGAGAGGAATATTATGAGCCAGTGATTGTAGAAGGGTGTTAGTCTTGTTAACTTGATAAGGAACAAAAACTTTCTTGAGAGCTAACTTGTTAAAGCCAGCACATTAAAGCTGCCTTTGGCATTATTCTTTCCAGCTCAACTATTCCCCCATCACTATTTAAAAGTTAGTTTAAAATATTTCAAGATTATCCACTTCTCAGTTGTTTGGTAGCTCCCATCAGTAACAGGCCAGTCATTTCTGTCATGCTCTGGATCTCATAGCTCTATCACAAACTTTCAGACAGCATGCCAAATTTATAGTCTCCTAGGACATAAAGTCTCATAACACAGATCTATCCAAGACAGACTGGTTGTTTTTGTTCTAACAAATATTCCCCTTACTCTCACACAAGAAAAAACAGCAAGCCTCACTGGAATGTGTGTGAAGGACAGATCAGAGAATGCTATATATTTCCTGTCTTGGTCCTTATGCTACAATACAGACTTAATCTTCTTCACATCAAAGTTCTGGATGAGGCAGTAACCACCGCTTGGTAATTAAATGTAACTCTGAGTCACACTATTCCAGAAGGCAGATATATACTAGAACAAAAAAATAACAAAAAAACACAAACCACAAAAACTGAGAAAACAATTTCAGAACACTCTTAGAGCTTTAAAGCCCTTTCTCAGAAAAAAATACCATCCTTGTTTATAAGTAAACATACCTAGCTTCTCAAATGAGTTCATAAGTCACATAATTTGCTTCTTTAAATGACAGTTTATTACACGATTTTAAGAAAACATTATTAATGTTTTTAAAGTCAAAATAACAAGACAACAATAAAATTTGCAAACCCCTTATAATAACCTATATTTTAAATATTTCAATCTAACTGTATTCAGTGTGATGACAATTCAAAATGGGAAAGGGATATCAGAGGAGGGAGATAGGAATGCATAGCCTAATAAAAGAATTATAGGAGCAAATCACCCACACAATTATTTAAAATAAAATAAGGTGCCCTAATATTCATGTATTTTAATAGTAAATGGCCATAAGAACACAGGCACTAAATTAGCTCTTTAGAACCATTTTAAAAGTTCAGCTCTGCAATTTCTGAGTATAATCACCAGCAGCTTACATAGCAACGATTTATCCCATGCTTTGTACAGCACTAACAGGAGCACCTTCCCATACCTAAAGCACATGCATTTTATGTGACTCGAATCACACTGAAATTCCACACATTCCAGCTAGACTCTCTTCCCCCAGCACATATGGTACTTTGTAGAAGGCAAGCATCCCAGATCAAGCAAACCCCAACCACCGGCAAGCTGGTGCAAGTTCTGTCCAAACCAGAAATCATAAAACGCAACAGTTCCTTGGAAAGAACGTTACCTCATCTTAAACAAGCCCACAGTGAGAAGAAACCAGGACTGTTGGAGGGTTCTAACACAAAGTTTTTCATGACTCCTGGACAAAGATAACTATGAATTCATCTGGGGAAAGCAGGTCAAGAGAGAGGGTCAATAACCTGTTGGAGCAATTACCGTAATTTCAAATGAAAGTTAAGGAGAAGAGGACTTTTTTTTAGAAATTATCAAACTACCTAAGATTTGTATATTTATCACCTGGGGGTTTTTCTTCTTTTCTTTGTAAATGCATTTATCAGGGACCTGCTCTAACCATGCCCTAAGGGCTGGGAAAAGTTATCTTAGCATCTTAGTACAGGTGACTGAAAAAAAATCAAGATATACTGAAGAGCTTCAGCTGACTCCGTAATGGCCTTTTTCTGGCTTGTGTGGCAACGAATGAGTCAGTCACAGGTAATCTCTCATAGTTAAAGAAAGTTGAAGCCTTGATGAACATGAGTAGAAAAGGAGAAGTAATGTAAATCTGGGGTAGAAAACTCACTCTGAAGCGCAAATTAAATAACTACACCTTAAATGTCCCATTAAGCTTGATGTCTGAATAGAACCCAACAATTGTGTCAAAATAGTTTACTAACACCTTATCACATAAGGTTTCCTTCCACTGAAGTGACAAAAAATTGCCTCCTAGCTATGTTCAAATGCTTCATATCAGAATTCTATATCCTTAATACCTTTTATTGCACTTTAATTGTGTAACTTAACAGCAGCTGTTCAGTCAAGTTGTTCAAGGTCTTTACACCCATGTGTCCAGGTGTACCTACCCTCCCAGGTAGGAGAATGTGTAGCTGTGATAAGGGAGAATATGAAGAGAAGTCTGGATCTGAAACAAACCCAAACCAACAAGAAAACCCCCAGAAACTGTGTCTGGCTGCTCTTCAGTTCTAAGAGAAGGAAAAAAAATAAAAAAGGAATCTGCTGTCCTAGGGCATATGGCAGCATGCAGATACAGGACTGCACTCCCAGTTTTCCCATGGGAAACATAATTCCATGATGCTTCACAAGCCAAAGAAATTTCTATTTTAACTCTGCCAACAGTTTATGTTCCAGAACCACAGTCTGTCACAACAAATACGGTATGGCCTACAGATACCTACAGGTAAGCCAAGGCTGTTTAATAATACTCTTCTACAGATACCTACAGATAAGCCAAGGCTGTTTAGCAAAAGCTACAGAAAGAGTTAATCTGTTAGAAGATCTCAGCTTAAGTAGTTAGTTCAGCTGTGAGTCAGCAGTGCCTGTCTAGAACTGCAAACAGGAGACCCTTTGACACAGATCGGCAGCTTCCAGCAAGTCTCTTACTTACATCTCCTCCCCTCCCACTGCCACTCAGCCTGAATCCTCCTCATACCTTAAATTTGGCAAGTTGTCACAGAAGCAGTTTCACTGCACAAGATATGTTCTACAACCACTCTGGATTGCTCAAATGTTTAAGCAGATTGCCGCCTCAACTGGTAGAGCATCTCTGAACTTTTTAAATGTGTTTGAAGCCGAGGACACAACAACAAAGATACACCATATTTAAAAAAGGAATTTTAACAAGCTCAACAGCTTTCAACAGCTGTGCAACCTCCACCCCAAGATAACTGAGAAGTTCCCATTTGAAGGAAGACATTTATTAATCAAAAATGCATCAGCTAAATTTCATAACAGCTCACTAAATTTCTTAGCACCCCACTCAACCAAGTGTTCTTATATGCTGCGACAGTTTGCAAATAACCGTATTTCAACGGCACTTTTCATTCCCATAATACTTTAATGAATGTACACACTAACAACACATAACAAAATACTGCAGCCTAGGAGAAAAGAGCATTGTGTACCTCCTGCATACCTCCAAAGATAAGGATATTCAGATAATCTAGCTCAGGGACTTTGGACTTTATGCCTTGCCTGAAAAGCTGCCCCTCCAGCAGTAAAATTCCCACTACTGTGCTGAGCCCTGATAAAGAACCAGCTCTGAAGAGACCCACTTAATGAGTCATTTACCAGGAATAGCCTAATTTTCTTTGGAAAAACATATGGGCAGAGGCGTTCCTTTTGTAATGAATGAATAAATGATAAATGTTGGCTTTTCATAATTTGTAGTGTTATGATAAAATGCAGTTAAATAGAAACTAGATTGCAGTGAAATTATAACCTCGAGATAATTTTGATGTATCAAAAATTGTAGTCATAAATATATAGCTATGTCGGTCGAGTTGAGGAATTCCAGAGCGAGGATTTCAGAAGAGACACGAGAAGATAAGAGAAGACACTCGCCCCAATTCACAGCTATCTGCCTGAAATTCATCAGGGTTGGGAAGGCACCAAGGTGGCGGGAGGGAGGGCAGAGGCCAGGGAAAGAGGGGTGTGAAGTGTAAATATACTTCTGAACTTAATGACTATGTAAAAGTTAAAGAAAGTATTCAATCCATTTGTGAAATGAACAAAAGTGTGCCTCTAGCAGATATGCTATGCACCCAGCACTGGTTTTGCCTTTGTTCTGCTAATAAGTGTTCAATCTTATTTTGCTAAGATTTTTGTTCCTGGACCCATTTTTAACACTTTTCAAATACTTTTAAAGCACAACTCTATTTTACCTGTTTCAGTCAAGTAGATTTGCAGCCCACAATACCGCTTCAAAGTTGAGTCCATAAAAATAACATTATTCGGATAAAGGAAAAACATCTATTTCCGTTAAATATTCCTGAAATACCAATTTTTAAACTTATTGTTGGAGGTTGGATTTAGTTTTTTTTTTCCTCAGGAATTTTTTCTCCCATGGGTTGCTAAGAGACAAATGACTGAGCTAATAGCTGAGTACTTAAGAGAACAAAGCACAAAGCTAGGGCCTTTCTCCTTGGCAGGGTGGGGCAGAATCGACCTCATGGAAGCAGGGCCTGACAACGCGAGATTTTGGGAGACTGAAAAGCAAGGGCAGGGGGGAGGTCACGCGCTCTTGCTCGGGACCCTCAGAGCGGGACGGTCAGAGCTGCTGTCTGCTGAACCCACAACCCTCTGAGAAGCCAGCACGGAGCTGCCGGTCTGTCTGCTGTGAGTCTCTGCCCTCTGCCCCATCGGGAGCTGCCTGCCACCAGCCTGTCTCTCCCCCGCTCCTCCTCGCAGCTCCGAGTTTCTTCGCTGCATTGTAGCAGGGCTTCTCCTGCACATCGGGACCTCTTACCATCCCAAGTCCCAGCTCCCTGTGTCCGAGGATCCTGCTGCGGCACCGACACCAGCTGCCCCCCGAGGGTCTGTGGAACAAAGGCTCTCCTCCATCCTTCCCTGCCTCGGGCAGCCGCCATTGCCGTGTGCTACCTGAGCTCACGTCAGAGCGCCCCCTGCAGCCACCGGGGAATCATCACACCCAGAGCGCCCCCTGCAGCCACCGGGGAATCATCACACCCAGAGTGCCCCCTGCAGGCTGTGACTGGAACTGCACCAAAGGGAAAAGGTGCCTGAAGCCGAGCAGGCTGCCACTGGGTTTCTGGTTCTGTTTGTTGGTTAACACCATAGCTGTTGTTATTTGTTAGCTTTGTTTTAGATATTAGTAAAGAACTGTTATTCCTATTCCCATATCTTTGCCTGAGAGCCTCTTGATTTCAAATTTATAATAATTTGGAGGGAGAGGGGTTACAGTTTCCCATTCCAAGGGAGGCTCCTGCCTTCCCTAACAGACACCTGTCCTTCAAACCAGGACACTTATCCAAACAACTGAATCTTGTAAAGACTTTCGTTCCTGTGCCAGAACATTCTTTCCTCTGACTATAACAATGCCATTCAAAGTGCTGCTACAAGTTTCATTTTTCTGAAAGGTACTCTTATCTGTTCACAGCACTAGTATCCCTTATCCAGTGGCATCAAGCATAAACTGCTTCTTCCCACTTTAGGATCCTTGATCATGCCTTCTTGGCTAAGAGAAGAACCCTGCTTCCAGAAAAATCACAATGTCACCTTCAGGTGTCCAGCTGTCAAGTGCTGGAAACAAAGGCTCATATTATTTTCCCATCTTCCAGCTCTCTATCAGTTTCAATGCTATTTCAATTAAATACCATTTGAAATCTTTGCTTGCTTTCATAACTGTAAAATGCCCAAGTCTACCACTAGTTGAGATGTGCTGAGATCACAGCCTACCTTGCTGATTAACATTCCAATTTTCTTCTATTTACCATTACCACCTTTATCTCCATCTGTTGTATTTTATCTTAGAAGACTGAAAGCATTAAGGATTAGAAGTTTTTTGTTCCGTTATTGCCATTTCTATCTTCTCCATTTTTTGTAAATATAACTGTGATCACATAATGATTGTATAATGTATATGAATGAAGAAACTCTTTTTAACCTCTTAAAAACCTAACACTTTGGGTTTAAGTTAATCAGTTCTTCCAAATTGCAAAATACTGATACACTATTCAGAAAAAGGCATGGTCATTTTCTGGAGATAAAGATCTAGCCACGTTAAGTGAGGTACCCCTTCAATCCAAACTACTGTCCTTCAGTACACATATTCTAAATCACTTTACCATAAGCATTATGTTTTGGCTATAAAGCCACTCTGAAGCTCCCCAGCATTTCTCATATGCTGTGCCATGCAACTCCATAATGTTCAACACTAAGGCACACAGGACTCGACCGTGCTCAAATCCACAGTACCTTGCAGGTGATAGCATGAATACAGACTGCAGCAAGACCTTCATATTGCCAAGAGCTACCAACATATGCCCCAGAAGATAGAGTGAGGGGAGATCACCAAAAGGAATTCACAAACAGAAGCCACCACTTATCAAATGGTTTCATCACTCTCTCAATAGGATGAGACTGAACATGCAAAGGCTTTCATGGCAGCCTGGTGATCCTGAGCATCAGACAGTTAACAAGTCCTTCAAAGCCAGGAATTCTGGTCACTGAAGGACCCTATATTTTGCTACTATATTGTCATTCACTATATGGCTGCCCATAAGGTACCTGCAAGTTGAGAAACATACACAAGCCATTCTCACTCTAGGATCAGAAGGCCTACTGGGACATTTAATTTTTAACTTCAGGTCTTGCTTCTCCTTCCAGGAAGCCTGAAAGGACCTTCCAGACATCTGCAGTGAGAAAGTTACTCACCCTTGCTAAGTGCAGACCAAGATGACAAAGAAAAATCTACAGGTGAGTGCAGTCTGAAGGTGAGCTAACACTTCCTTTGACTGACTGCTTCAGTTTTGCACAACCCAGTCACCACAAAGTACAGGGAAGCTGTTTCTGGTATTCACCTATAATAATAATATAAAGCATTTATCACTGGAGCTCTGTGGAACTTCCATAGCCACTAACATCAATCCTTCCAATCAAACAGTGGAAGGTTTTGTGAACTCCAGATCAGTAGTTTTTCCTACAAAAAAAACAGAGTAAGAAGCAATAAAAAGCAGACCTGTCATGAGAACATGTACCATGACACCACCACTTGGTGAGGACACACTACATGAGACATGAGCACACTGAACCACTTACCATTCTTCCTTTCACTGAGTGGAGGGAGGTTGGGGTTCTGGCCATGGTGGAGGCTGAGGGTCAGCTCAGGCTGCAAGGAGAGCTCCTGCAGCTCATTGGCAACAGCTTCACTCTGTGGGCTGGGGGCCGCTGAGAGGGACACCAGCACCGGCTCATCGTCATTTTCGCCAGCCCCTCCTCCGTCCAGCCCATTTCCAGCAATGACGGAAGGGGGCAGGCACACCACGCCGGAGAAATCCACTTTGGCTTTCTTGATGGCAACCTGCAGGACAAAACAGCAAAAAACAGACCATAAATCTCACATGAGAGTCTTAGCCATACATCCAGTTCATCATGGTGTCTTCCACGCTATAGAGAAACAGGTTGCGTTTGCGTGATCATCATCAGTTGAAATCCAATTCAACCTGCTCAACTCAGCAGTTTAAAAACTTGCATAAACCTCCAACAGCATCATCATAGAAACTACTGATGAAACTACTATTATTTTCTTAGAAAGTATGAGAACATTATCAATTTTTGGTATTTTAGGAACCCAGTCTTGACAAGACAAAGATTGAGTCACTCCAGTGAACTCAGCCTATTTGGAACCCTGCTGAACTCTTGACTACGTCCTTTTATATCAACCCTAGTGTTTTAACAAGTCTGTTTGAAATCCAGTCAGGTAAAGTAATCCTTCATAATAAACCTGGAAGGACAGCTGAGTACAACAAATGAGGATTTTCAGATAAAAATCAACTGCATGTCAAAAAATAATTCTCTTGTTCCATTCTGTCCTCCCCATTCACAATCAGTGAAAATGAATAAAAGAAAAATACTTTAACATAAACAAAAAAGCTTTCCTGTCTTAAACCTCAGCAACAGTAACCAAAATGTGAAATATATAAAGAGCTTTAACGAAATAAGTAATTTTTAAATGTTTTATTATATTTCCATAATTCTTTAAATAAGTATTCAAAAGCCACTACTATGTTCAAATTAAAATTCTTTTCTGTTCAGTAATTTAAACAGAAACAAACCAGCTGTAAGTCTCCAGTGAAATGGTTACTGTGTCAACATTTAAACAGTAACGGACATTATACAAGGGCAATCATATTTGGTTTTGATTAATGAGGATGGAAGTCTCCTGCTTCTTAGCATGCTGCTGTTTCAACCAGTCTAAACTCAAAGACTCAGCTGCACTGTTGAGATTTAGCAAGCAAAAGGTACTTGCAGAGGCTAACCTCCAACTTCAGAAGGATGCAGGTAAAGCAAAGTAAAACCCATCAGGATAATCCTCCAGAAACCAAACAAAAAGCATAAATTTGAAACAATGATTTTAACAATACAGTTTTTTATTAAGTATTCCCCACTTAACACTCATAATTAACCTGGATGAGTGTGACAACATCAACACATCAACAGCTGACAAAGGAGCTCAAATAGTCACTTTTCCCACTTGCACACTTCAGCTGATTAGCAACATCTGTTCTGTAATATCCAGAACAAAGTGTAAGTGGTACAAAAATTTGTTTCAAAGATTTATTCAGTGTATATTTAAGACAACAATAAGAATTCGCTGGTAATGAAAACATGTTATTTTATCCATGTTGTCATACATTGTTGAAGGTTAGATCTAGTTCTTTTCCTCAGGAATTTTTCTCCCATGGGTTGCTAAGACACAAATGACTGGGTACTTAAGAGAAACAAAGCACAAAGGTAGAGCCTTTCTCCTTGGCAGGGTGAGGTAGAATTGCCCCTCATGGAAGCCAGGCTGACGAGAGATTTGGAGAGACTGAAAAGCAAGGGCAGGGGGGAGGTCACGCCCTCTTGCTCGGGACCCTCAGAGCGGGACGGTCGGAGCTGCTGTCTGCTGAACCCACGGCCCCCTGAGAAGCCAGCACGGAGCCGCCAGTCTGTCTGCTGTGAGTCTCTGCCCTCTGCCCCATACAGAGCCGACCTGCCTGCCACCAGCCCGCTCTGAGTTTTCTCCGCTACATTGTAGCGAGGTTCTTCCCTGCACGTGGAAACCCCTTACCGTCCCAGCTCCCTGTGTCCAGGGATCCTGCTGTGGCACCAACACCAGCTGCCCCTCCCGAGGGTCTGTGGAACAAAGGCTCTCCTCCATCCCTCCGTGCTTCGGGCAGTTGCCATTGCTGTGTGCTACCTGAGCTCACGCCGGAGCGCCCCCTGCAGCCACCGGGGAATCATCACACCCAGAGCGCCCCTGCAGGCTGTGACTAGAACTGTACCAAAAAGAAAAGGTGCCTGAAGCCGAGCAGGCTGCCACTGAGTTTCTGGTTCTGTTTGTTGGTCAACGTTATAGTTGTTGTTATTTGTTATCCTTGTTTTAGATAGTAGTAAAGAACTGTTATTCCTATTCCCATATCTTTGCCTAAGAGCCTCTTGATTTCAAATTTATAATAACTTGGAAAGAGAGAAGTTACAGTTCCCCATTCCAAGGGAGGCTCCTGCCTTCCTTAACAGACACCTGCCCTTCAAACCAGGACAGATTTTGGCGCCCAACGGTGGGGCACGAGGGCATCGAGGGGAAGAAGGATAACAGTTCTTGAGTAACGCAGTTTTTTGTGTGCTGGATATAGGAACCTCATTAGGTTGCACCATGTGGTCTAGCTTATTCCGGTTCGTATGGCAAGTAGTCACAGCTGTTTCTCTCCCATTTGCAGCCCCATATCTAAACATGGGCCCTATAACTAAGGCTACAGTGGCTGTTATAGAGTTTGTGTCATGGGTTGATAAGGTGAGGAATTCATGGATTTTCAACTTCCTCTGGAAGGCAGGCATGTGGATTCAGAGCTACCACACACTAATGACATGCTTTCAGGGTTACTTTAATAATGGTACCTACTGCGAGGAAATGACACCAAGAGAAATTATCTCACAACCCTTCACCCAGCTCTTTGGGCCTATCCCGCCAGTCTTTGAGGGGTTCAAATCTTCTCTAGATGCGAATGATACCATACAGTGGCTGGCATTGCTGATAGTCCTACTCTATTTAGCATTCAGGGATAAAAGAGGTCTGACTTGGATAACCACCCTGACACCGACCTCAGACAATAGAAATGAGGCCTCAGTACCTGACACGGCCCCAGAGACTAGGGATGCTGCCACAGAACCTGACATGGCCCCAGAAACTAGGGATGTTGCTACAGAGTCTGACGCGGTCCCACAACCCACCTCAGAAACAGCCCACCTAGACTGGGTGGGAGTCCTGGTGAAAGAGATACGCGAGATGGGCCAAGTGCTGAAGGAATACACTTGCCCAGCTAGTGGGAAATCCTTCCCCTACCCCAAAGAGGGAGAGTCCAATGGGGCAGCAGGGGAACCCAGGGACGTTATAACCGCTCAGGCTCCAGTCAGATCAGAGGGGCAGCCACAGCCAGTAGCAGTTGCCCCTGTAGAAAAGAAGAAGACTAAAGTCAAACCAGAGCAGCCAGTGAGTAATGATGGGGAAGCAGGACCCTCTCGACCAGTAGGGAGGCCAAGGATTGAAATCACTACTGAGTCCCTGGGGTATGACAGTCTCCGTAATCTACGAAAAGACATTGTGCGACAAGGTAATGAGCCTTTTACAACCTGGTTACTTCGGGTCTGGGACCTTATGGGTATGGGTGTGCAGCTGGATAGTATCGAGGCAAGGCAGATAAGACCCTTGTCCCACGACTCGGGGGGAGATCAGGTATTCGGAAGAGACGACGGGCCCCTGTCTCTCTAGGAACGGCTTTTAATAACTGTAAGAGAGAGGTTTGTCAACAGGGAGAGAATGCAGGAGTACCGTCATAGAAGACCATGGAAGACTCTTGAGGAGGGAATCCAACAGCTAAGGGAGGTGGCAGTATTGGAGGTACTCTTTGAGAGGGATGGACAACATGATAATGACCCCGACAAAGTCAAGTGTACAAGGCAAATGTTGTGGAATCTGGCAAAGCTAGAGCCCTCCCAATACACCATCTTCATTGCAACAATTAATGCTGATGACAACCGAGAGACAGTGGGCTCCATAGCCACCAAACTCAGGAATTATGATAGTATGATCAGTGGCCCAATGCAGGCTCAGGTCTCCGCTGTGGTCAAAGACCTCAGAGAAGAAATGAGGGAGGTGAGGGAGGAGATGAGGATGATGAGTGCGGCACCAGTGCGAGTCACAAGCCCCAGAGTCAGAGCCCAGCGCCCCCCAGCCAGGGAGAGAGGGTACACCCCACGATCTGAGCTGTGGTTCTTCCTGTGTGATCACAGAGAAGACATGAGGAAGTGGGATAAGAAACCCACTGCTACCGTTGCAGCACAGGTACAGCAACTCAAGGAGGGAAAGACTAACCGAGGCGGGGGGTCTACTAAAGTGAAGGTAGCCTCAGCCTCCTGTGACCACGATGCCAGGTATTACGGAAAAGAGGACGATCTGTTAGATCCCCTCGAGGGGACCTCTACTATGTATGCCCAGGGAAAAAATGATAACCAGAGCTAGAGGGGTCCTGCCTCTAGCCAGGAAGAGGCACGGGAAAACCGAGTCTTTTAGACAGTGTGGATCCGATGGTGTGGCACATCAGAACCACAAAAATATGAAGCGTTAGTTGATACTGGTGCGCAGTGTACCTTAATTCCATCGAGACACGTAGGGGCAGAACCTGTTTCTATTGCCGGGGTGACAAAAAAATCACAGCAATTAACTTTGTTGGAAGCCGAGGTGAGCCTGACCGGGAAGGAGTGGCAGAAACACCCCATTGTGACTGGTCCAGAGGCCCCATGCATTCTGGGCATAGACTTCCTCCAGAATGGCTACTACAAAGACCCAAAGGGACTCAGGTGGGCTTTCGAAATAGCAGCTGTAGAAGCAGAAGGCACCAGGCAACTGAACACCTTGCCTGGACTATCGGAAAATCCAACTGCAGTGGGACTCCTGAGAGTAAAAGAGCAACAAGTGCCAATTGCCACCTCGACAATGCACCGCCGGCAGTACCGGACGAATCGAGACGCCGTGATCCCCATCCACAAGATGATCCGCGACCTGGAAAGCCAAGGAGTGGTCAGTAAAGCCCACTCACCCTTCAACAGCCCCATCTGGCCTGTGCACAAGTCTGACGGGGAATGGAGATTGACTGTGGACTATCGTGGCTTGAATGAAGTGACTCCACCATTGAGTGCTGCCGTGCCAGACATGCTGGAGCTCCAGTACGAGCTGGAGTCCAAGGCAGCAAAATGGTATGCCACCATTGACATCGCCAATGCGTTTTTCTCCATCCCTCTGGCAGCGGAGTGCAGGCCTCAGTTTGCCTTCACCTGGAGGGGTGTGCAATACACCTAGAATCGGTTACCCCAGGGGTGGAGGCACAGCCCTGTGGTAGATAGGGACAGGCGGACGGAAGATCTCGCGATGTGACGGAAAGCAGAGAGCAGCATGGAATCTTCCTCCCTTCATTCCTGCATGATAAGAGATCACCCAAAGTATGCAACCCCTCCTAACCCAGTAGTTTTCCACTCCTTACTAACCCTAGCTATCCCACCGTCCCCTTCCTGATGTAGTGAAGCCCCCTAGACTATTTAACCTCATGAGATAAGATAATAAACGCCATTTGACCATCCACCATATTGGTGTCTGTGAGTCGTGGCCTGAGTGGCTCGGGTGAGGCCGAGCTGCCGTGCTGTCGTTCTTGAACCAGGTCACCTTGCCTTCATAGCAAGAAGGCAACATAGTGGTGCCGAAACCCGGGAAGAAGAAGAGGAGCTCGGGCTACGGGATTCGCCTGGACAAGCGGCAGCAGCCGGAGCAGCCAAGCTGACTTCAGGCGGGGGAGACGTCCCCAAGGACCCGCGGTTACTATGGAAACCGTTGCAAAGGTCGTGAGTCTACTTTATAAGCAGTGGGGTATTAAGTGTAAGCTCAAGGATTTTTATATTGCTATTGCAAAACTCCTGGAGCTTGGGGCGATTGAGCGTCCAGCAGAAATATTACACCCAGAGGTGTGGGAGAAATGTACCAATGTTTTAGCAGAGGAAACTAAAGTCTCGGGCAGCGGAAAAAGTCTCAAAGCGTGGGGGAAAGTAGAAACGGCTTTACGCCAAGCGCTGGAACAACAGGAGACTTGGAAAGCTGCACGTGCATGTTTATTAGCTATTCCTAAGCTGGGAGTGGCAGCAATAACACAGACCGACTCCGAGAGTGGTCTATCTGAGAGCGGGGGTTCGCGGGGACCGGGCGCGCTTCCCTCCTCCCCGGACCCGAATCCAAACGCCCCAGGGCCCCCAGAAAACCTCCCGACCCTTCCGCCGAGCCCACCGGATCCACCCCCTGCCGCGGAAACTTCCCAAACGTCCACGGTTTCCCCCTCCATCCCTCCGCCGCCGGTTAACGATCCAACGCTGGAAGCGCAGCAATCCGCGCAATCTTTTTGGGAGGGATTGGCAACCGAAGCCAGGGAAACCGAGAGGGCAGCTAGAGAGGGAGCGCGGGTGAACCCCCCTCCCCCGCCCTATGCAGTTCAAAATGGCGCGGGCGACCAAGGAGATGGGCGGGGCCAGGGCTTCAGCGGCGGGAACGAACAACGATTGTGAGTGTTCGCTGCTGCGCATGCGTGGGAAGAGAGAGCTACAAACGCGCGGGCACGGGAGAGCGGCAGAGAGCGCATGCCCAGTCAAGAGCCGTGCTCAATGCCATTACCATTTAAAGGAGAGCCCTCCCCTTACGAGAGGCAGGGCAAGCCCAGGGGGCGGGACCGGCACCGCCCCCAGGGGGAGGAGCGGGGTCGGAGCCGCAAGAAAAGGCACAGAATCCCGGAAGTGCTCTGGCAGTCGACTTCCGGCTCTGAGTCCGACAACAGCTCCGCTAGCTCTGCTGAGTTATCGGAAACTGACGGGGACACAGAGTCGGAAGAAGCAGAGCTATCACGATTTGAAACGAAAACGAATAAAGTTTTAAATCACGCCGGAAAGCAATCACAATACAAATTCACCGACTGGGGAAAGATAAAAATAGCTTGTGCAGAATAAGTGCCCTCAGCTACAGTCCATGCTTTCCCGGTGAGAACCACGGGGCAAAACGGAAACCAACAACAAGTATATGACCCAATAAACCCCAAAGATATACAAACGATTGTCAAAGCAATCTCAGAAAAGGGGATGGATTCCATCATTGTTTCTACTCTCATAGACGGCCTTTTTAGCAATGAGAACCTGCTCCCCTTTGATATTAGACAAATAGGTCACATGATTTTTGATGGGGCAGGAATGATTGTTTTTAAACAGGAATGGACAGACAATTGTATGAACCTATTAGCCCAGTCCTCTGGGGCGGGGCAACCACTGCATGGCTCGAGCCTGTCCAGGCTGACAGGGAAACATGATGAGATGATTACACCTCAGCAGCAAGCTGCACTATTGCGAGCTGAGGAAGTCAGGGCCACAACCCGAGCTGCCAGAGAAGCCATTCGTACTGCATCTCGTGTGGTAGCTAAGCCTTCACCGTGGTCCACCATAAAGCAAACAGAGTGAAAGCTTCACAAAGTTTGTGGACCGCCTACAGGCAGCAGTAGACGCCTCTACCCTGCCTGCAGCGGCAAAAGGACCCATTGTAGCAGACTGCTTGCGGCAACAAAGTAACACTATTACCAAAGAAATCTTGCGCTCCGTTCCAATAGGAGCCAGCCTGGCTGATATGATCAAACATGTAGTTAGGGAAGAACAGCTAACCCCTTTTCAGGCTGTCGTACGTGATCTAACTAGTGCAATGGCATGCTTCAAATGTGGACAGGCAGGCCACATCGCAACGGGCTGTCCCCACAAATCCCAGCCTCCCCCGGCGGGGCCTCCATCTCAAGCGCGCGTGAGAGGGGCCTGTTGGGGCTGCGGGAGGAAGGGACACCTCGCTAAGGAATGCAGATCCCGACCCCGGGGAAACGGGAGGGGGAGGGGGCATGCGGGCCGCACCCAGCCTCCTCCCGCTGCGAATGCAAGGCGGCGCATCTATGCCAACCCCCAGTGGGGTGGGGGGGCCCTCATTCCCTATGCCCCCGCAGGAGACAGCCAGTCTTGCACCCACACAAACAGGGCAAATGCAGAATTTCACAGCACCGCCAGCAGCACCGTTGCACCCACCACAGCCACAAGCTGCACTTGTGCCACAGGGCCAGCAGGGGGCGCCCCAGAGTGGAACCCCTGGGTGGCCCTGGCCATGAAAGTAGGGAAAGAGCCCCTGATAGTGTGGGGGACACGCCGCCTCTATAGCAGTCAGGATCCCCACGTCATAGGGCTTCAGTTTTGGGCAGACACGGGTTCAGATTGTACAATTATTCCCCAAGTACATTGGCCACAACATTGGCAATTTACAGAAGTCCCCCCAGTGAATGGTGTGGGAGGGCCATCCCGGGCGTGGAAAAGCACCCAGTTGGTAACTATAACACTTCATTTCGTATGTTAGAAGCTACCTTTCTTTCCCTGAACGAATCCAACCCAAACCTAACTGATTCCTGCTGGCTTTGCTATGATGTCAAACCCCCCTTCTACGAAAAAGTTGCTTTAAATATCCCCTTCAGTTACCCCACAGCCGACTCCCCTCACCAGTGCAAGTAGGATACTCCCCGCAGAGGAGTCACCCTGAGTCAAGTCACAGGTCAAGGCAGATGTTTTGGCAATGCAACCTTAGCAAAGGAAGGCAACATCTGCACCAAAGTTGTCAAGCCCAACAGAAAGAATAAGTGGGTGGTTCCATCCGCATCTGGAATGTGGGTTTGTCAGCGATCTAGAGTGAGTCCTTGTGTGTCTCTTGCCAAATTCAATGATTCCACTGACTTTTGCGTTCAAGTTCTAATTGTTCATAGGGTCCTGTACCATACAGACGAAGAGATGTACCACCTTCTTGAGAAACCTGACCGGCTCCACAAAAGAGAACTGTTAACAGGTATAACTATTGCAATGCTGCTCAGCCTGGGAGCAGCCGGAACGGCCACGGGTGTATCAGCTCTTGCGACCCGACACCAAGGACTGTCTCAGCTACAAATGACCATCGATGAAGACTTGCAGAGGATCGAGAAATCCATCTCCTTTCTAGAGAAATCAGTTTCTTCACTCTCAGAAGTGGTCTTGCAGAACAGGCGAGGATTAGACCTCTTGTTCATGCAACAAGGAGGCTTGTGTGCCGCCTTGAAAGAGGAATGCTGCTTTTTTGCAGACCACACAGGAGTCGTCAGAGACTCCATGGCAGAGCTCCGAGATAGGCTAGCTCGGAGACAGAAAGACAGGGAAGCCCAACAGAGCTGGTTTGAGTCCTGGTTCAATCAATCACCATGGCTCACCACACTAATCTCCGCCTTGATAGGTCCATTGGCAATGTTGCTTTTAGTTTTTACCTTTAGACCATGCCTGCTGAACAAACTAGTCTCTTTTATCCAGACCCGTCTGGAACGGGCCAACATTCTGTTTTTAGAACATCAACAAATGCTGTAATCCAAACTGTAAACACTGTCAATCGCAAGACTCTTCTAACTTGCCTTGCGAAATCTACTCAGGTATACCAAACCCTTTTTCCCTTGTCAAGTTACTACCTCGTACCTCACTTCAATACATGTATCTATGACTACCTCATTCATTTGTGAAAAAAGAGGGGGGAAGTGTGGTAGATAGGGACAGGCGGACGGAAGATCTCGCGATGTGACGGAAAGCAGAGAGCAGCATGGAATCTTCCTCCCTTCATTCCTGCATGATAAGAGATCACCCAAAGTATGCAACACCTCCTAACCCCAGTAGTTTTCCACTCCTTACTAACCCTAGCTATCCCACCGTCCCCTTTCTGACGTAGTGAAGCCCCCTAGACTATTTAACCTCATGAGATAAGATAATAAACGCCATTTGACCATCCACCACATTGGTGTCTGTGAGTCCATGGCCCGAGTGGCTCAGGTGAGGCCGAGCTGCCGTGCTGTCTTTCTTGAACCAGGTCACCTGCCTTCATAGCAGAAGGCAACAGCCCCACCATCTGCCATGGACTGATCCAGGCTGCACTGGAAAAGGGTGAGGCTCCAGAGCATCTCCAATACATCGATGACATCATTGTGTGAGGGAACACGGCAGCAGAAGTATTTGAGAAAAGAGAGGAGATCATCATGCTCCTCCTGGAAGCCGGTTTTGCCATCAAAAAGAGCAAAGTCAAGGGACCTGCTCGAGAGATCCAGTTCTTAGAGGTAAAATGGCAAGATGGACGGCGCCAGATTCCCACAGAAGTCATCAATAAGATCACTGCGATGTCTCCGCCGACTAACAAAAAGAAAACTCAAGCTTTCCTAGAGGCCATAGACTTTTGGAGGATGCACATTCCAGAGTACAGCCAAATTGTGAGCCCTCTCTACCTGGTTACCCGCAAGAAGAACGATTTTCACTGGGGCCCTGAACAGCAACAAGCGTTTGCCCAGATCAAGCAAGAGATTGCTCACGCAGTAGCACTTGGCCCAGTAAGAACGAGACCAGAGGTGAGGAATGTGCTTTACTCTGCAGCCGGGAACAATGGCTTGTCCTGGAGCCTTTGGCAGAAGGTGCCTAGAGAGACTCGAGGCTGACCGCTGAGATTCTGGAGCCGAAGTTACAGAGGGTCTGAAGCCAACTACACCCCCACAGAGAAGGAAATCTTGGCTGCCTATGAAGGAGTTCAAGCCACCTCAGAGGTAATTGGCACTGAAGCACAACTCCTCCTGGCACCTCGACTACCAGTGCTGGGGTGGATGTTCAAAGGAAAAGCTCCCTCTACCCACCACGCCACCAACACCACATAGAGTAAGTGGATCGCACATATCACACAGCGCGCCCGCATTGGAAATCCAAACCGCCCTGGGATCCTAGAAATAATTACGAACTGGCCAGAAGGTGAGAGTTTTGGTCTCACTGATGAAGAGGAGCAAGAACAAGTGACCCGGGCTGAGGAGGCTCCACCATACAATCAACTGCTAAATGAAGAAAAGTGCTATGCCCTTTTCACTGATGGTTCCTGTCACATCATAGGGATGAACCAGAAGTGGAAAGCAGCTGTGTGGAGCCCCACACGACAAGTTGCAGAAGCCACTGAAAGAAAGAGTGAGTCGAGCCAATTTGCTGAACTCAAAGCTGTTCAGCTAGCCCTGGACATTGCTGAGAGAGAGAAGTGGCCAAAGCTCTATCTCTACACTGATTCGTAGATGGTAGCCAATGCTCTATAAGGTTAGCTAGAAAGGTGGAAAAAGGCCAACTGGCAGCATAGAAGAAAACCAATCTAAGCAGCTAATGAATAGAAAAACATTGCCACTCGGGTAGAGAAGCTACCCGTAAAGGTCCGCCATGTAAACGCCCATGTCCCTAAGATCCGAGCTAACGAAGAACACCAGAACAACAAGCAGGTAGATCACGCTGCAAAGATAGAGGTGGCACAAATAGATTTAGACTGACAACACAAAAGGGAGTTGTTCCTAGCCCGATGGGCCCATGACGCCTTAAGCCACCAGGGCAGAGATGCCACCTATAAGTGGGCACGAGACCGAGGGGTGAACCTGACCATGGACAGTATCTCCCAAGTGATCCATGATTGTGAGACGTGCGCCACGATCAAACAGGCCAAGCAAGTAAAGCCTCTATGGTATGGTAGACGGTGGTCCAAATACAAGTATAGAGAGGTTTGGCAGATTGATTACATCACACTGCCCCAGACCCGCCAAGGCAAGCGCTATGTTCTCACAATGGTAGAAGCCACCACAGGATGGCTGGAGACCTACCCTGTGCCTCATGCCACTGCCCGGAACACCATCCTGGGCCTCGAGAAACAAGTTCTTTGGAGACATAGTACCCCCGAGAAAATTGAATCTGACAATGAGACTCATTTCAAAAATAGCCTTATAAACACCTGAGCTAGAGAACATGGCATCGAGTGGGTGTACCATATCCCTTATCATGCACCAGCAGCTAAGAAAGTTGAACAGTACAATAGCCTGCTCAAAACCACCTTGAAAGCACTGGGTGGGGGGACGTTCAAGAACTGAGAGACTAATTTGGCAAAGGCCACATGGTTAGTGAACACCCGAGGTTCCTCCAGCCGGGCCGGGCCTGCCCACTCTGACCCCTTGCGAACAACAGATGGAGATAAAGTTCCAGTAGTACACATGAGAAGTATGCTGGGAAAGACTGTTTGAGTAAACTCTGCCTCAAGTAAAGACAGTCCCATCCGGGGGGTTGTCTTTGCTCAGGGACCAAGCTGCACCTAGTGGGTGATGCAAAGAGATGGAGAGACCCGATGCATACCTCAAGGAGATCTTGTTTTAGGGTGAACTACTTATGACACTGCGCTTGTATCTGTATCTACATGTATGTATATACCTCGAAAGTTTAAATTTGATGTAAGGTGTTTGCATGGGAAAAAATTCGGAGTGGAGAATGTTGAAGGTTAGATCTAGTTCTTTTCCTCAGGAATTTTTCTCCCATGGGTTGCTAAGACACAAATGACTGGGTACTTAAGAGAAACAAAGCACAAAGGTAGAGCCTTTCTCCTTGGCAGGGTGAGGTAGAATTGCCCCTCATGGAAGCCAGGCTGACGAGAGATTTGGAGAGACTGAAAAGCAAGGGCAGGGGGGAGGTCACGCCCTCTTGCTCGGGACCCTCAGAGCGGGACGGTCGGAGCTGCTGTCTGCTGAACCCACGGCCCCCTGAGAAGCCAGCACGGAGCCGCCAGTCTGTCTGCTGTGAGTCTCTGCCCTCTGCCCCATACAGAGCCGACCTGCCTGCCACCAGCCCGCTCTGAGTTTTCTCCGCTACATTGTAGCGAGGTTCTTCCCTGCACGTGGAAACCCCTTACCGTCCCAGCTCCCTGTGTCCAGGGATCCTGCTGTGGCACCAACACCAGCTGCCCCTCCCGAGGGTCTGTGGAACAAAGGCTCTCCTCCATCCCTCCGTGCTTCGGGCAGTTGCCATTGCTGTGTGCTACCTGAGCTCACGCCGGAGCGCCCCCTGCAGCCACCGGGGAATCATCACACCCAGAGCGCCCCTGCAGGCTGTGACTAGAACTGTACCAAAAAGAAAAGGTGCCTGAAGCCGAGCAGGCTGCCACTGAGTTTCTGGTTCTGTTTGTTGGTCAACGTTATAGTTGTTGTTATTTGTTATCCTTGTTTTAGATAGTAGTAAAGAACTGTTATTCCTATTCCCATATCTTTGCCTAAGAGCCTCTTGATTTCAAATTTATAATAACTTGGAAAGAGAGAAGTTACAGTTTCCCATTCCAAGGGAGGCTCCTGCCTTCCTTAACAAACACCTGTCCTTCAAACCAGGACATACATTCATTCCCAGGACCCTATGTCATGATCTGAAGAGAAGCAAAGAAAAGAAGGGTGGAGAAAAGAAAACCAGAAAACAAAACCATCGAAGCTGGTGCTTGTTGAAACAAAACAAATGAGACTGAGCGAAACCTTACTGCCATATGAAGTATTTGCTTTCAGTTAAAATTTGGCTAGAAAGTGCCTGCTCCTTCCTTGAGATTTTTCCTGCCCAAAGCAAACATAGAATCATACCCATTTGAAAGCAAATTGTAACGGTAATCAGAAAAGAGAAAAAATTGGTACCATGCCCTTCTCTTAATAACAGATAGAGAAAACCTGAAAATACACACCCTTAAACCACAGACTTAAACGAACAGAGTTTGATACACCACAACAACCTTTTCAAAGGCTGGAAAGAGTTAAAACACAACCAATATAGTTGGCCTCAGGCCCTGTCCCTGTAGGATGGGAGACCTATGGAAAGGGGCTAAAAGGAAGAGTAATTGCCCAGGTAGGAGGCTGGCTAGGAAGGGCTGCTGGCACCACGTTAGAGGAGCCAAAGCCAACATGCTTTATGGAAGGAGATGCACTGGAGACATTACACCTTGCCTAGTTCCACATGGTGGTCAGATCATGTGGAAGCACAAGTGCACCCAGGCCTGAAATCACAAACAGGTGACAGACACATCTAACACTCACCCCACAAGGATAAGGAATGACAGAATTCTTAACCTCCCCTCCTCAATCTACCCTAGAAAAGAAAGATTTCCTTCCTCTTCTCAAAAGGGGAAAAAAAACTTTGACATGTCTCAAATATGCAAGATCTGCTTCAACTAGGTAAATAGCAAATGTCTTTAGGAACTACGAACATACTGGATTTTCTTTTCAAGAGGAATTTGTAACCTGCATGGTGAACTAGGAAAATCACATTTCAAACACCACTTTAACAACAGTGTTATTTCCCTAATCAGTATATTGACATTAGCCAGACTACTGAAACTGTATCATTTATGGTAAAGCACAGTACCAAACCACAGCAAAAGCAGTCCAGCAGAGCCAGCTATAGCATAGCAAGGAGCAAGAGACCCGTGCTCACACACCATTTTGCTATATGACCTTGAGCAATAGCAAACCAAAAGGTGTTAATTGGTACTGAGATTATAAACCAGAGTTTCTTCATTAAATTGTCCAATGAAACTTCATTACAGCAGCTGGACTATCTAGAATTGCACCTGGACCTGCACATTTCCTAACTCATACAGAAAAAGACACAGATGGAAGAGATCTTAATCCTAGCTGGCATGTCAGTCAGTGTTTGTCCCACATCAAAGGAACACAGCTTAAGCAAACCTTGACTTGACACTCATTCTTGCTCTGCCACTATGTCCTGAATTGTGCCAGAAGTGCTGCTTGGAGAGCCATGCTGTGAACTGTATCAGAAAGCTGATTCAGCTGAAATGCAATTTTTCATCTGGATCAATTCCTCCATACAAGGCACAGTGGAAGCAGCATGGTACAGTGGAACAATGCCACAAAATAAAAAAAAAAAAAAAAATCAGTCTGACTCTGTGGATCTCAAACAGTCTGGACAACAATTCTGTTAGTCCAAGGAGAGCTGCAGCTCAAATGAAACAAAACTGGAATGAACCATTATGAACAATTAAATGCATTTGGTAAGCCTGTCTTCTCCTTCCTCCACATCACCTCCCACTTCAGGCCAGCACAAGACTCTGCAATGGCACACAATAAACCAGATGTAAAAGCCAATCTTCTGATTCACACTCCTGCTAAGCCAGATCCCCAGTGCAGTTCACTGTGCAGCATCACCAGCACTCATGCTGGCACTTCACAAGGACAGAACCAGCTTATACCATTAGTACATCCAAACATCTACACTCTTCCTAAGGGAAAGAGAAGTCTTTTTCAGATCAGCGCCAAGTCTTAGTATGGAACACATCCTCACATTAAAAAAAGAAAAAAGACATCCAGTCCTCAAAACTACAATAAAAGCTATAATTGGATGAGTTTGATTTAAATGTTTTCAATTAAAAGTCTGATGAGGGCAGAGAGGGATTTGAAAGATGCTTTGAGGATTTATAGTCATTCATGCTACAATATTTGGAAGTCCTGTGAAAGACATGGAATCCTTTTATGCAACCAACATAAGCCTGTTGCTAGACTTCCCAGACAGTTATACCGCTCTATAACTGTCATTTTAGAATGATCAATCAGATAGTTACATACATTAATATTTAGAACCTAACTAAAATTTTATGTTTGTTTTCCTGTCATTTCCAACCAGACTAGAAACTTTCCCATAAAGAAATGTGCCATGCCATGATCTTTAAGTGAGTCATCCAGAAGCCGATGGACAGTATTAAGAGCAAGTATTTCTTATCCTCAATAAGGGTTTCAGGGTAAGTACCCTCAAGGATTTGTATCTGTTGCCTAACCAGGCAAAAGCTTTCTATCACGGCATTTTTCTACTTTTAGGCCAGCTGCTTCTGGGACAAGAGTGGCTATGACACCACAGATGTTCTACAGCAGCAACATCAGCTTAAGCAACCTTTAAGTCCTCCACTGTCCAGCTGCTCATTTCTGTCCCTATGCTGCCCCTTCTTCAACTAGGGAATCTATTTAGCTGAAAACCAGACATTTTTTCCCTGGGCATTCAATAAAATCAGTTCCCCAGTCCACTGCCAGCTACACACACAGCTGTGTCACCATAGTGCATGTGTCCATATCCAACACAAATGTTGGATAGATTAAACCATTTAAAAACACCTTAAGATGACTGCTACCAAAAGCAGACATCCTGATTTCTTTTTTACTTCCTTCTGCCTTAATCTCCCTCATGATAACCAAGTTTTTGTGTGGCTGGCTGGCAAGCCAGATTGGCAACAGATGCAAATTAAAACTAGTAGTGTGTGTGTATATGACCAGGTCAAATTGAACACAGATCAGTTCCTTAATCTTGTTAAGCCTGTGCTGGCTGACAGGAGGTAAGGGACGAGCAGGCTGGACTGCTCCTTTTGTTGGCAGTGCCAGTTTAGTGTCTAACCAGAGGATGTGGTTGTATGATACAGCTAAGTTAGTCTAAGGTAGCTCTTGGATGCATGCATTTGGTGCTTCCCTGTGCCAACACTGGTGCTTGTCTGCCCTTATGATGGGATGATTAATGGAGCTAAAATGACAGGAAACTAATCCTAATCCCTTCTCCCCCTCCCAGTTTACTTTTCACTAGTTTACTGTTGGTCAGAGAGGTTTCCATACTGTATGTGTCTGTCTATTTTGTCTCCCTCTCACCTCCTAGGCTTTGAGCTATCCTTCAGTGATTCTGGATGAGCAGCTTTAAGAGAAATTTCTATAAGTAATTTTGTCATATGGTAAATTCAAAGTGGAATACTATTTTTACCAATGACTAAGCTAATCAGGTTTCCTGCATGTTTACTGTGATATGGTGCTGCAATGGCAAGGGGATGCCCTTAAACAGCTACCATGTAAAACAAGCTTCAGAGCAGTTTAGTCTTTGTAGTTTGCAGGTTTGATAAAGGGAATATTTCTCTGAAAATTCTTAATGGCTGTGGTTCTTAAGCCTTGTGCAAAACTGACTCTGTCTTGTTTGTCTATCTGAAACTGAGGTGTTTAAATGCCTTTAAAAGTTAGAAATGGATAAAGATTATTTATATATTTAAAAATAGTGTCTACTGTTTCTCTTCAGCAGATCCCTTTCCTCTCAGGTGTCATGGTTCATGCTTGTATTGTTGTGACAGTGGTTTTGTGTTTTACAGCAACATAATTTAAAAACTCCTGGCTCCTGAGAGCATGCTATTGCTCCTGCACAATTTTGGCAATATTCACATACTCATAGTATAATTAAGATCTTGACGGTCAGTATTTAAATGAACCAAGAACTATCACCTTCCCTTACATGAAAACTCAAAAACCAGAGTAAAACATGCAGGAATTTAAACTTAAAATTAAAACACAAAAGAAATTTAAAAATAAAAATCAGAGAAGCACAGGGGAAAAAAAACCCAAAACACATATAATTCCCAAATCAAGAAAGGACACCTCTCTAAACAGCTTTCCCTTGTTTGCATTATAGGACCAAGTTGCCAGGGCAATAGCAATTTCCTACTGATTTAAGAACTGCTAAGCAACCTTCAGCACCTAACAGCAACAGTGTGTGTGTGCAGCTGGGCTATTTTGAGTAGACAGGGCATTTTTTATTTTAAACTTAAGAGCAGCCTTCTGTTAAATTATTATGCCAGCTGAGATCATCCAGCCAAGAGGCAATCTTGGGGCAAAGTGGCTTTAAGTGGACAAATCTTTGAAATGAGTGAGAAGGCTGGAAGAGAATGCCATGACATGCCCAAAAGCAACTATAACACCCATGTCATCACAAATTAAAAGAATAACCCAGGAGAAGTGAAGTTTTCAGCAGGTGGAAGCAGAGGCACCACATTAGCTTAAGAAGCGATAACGAGAGCGAGAGATATCTTTAGATATCAAAGTCACCAACAGGAAGACCTACAAAGTTGTATTTAAAAAATTATTTCATTTCCTGTCAGTCAGCTTAACTTAGGCACACAACTGTTGGCAGAATTATTTTTCCAGTTAATTGAGAACTGACATGATGACACTGTCCATAAAGAATATACAATAGAGTCAGTAGCGAGGCAAACATCACAAAGACTGTATCCTGGAAGAGGTACAGTATTGAGGACTTCTTCAGGAACCACCTTAAGAAACCAAACTGTGCAGACCACTAAAAAGAGGCCACCTTAGATTATGGAGTTTTATTTTAACACACACATTCTACATGCATTTGACTTCTGCAAAATGAATCTGTCATCAGTTTCCTTCACTTCCACAGTAATTGGGAGCAGGGATGGGCAGAGAGGCAAAAGCAATCAAAAAGTAACCAACTTCATTCTGGATTAGAACCAGTGATTTGGAGGTGTAAACTGTCCATTTTACCATGATCCCAAGCCACTACCCTGCAAAGCCTGTATTATAAAGGCAAAGATTGCAACACAAATGGGAATGAAGATGGTGGTAAAACACAGATGAGTACAACTTTGAGCTAAAGAACCTGAATCTGTTTGGTACTGCACCAGTAACACTGCAGTAACAGAGGATATCTTTGGATCTTCACCGTCTCTCTCTGCTACCACCTCCAGCAAATCTAGCAGTACAAGAGTCAAAATATGCTTGGGCCAGCAAGAAATGCTATCAGACAAAAGGCATGAACAGCTGTATAGAGATGTGAGGACTTGAGGGAGAAAAGATGCACATCTAGTTCAAAGCAATCAACTGCATCATTTGTGCTGTAGACAAACACAGCCTTGCACAGGATTTTAACAACCACTCATCAATAATGATATTTCTCAAGCCCTAAATATTTCCTTCATAAAACATTAACATTTGCTTCACTTCATCCAGCAGTGATGAAAAGTTTTTAAGAGGTCTTGAAAAATCATCATTGAACATTAATTACTTAAAGCCACAAATAGCAAGCTAAGAAATGTAGTTTGACATTCCAGTTATTTTTTAAGAAATATTTTTAATTCTTCAATATGTATTTGGAGGAACTTTGTGGATTTCAAGCTCATGGAACTTTGGGTACACAGAGAACTGATAATACCAAAGCTAGTTTTGAGATTAGCAATGATATTTAGAACAAACAATCCTTGCTGAAAAAAAAGAAATGAACTCTCCACCAATTTCTGAAGTTCTTAGTTTAGTTCAAAGCATGAATGAGGACAACATCCTTTTAATTTCAGAGGACATTAAGCCTCAAACTCGTAAAGTCCTTTATTGACATCTAATTCTCTCATACCTCTCAGTGTGTCGAATGAATGATCTAGTTTGTGAGACTAAAGATGATAGCTACTGAAGAAATAGCAGCTTCTGCTGAAGTTCAAAGAACAAAAGAAAGCAAAAAAATAAATGTCATGTTCGGTGTCAGTGGATACACGAATGTGTTTCAGGCCTTGGCCAGATAGAGCTCAACATCATAATTAATAGAAGAACTCAGCCTACTGCTACAAAGCTGTTGGTTCCTGCTGCTTTCCTTTTGTCTGATCTAATGATTGTGCACCCAAGGGGTGACTCAGGTCAGCTGAACCAGCAGACAATTCACTCTGCAGAAGATCAGAAACAACTTTTTTCCCAGGTCAGTCGGCTGGCTGTGCCCTGTGGCTGCACAATCACCAGCTCTGATGCAAAGGAAGAAGCAGGAGTGCAAGGCTGTGCAGAGGTTTGACCTGCCTCTGCAAGAGCAGCACACTGAAAGATCAACTTAACTGTAATGTCAGAGCACACTTAAATATCTAGCGGCGGTGCAAACTTAGGCAGCCTGCTACACATTCCCACTCTCATACCTTCCTCATTGTGGAAACCAGCATAAATCTTACAGAGACAACATGTACTGGACCAGATGAAAAATAATCTAGGGAAAAACACTTCTTTCCAGGAGGATGTGTTCCCCAGAGTGGCTCACCATGGCCACAAAAACAGCTATGCCAGCAAAACAGAAGGAGTTGAGAAAGGGAGCAAGCTGTTTGAGCCTGCACTGCTGCCAAAGAAATGAATGATGAACTGCAGTGTGTTTAGAACAGGATTGCCTGCTTTCCACCACCTTCTGACTGGCTGGCGTCCTTGAAATCACTGTCTGATGCATCTTTTAAAATTTCCTTCACGTTAAAGGCAAAGCATTCCTCCCCCTCCCATAGGGGCAAGCAGTGGAAGCAATGGATCCAGCCAGCAGCAAAGGCATATGGCAGTGGATGCCAAAAACCAATGGAAGCAGGAAGGCTACAGCAAACTAGAAAAGGGAATGCTGATGATCTATCTGCAGCCAGATGTGAGCTTTGACTTGGAAATTCACAGCTGAAAAAGTATGAAGGAACTCTTGCTGAATATGGATTTAGAGAAGACTGGGATGAGAAAGTCATTGGACAAGAGAAGCATGGAAGTAAGGCCTCAGAAGAAAAAATACACTTTCAGACAGAAGACTTGAAATTTGGGTCTAGAACTGGATGACACGGGGCATAATAAAGTGGTGACTTGGGCAAGGCAGGAAAGACAGCTCAGGGAACAAATCTAGATTAAAATACAAGAAAATTAATTTTTAAATTTATAAATTTTTAACAGAAAAGGAAGAATTAAAACAAAGATAAAGTAGTTAAATTTCAGTCAGTTCAGTTCCTGGCACAAGCACTCATTGCAGCACAAAGCAGCAGGCAAAACTGCACCACTTTAGAATCTTAAGGACTTTTTGGCAACTTACTTCTGTGCGTCTCAGGAAGTAGTTTTACATTTTATCTAATTCAGTCTGATCACGGGCTGTGACTGAGATTGTATGTCCATATTGTATCACCTCACCACAATTTGAAATTCTCACCTTCTCTCCTCCAAGCAGTGACTCTGCAGCCATAGAGCAGGTCATTTCAGCTTGCTGTTCTGATGGAAATCTACACCTTGAAACATGCTTGTTTTCCCATTTTGATAGCAACCTGAACCCTTCAACCATAGATTCCTCAGATCTCATTAAAAACACACAAAAATCCAAACAAAAACCCCTAAAACAACAAACAAAGAAAAAAGAAACAGAGGAGCAGGGCCCATTGAAAAAATGACAGCTTTCAGTTACCTCATGTGAAGTACAGTGTGAAACCAAAGCCTGAAACAGAGTGTGCAAGAAGTTTTCTGACCCCAGTCACATTCTTTAGTCATGACAGTATGAAACTGTCTACAGAATTTAAACCAATCTGAATTGGTTTTTTCTCTCCTCCCCATCAACAGACACTGGGTGTGGAATTCAAATTTCTTTGCATTTATTGGCATCTTCTAATGCAGCTCCCCAGTATGACACTCATTAAGTGGAAAGCCCAGTAACTGATTTACTAGATATTCTGTTCCCTTTTTCCCTTACAACAGCCAACTTTCTACCCTTGGATTTCCCCACTACTGAAAATAGGTAAGAATTTTCTTCAGTGATTCATAGAGAAGCTAAGATCAATATTACTGTCTTGCTTAAGCTAACCAGTTTATTGAAAAGAAGTAGCAAGTGCTCCCTAACATGGAAATCTAAACAATGTGACTAAAGAACATGGTGTAGGGATGGGGGAATCAGAATTGCTGCTGTTCTTTGCCAATTCAAAGGATACCAAATTCAACTGCTTCTTTCTTTGAAACAAGAAGTCTTACTAATTGCTCAGCAGCATAGAAAAGTGCACGTGTCCTGTTTATACTCTCGACACTATAAAGTCCTTGCTGCACAGCTGTCACACTTGACACTAGTACAAACTCAAAATATTTTATCTCTAAACAATACTGTCCCTCACTTTTAGTGACTGCAAGCAAATTTCAATTCAAAACCTAAGAACAAAAGGTGTGGACTAAAGACAGAAAAAAGAACACAATACATACCTTACTCACAGTTCCCACAGACAAACCCAGCTCACTTCCATGCCAGCAGCTCTCTCCCCAGTCACTGAAAAACAGAACACAAATATTCAGAGATTTAAAAAACAACCAACCAAATAAAACCAAGCATCCATTTTTTCCTTTAAGAGTAAAGAGCAAAGTCCTTTATCTAGGATTCTTTTTACATAGAAACTTTAATTTGTTTGGTACACACTATAGAAGTTGGATTGAAATATCATCAAGACTGCCATGCTGTTATACACACACCTGTACTACTTGCAGAGCAGAACTTTTATTTTAGGACTGCTGCTTTGTCAGTTCTGAAGAATGCATTGAGAATACTCACCAAATCACATACTCAATTTTCCAGTTCCTGTACTAAAATCATTCTTAAACATTGGATAGTAGAACTTGGAGACTGTTGTAACTGGTTTATCACACCAAGCTATCCACCCACACAAAAACAGGGAAAAGATAAAAGTTACATTACAGAGATCTGTCAAGACAGCAATGGGAATCCCATTTTGGAGGAGGGGGAAAAGAACCATCCCATGCACCTTAAAAACTCATAAATGTACTGCAGTAATACACTATTTTCTTTGGCAATACAGGTCTAAAAGGCGCACACAGCAGTACCTAAGTAGAAAATAACTACTTCGGAGGCTCTGGAAGATTGTTGTCTCAATTGGCAATAAAAAGCGTCAGAAGTTGCCATATATTTACTCCTACTTCCTTAGCCACCTTTAAAAAAAGAAACGGGCACCTCCCCAAATACAAACTTCAGACCAGATGGACTTTGGACATGAGTATTAATATAGTTACAGTGAAAAGGGAAAAAAAAATTAAAAAAAAATTGGTCTTATTCCTACTTCAACATCAGAAGGAATCATGTCAACAAAATGTTTTCTGATCCCAAACAAATAAAATAATTTTATTCTGTTTATGCTGTTTAGAAGGAGCTACGGGTCATGAATTGCACATCTATTTGATCCACTCTCCTCCACTTAACTCCAATAATTTGAAGGAGAAGGGATTTACAACACTGATACAAATGGGGGGGAAAAAAAAGTAAGGACATGTCTACTTCAGAGACTTCCCTTACAGAAAACGTTTCTATTTTTCTTTGAATAAAATGTGCCAGCACACATTAATCATGGTTCTATCACAGAATCAAGAAGTCATTCAGCCACCTCTTACAGTATTTGTCATCAAGTCAATATTTAGAATTACTTACAACTACTTAATTAATGTGAGAACCCATAATAAGTAATTATTTTTCTTTAATAAAGCAGTCAAAGTGATACAACTGTAATTAAAACATAATAATGATGCAAGACTACACAACAGACTATATACTTAGAATGTACTTTTTACAGGATTGCAGATCCTAGATTTCCTAACAGGCAAGGCAAAAAGGCCTTAAGAAGTCAAGGAAAGTCTTCCACAAAGACAATAAACAATTGACCACTGTTAAGAATTTGCTATTCCAACATGATGAGCAAGGTACCTGAGAATTTGGCAAAACAATTTTGCTGGAACATTCTTCTGACAGCATTAAGCACATAATACCAAAATTTACTTGTGATGATGTTGGTTCTGTAAGTCACAAATTACGAGTGCAATTTATCCATATATTAAATCTTGACTCCAGTGCAAGTTTTTGGCACAGTTTGCTTTTGAGTGGGTTTTTTATTTTTTAATTTGTTGTTGCTTTGGGATTTTTTTTTTTTTTTGGAGACTCGGGTATCCCCGAAACCACTTTTCACTCAGGAAAGTGTGAAAAAGTTGGAGAGGTATTTTATTTGAAGATTTCTGCTGGCCAATCCCTAATTTCCAGCAATCTTGGTTCACTGAATATTATCTTCCAATTTAAGATTGCAACAGGACTGATAAAGCTGAACAATCACCATGTTTAGTTTCCAGCACTTAAGATCCATGTTCTCCAGAGCCTCAGCTGAGTCAAGAGAGGTCCAACAATGAGTCTTTTCTTGATCTGCCTGTCCTGGTACAGGGAATCTGCTAATTTTTTACAGAAGTGAAACCCCATAACCAGTCAAAATAATCTTTGTCTTTTCTTCAGTGCATTTTTTCCCTTGCCTTAGCTTATTTACCTCTCCTGACTTTGCAACACTTCCATTAGCCTTCTCAGGTGCCTAGAGATCCTTGTTCTCCCACACAAAACTCATTCTCCCGCACATCAGACATTTTTCTTACTTTCTCTACTAAGAACTAAAGTTTTATTCCAGATACTCTGGCCAATAAAAGGTCAACTTTAAAACTTTCAGTCCCATTTGCCAACAAAGCTCCTGCTCAATCTGAGACAGTTAAAATATTGCATCCTGTGATTTACTGCTTGGTAATCTGAACCCCAAATAGGAGATAACTGGCTTGCAATAGGCATGAACAGTCATCAACTTTTTTTCTAATATGTGTGTGCTATTAAAGTAAGAGATGCTGCCGGTATAATATATTCCTATCATTATCCTCATTCACTCGCTCCATGGAATTTCAATCCAGCTTCAAGACAAAACAACAGAAAACCCAGACACATCCTGCCTTCAGAATTAACAAGTCACACTTCACAAATATTTAGCAGAACAGCCTTACAAACTGTAATGAAACACAAGCTCTTTACTGCTCCTTCTACGCTGCAGTGAGTGAGCAAAGATTAATCTGATAACTGAAACATTTTCTGGCAAAATTCCACAGTTAAACTGCTTTTGCTATTCTTTGCCCACAGCACAATCAAAACATTCCTCCAACACTCCTTTTTCCTCTTACTACAGTCAATGCAGGCAGAACTCTACTGTCCTAGATTTTCTGAAGAAAAAATAGTGTCATCCCTAAGAAATGCAGAAGTCTCATCTTGCTGATAAACTTCTCCATCCAATGGAAAAGTTTATATGTCAGTGTTTACATGTTCAAGCCAAATGGCTGCTATTCCAGTGATTACAATGGCTTCTTGCCTTCACTGGTGACTTGGAGTTTCAGTATGCCTGAACAACACAGAGACTCGCTGACATGACTCGTAAGTCTGATTGGAACACGGCAACACAGAATTCATATCCCATCCTTTCAACATTCAGACTGTCCCTCAGATGGAGACTTTGAAAAGATTCAGACTCAAGTGATCTGCTCCTGTAAATCATGTCCAATAGGACATATGAGAGAGAATTCAGAGACAGTTATTAGGCCTAACATTAACATGGTCCTACCAGTCACCCAGAGAAAACTCTCATCTGGGTGCAGGTCCATCTTACCCAGTGGAATAGAAATTAAGTTACAATGCGGACTGTAATCACATTCTGCTGGGAAACTTCTTATATTGCTATAAAGATCACAAGGGAAAGCAAAAATAGTAATTAAAAAAAAAAATCATTCAAGCAGAGTCTTTCCATATTGTTTTCCAAAAGTTTCTGCCTGAAGAAAAGCTTCCCTGTAACTGACAGAAAGGGAATCCTGTCTCATCTTTGCTCAGAGCTGTACCATCACACATATAAACTGCAGAGTGAATGAGTTCATCATAACATGGGTATGGTTGTGTGTAAAGGATGATCTCATCTGAGTAAGCCTAAACAGGGTGCCAACCATATGGATCAGTTGTGCAATGATGATAAATCCTCAGTGTTTCACTAAACCACGGGAAGGGTAGGACTCAAGGAACCACACATTCCCTCCATAGTGTACCTATAACTAGTTGTAATTGCCATATATTACAGGAAAGATTAATTTGAGGTTGAAACAATCTGTGATGTAGACTGTCCCAGACCAAAATTAATTCCACAAAACTAGTCATATCATTTCAGTCTCCTGTTCCCCTAACATGAAGGTACTCTGAAGATGATGTGTAGTCAGCACATTTATTCGCCACACTAGAAGATGGCGAAATAGGGAAATTCCTGCACTGCTTTATGCCAGGGCCCCTGCACTATGGTACACACACATTTCAATATGTACCCATGGCAAACAGAGACAACAGCAGCAACTCCTGACCATGTCCAGGAGAAAGTTTTTCCTTTCAGTGCCAAAAAGGCAGCCCCCAGTGATCAGCTGTTAACAAATAATGTGCTGGCACATGCAGCAGCTGCTACCATGCTTCCTCTGCTGTGCTTCACAAAAACCCTGCTTTTCTGGATCAGCAGGGCCCAAACAAGCTGAAATAGGGAGCACAAGTTAATTAAGAAGGATAAGCAGAAGTAGTCAACACTCTAGTTTGCAGCAGGAGAGCAAAAGCAGATGGATGGCATGAGGTTAAGGTGCAGAAGAAATCTCCAATTAAAAGCTCAGCCTTTAGCTTTCAAGATTTAAAAAGACTTGTGACTCTATGTTAAATTTCACCTTCTTACAGAGATGTTATCAATATTGCTGTGTGCCTAAATCCAAAATATTTCTTCGCACAAGAATAATGATGCTGCGCACACACACACACAAGAAAATGGGGGAGGGAAAGGGAAAGGAATGCTGCACAAACTAAATTCATTACATCAATTTCTGAAATATAAACCAAACTAATTTAAACAATTACATTACCTCACTAAGTGACAAATTCTAAGAATTATCTGTGTGGAAAATAAGTGTCCTGAATAAAAACTAGGAAAGGATCAAAGGAAGTGAAATACTGTTAGCAGCCTTGTTTCTTCACATCTGAAAACAGAGTATGAGACTGAGGGCAGACTCCTGTACAAGCTGCATGCACTGTTTGCCCTCTGCAAGGACAACTCATATTTTAAAATATGAAGGTTCTGACTGACCAGTGTGGCACAGCTAAGTCTGGTAATGAAAACTGTCCCCACCCTAATGCCATTCATTTCCCCTGAAGAAGCCGCTTAACAGTGTTTGCACTCCAGAAAACATTCAAAGGTTGAAAGGTAAAACATACACATTAACCACACACACACAGCATCCCTGAAGAACTGAACAGAGTATTTGACAAAGAAATGAGTTTCTGAATTCACACAAATTCATCCATTTCATGTGACACCCACACATAAAAGAATAATCACAGGAACAGTTTTAAACTATAGTTCCTTTAGGCTGTAGCTCTTACTAATCTGTTCCTCCACTCCAGCTATGCATTCCTGCAGCTCTCCCCCATCTTTTATTTGGGGGGACTGAGGGGGAGAGAAACAGAACACACCCAGATTAAAAATCAGGTCTCTAACCTGGCCTAGCATGCAGCTCCACAGACTCCACATCACTACCAAGGTGACAGCACATGGTGGGGAGGAGAAAAAAAGGCAAGGGGGAATATGAGCTGTTTAAGACAGCCCCACCACTAAAAGAAATGTCTGTGTAACCACATCCTCTGTTTGCAGTCCCAGTTCAGCAATATGTCCAACAGGAAATAATTAGATTTGGCTTTCCCAGAGTAGGTGTCTGACAGTTTGAAACTGCTGAACAATTGCTTTTTCTGCTTCCTCTCCAACAGTTTCTCAGGAAAAGACATTGACCCTCAGGACACAACTGATCAAAAAAAAAAACCAACCCAATTACAAAGGAAGAGCCTTGTCTAACTGTAATATTTTTTGCTAATTATTACCACTTTTTACATGAAGGAAATCAACTGTACTCCTCAAAAGGGATCTTAATCAAATACTGAGTTATCAGCAAGTAAACAGACATTGAAATAGTCCAATTGTATTATCTACAGCACAGGAAGGACAGCTAAGTATAGAGAGTAAAGACAGAAGACTGTTGGAGTTGCTATAAATGTGTGCTTTTGAGGTAAAAAGCATGAGGAGACACCCTGCACGTTCCAAATGAGTGCAACAATTAATCATGAGATAATGTTTTGACACATCCTAAGAATTTATCTGCTTTCTTCTCCAACATCCAAACCTTTTTTTGTTTTGATATTTCTCTCTCTCTAGTACAGCTGCTGTTTTGCCCATCAAACACCATACAGGAATTTAGTCACGGCTCAACAGTGAAGGAAATCCAGTACAGATTGCTATTATTATTACTATTATTATCATCATTATTAAATTAAGGGATACTTTGACTGCCTGAATGAACATTTCACCTGGAGGTTCAAGGATGAAAGTCTGTGAAAAATGCTGCTGCTTTGCCATGCCAGTAGAAGTCAGCATTAAAAAAAACCACAAGCAAGCAAGCACGCATCCTCAAACCTAAGTTTCCCATTATTTCATATTCAAGAGGAGGAAAAATTAAAGACTGCTTTTGGAAAAATGCCACATTCTCTTAGTTCTATGTCAAAATGTCCTCTGTACTCCCTTTCTTTGCATTTTATTTCATGATCTGCTTGTTGCCTGAAGATTTGGGAGCCTTCTCCCACATAACGATAGGAATAGATGGCCTTAATTAAACAGAGATTAAAGCTGCTTCCACAACTGTTGGAACCAGCAAACACTGCACTGCTTACATTTTGTACAGAACAGTGTGATGCTCAAGAAGCTATAACTGGCAATATTTCACTCTTTTCCTGAAATCACATTTGGTTTCTAAATTATAAGTGAGGAAGGACTGGAAAGGGCTCAGTAAGCCAGTATCTGGTAATTAAGAAGGGCAAATTCGCCTACTTATGGAAAGCTTAAGACCTTTGCTTTTAGCCCCAAGTCTTTTTCTCCTTTCAGCAGAAAGCACGAATCTAAAAAACAGAAAAGGACCTCACAGCCAGCTTCAGATCATACACTTATTTTAAATTCTATTATTAGAGTCTATTTAATCACAACTATTAGATCACTCATTAAATCACTGCAGCAAATGGGAACAAATGGGTGTCCCTTTGATTTCATATTCAGTAATGACTGAAATATTTTTGAAAATACTTATGAAGATCTAAAGGCATTACACTTCTACCAGTTCGGCAGCATGGATTTTACAGAAATGTGTCTTTATAGAAACCTAGTGAGGGGTTTTGTGCAAGCAGATGACATATTTTGAAATCAGTGGTGGAAGTTCATTTGTATTTTTACCAGAAAAACAACACACAAGCAGAAAACATACTTCCAATGAGTCAGCTATGCCACAACTAGCCCTGATGTCAAATGCAAATTTAAAATAAAGACAGAATGTTGAGATATACACACACAGCCCAGAATAGCTACATTTTATATTTTCCAAATATTCAGAGCTGTGCCTTCAATTCCTAGCAAGAAAGAAAAAGCACATTTTGGGTTCCAAGATACAGAAAAGAAGCTACAGGCTTAAACAGAAACATTTTCAATGTCTTCAAAACGTATTTTCTATGAATGGTAGATTAAAGTGCAGTTTCACAGCACAGGCCTTGATGCTGTCTAGACAAACGATAACAGAAAGGAACTGCTATAAGCAGCAGCAAACCTGCAACCCTTTATTCAGCTCACTCAAGGCTCATCTTGTAAAACAGAACCACACAGAACCATATGAGCATAACGTTTGTGTGATGCAGCGTAAGGCTACCCAGACAATAAAGGTCTCAGGAGGGTTATTTCCACTTACACACATATAGAATTGTTAGTTTTCATCCGGGATCAGGGAAGATGTGAGATTACAGTCCTGTTTGATACAAGATTTTGCAGCCACAGAGAGGAAGACAAACGTCAGGGACACGCGGATGTTACCTCAAATAAGCACCCAGCCACAGCACGGATAAGCATCTTCCCAGTGGGGAAAATCAGCCCCGCTCAAGGGAGCCCGGCGGGGGCGGCAGGAGACGGGGGCGGCTGCTGCCCAAACCCTTGCGAACCCCTGTCAGCACCGCCCGGCCTCGAACGCCGGAAAGAGTCCCCCAAAAACACCCCCACAGACCAGTGGACGCCCGGGACCGTTCTCGGGGTGAGGGCGGGGAGGGGCGCAGAGCGCGCCGGGGCAGTGGGGCCAGCGCGAGGGCTCCGGAGGGGGCGCCCCGCAGGTCCCGGCCGAGCCGGAGCCCCGCACTCACCTGGTCACGGCTCCATCTCGCCCGAGCCCGCCCGTCCCCGGCGGAGAAGGCACCGCCCCCGCAGCCCAGACACACCACCGCCGCCCGGCGCCTCGCAACGGCGGAAGCGCCCACCCCCTACGCCAATCAGAGCGCAGAGGCACTAGTGAGCGGTACGGGAAGCAATCAATGGGCCGCGAGCACCTGGGGAAGCTAACGGGAGCGAGGGGCGGCCGCCGCCTGACTGACGGGGCGTGCATCCAATCGGAAGACAGAGATGAGGTCATCGCGGGCGGGGCGGAGGGGCGGGCATCTGGTGGGCGGGGAGGGGCGGGGCCTCGTCCTTAAAGGCGCAGCGCCGCTCTTGTGGGCGCCGTGGGGTGTGAGGGTGAGTTCGTGAATGAGGGGAGTCAAGACGATGGAACATCCCGTGCGTGGTGGCAGCTCTGGGAGTGTCGGGTTTAATGACAAGCCAGGAATATTTACCTTCCTTCCTGCCATGTTGTCCTTCAGCACCACTCACCCCTCATCTTTGGGATGGGAATGGGGGGCTCCCAGCAGAGTGTGGATCTGAAGTGCTGGGAGCTAAATGCGGCAGGATGGTGATTGTTCAGCTTTACCACCAGACTGTCACTATCTTCAATTAGGAGATAATATTCAGTGAAGCACATTTACTGGAAATTAGGGATTGGCCATTAGAAATCTTCAAATGAAATGCCTCTCCAACTTTTCCACACTTTCACGTGTGAAAAGCAGATTCAGGGGTACCTGAGTCTCAAAATCCCAGAGCAACCAACAATGGAGACTGTGCTGCTATCACTGCCTGAGCTGGGACTGAACTGGAGGATGCCTGGCAGGGTGGTCTGGTCCTTCTCTCGAACAAGCACGAAGCTTCTTGATGTGGTACAAAGTCAGGAAAATAAAAGGTGCAAGTGGGTGAAGTGTCCGTAATGAAAACTTCGGTTAACTGTGGTGGGGTTGTGCAGAATACAGAGGAATGATGGCATCCCTAAGGAGCAGGGCAGAGGAGCATGGTTAGAGTGTTATAATATCGATATAAATAGTCTGTGCGCTTCACCTGCAGTGATGTTCTCACCCCTGCTTACTGTATCTCAAAAGGACGAGTCATGACAGAGACTGGAACAACGCTCCGTGAAGGATTGCCCTGCACTGTGAAGCTGAAAAAGTTAAGATCACCTTTCAAAACAAAGAAAAGAGCAAGGTATACAATAACAAGAAGTGATATAAAGGAGGTGTCATTGGCCTTTTCTTATTCTCTCATACAGTCAGAGAACTGGAGGACGTGATATAACTGCAGAGCAATGTATGTGAAGTAGTTAGGAAAAAAATGTTTGTGCCATGTACAATTAATCTGTGAACTTCATGATAAGAAGCTTGATGCTACAAGTATGTTAAGAAGAACCAAATTCTTAGCCAATTACTGCCAGTCAGCCACTATCTTGCCCCAGTTTCCAATCCTGACATTTACAGCTTTTTGCTTTTCATTCCCAGGAATCCAGTTCAGCTTTGTCTCTGCACATAAATCTTTGAAGTAATATAATTCTTCTCACTGCTGTTTGACAGGGTTAGCCCTCCAGAGGTAGTTTAGTGGAAGAATAGAGTCAAAAACACAAAACATTCCCATGCATGATGGTCATTCTGGGAGTTTCAGGTTTAATGACAAGTCAGGAATAGTCACCTTCCTTTCTCCCATGTTTTCTAACAGCTCTTTAGGGGTCTGAGACATACTCCAAGTGAATGAGAAAGCATGAATGTCTTTCTGTTCTACATTGCCAATTTTAGCAACAATGGTGCATGGCTCATTCTTGAAATCATTTGCTTAGGAGACTTGTTAATAGATCTGTTTACAGGACAGGGGAGGATGGATGATGTGTCCAAGGGCATTCCACAAACTGATGGCCAAGCTCACGGCTCTGCCCACATTTCCAGTTCACAAGCTGGAGTCCTACTCACTGTATCTTCCTTCAAACAGATGAACATTTAAGAGATTAAAGCATTTCTCCTCATTTCTGTCTGTAGGTTTCACTGCTCACTACCAATTGGTCACTAAGGTCTCTACTGATTTACAAACTCTGCCTGTTACAGATTGTTTTCAGTAGGTACTGCTATGCTTTTCTAAGTTTTCAAAGGTATTTATAGGCCTTTATAAATATACAGTAGGGGAAACTGTAAGGAAATAATTCTGCTTGTCCATAAAATCTGTCTTCACCAGGAACTGGGACAAGTGAAGAACATATATTACATGCAAGCTATATTTTTTGTTTTAGTTTTGAAGGCCTTGTTATTTTCAGAAGCTTTCAACTTCCATAAGACTCATATGAATTAATTCACATTTTATTAACAAATGCATAAGAACATCTGCATTATTAGTAAAGGCAGCAAATCAAGTCTATTAAATTACTTCCATTGGATTTAATATTAGATGAAAGTTTACAATGAACAAAGAAGGTGCCAGTGCAGTATAACAGAATACAACAGAATTCAATACAGCTACAGTGAGACTAAGTGCAGTTCCGAACTCAATTGCATAATTACAAAATCAAGTTACTTCTGGGTGCTTACCCATGAACAACTAAGCTTGGAATCTTACGCAGAAATATTTGATTTTCCTGACCTGATGTCTTAGTCATCATTGACCTAGCATTACATTCTCTTTTGCGCTTGGTTTTCCTTTCTCTTTAAAGAAAAGCAGGTAAGAATGGAGGGGAGAAAAATCAAAAGAGAACAAAGAAAAGGGTGGCCCCAAGAGTGTTTCTAAAGATAAAGTTCTTAAAATGGCTCAACGTTGTGCTTAACATTAAAGGCTGGACGGCCTTCAGCCATCTAAAAATGACTGTGCTTAAAACTGCAAGCAATTACAGAAACCTTAATGACCCAACAACTCAGGATATGCCTAACAGTGCCTTGGCATTAGGCTGATGGACAAATCATCCCCTGATGGAGAAAGAACCTTGTTGGCACAGATAACTGGCCCAGCGTCATTTTGGGGGGAGCAATGAATTCTGCTGCCTTGGCTCCTGACTGGTAGCATGTCTTAGCAGCTCAGCAAGATCCCAGGTTTCCCAGTGGTTTGCACAGACCACAGCAGCAGGTGCTCACATGTGTGTGTGTACAAGCAAGAGTGTGCAGGGACTTCCCAGGGCTCTGGGGAAGCTCCTTCCAGAGGCATCTGGCCAAACAGGGATAGTTGCCAGCCCTGGGCTCAGCAAAGCCTGCACACCAGCTGCTGTGGCCAGGCTCCTGCAAGACCTGGGCTCAAGGGAAGCCACTCCTGCAGCACCTCTGCCCCAGCACCTGTGGTGAGCACTTGCATGTAGTCGGATTCTGCTGGGCCATAATTGCCTGGATCAGGGCTGGAGGAGCCCTTCCACCAGACCAAGCACTGTCCATCACTTGATTAGCTCAACTTCCCTGTCTGACCTGGAGCCAGAGCCTACAACTGCCTCACAGGCTGCAGAGCAGAGGCTGAGGAGGAGGGTGTGCCAGACAAGGTTGGGCAGGGAAAGGAAGAGGAGGATGCAGAAGTACTGGAGTTCAGGCACATGTTTGGGTACGCAGGAGGAGGAGTAGGCTGTAGACACTGAGGATTGGGCCCCTAATGGAAAGCAGAGGGCTGTGAATGGTCCAGCTCCGAGCAGGCAGCTGCTGCAACCCCTCATGGTGGTGCCAGAGTCCTGCTGTGTTGGGAGTCCTTGTGAGAGCTTTAAAGGGAGCAGCTGATTTCAGGGTTGCATTGTAAAACCAGGATGAGATGGTGTGTTCTCAGCCTTATTTAATTAAGTCCTGACAAGCAAGAGACAACTGGAAAAAGTGCCTAACAAGATTCCTTGCCTTCAGTGAGGCCAGTTGTCACTTTTTAAATGGAACCCTGCTCTTTACATGGTTTCATTCTTTGTTTCCATGACCTGCATATCAGGGGTTAGTTTCTGTCCTATAATCCCTACAGTATAAGTGTCTCTTGAGAAGGGAGTTGGGCAAGGATATAAACATCTTAGAGAGATAGTTCAATGACTGTCCAAAATGTTAGAGACAGTCATTTTCCTGTCTTACTAAGGATTTTCTGTTTTGAAATGGGTCAGCAGTTTCAGTTTGGTAAACACCAACGTATTTGTATTAATCTAAGCTTTGCTGGGCAAGGAGTCTACCTTCCTATGTGCCCTTTACAAGAAAAGAGGATTTTGCCTGCTCAGCTGCTCAAAGAAAGAGTAACATATGGGGAAAACAGAGCAAAGGAAACTGAAATCCTTTTTGATAGTATGTCCTTTAGGCAAATAACAAGCATGAGAATTTCCAATAAAGAAATTTTTTGCAGAAGTGTAAGTGCTCGTAAAAAAGTGTGTGGACTAGTATCAGAGTCCAGGGTTAATAATTAGTGTCTTCTATCAAAGAATACATTAATCATTAACTTGAAGCTGTGACTTCCAAGTTGTGACCCACATAGACAGGAAAGCATTTACCGTAGTAAATAACACAGTTTACAAACTCATCAGTTCAAAAGTGCAGGGATAAAGCTACATTGTGTTTTATGAGAAGAGGTGAAGGTTGGCCATCATCTTTTGGCTCCAAAGGACTGGAGCAGACACCAACTCGTTTCTGGGACTTTGTAGTATTTCCCTGCTTCCCTTAGATGAAGCCAAATTCACATTGTCTGACTGCCTGTGACTCACCAGTAGTGCATGCAACTTCCCCAAAATCAGAGAACTATGCAGCAGAAGAGTTTGTCATGGGTCCCTAAGCCCCATTTCCTGCCCATTCCCCTAGACTGACTTTCTAGTACTGGTTCATTGCCTCCTCCCAGGTCTGTTCCCACAGTGCCACAGCAACAGACAGTGACACACAAAAGCACCAATCTGACACTGACCTTCCCTTCCAGCTTGAGTGGAAATGTTTTTTCAGATGTTACAAATATTACCTTTCTAACCACACATTATATCACAGCTTTTGCTACTGGTCTGTTCATCTGCACATTGACTGGATAAGGCATTAGAAAGCATCTTTTGGAGGCTTCTTCCTTCCATGTCGCACAGTGATCTTGGACAAAATTCTGATCTACCAGGTCTTGTGACTCTGGCCTCCCACTGCAAAATGTTTGGGATCTATATGGTTGCAATAGAATACTTGTAATAGAAAGTAGGAACTTCAGAGAACAGAGAGGAAGAGGCTACAGTCTCTGCCACCTGTGAAGTGATTGCTAAATTACAGCAATTTGATCAAAATGCTGCATAAGGAAGGCAGACACAGCTATCAGCCAAACAAGGATAAGAGAATTGCAGGGTAAGGAGTGAGCATTTCCAATCTTTGGGAGTAAGAAACCATAGTTACTCTCCTGACAGCAACTTAACGTTCTTTCCTCAATTCAAGAGCCAAGAAAGGCATCTTCACATCTGTGTTTAAAAGAGTGCAAAGCCACTCATGTCCCAGTAAGGGGCTAGAGTAAATATTTCCACACTGATCTTACTTACCTGGCAACAGATGTCACTACACTGCTGTGGAAATATCTGAGGTAACTTAGACAGAGTGCCCTTTTTCTAGCCTTTTATTTTTAAGCAAAACCACAGAACATGTAATTTTCTCAAAAGACCACTACATTTAAAGGGTCTGTCTTGTTATCCTGCCATTCAGTGTTCAGACTAAATCATGATGAATTGAAACACAGAGACTGTATTAGTAATATCCCAGTGATATAATTGTGCAACTAACTGGAGAAAAGATCTGCATCCAGTTTTATATCCCTGTTGTTCTACACCTATCATGGCATTTGCAGAAGTCATTTTATCCCTTCCACAGAAGCATAGGGAGTGCAGCAAGAGGTTATAACAACCAAACAGTTGAGAAAGCTGGGAAAGGTTTTCTGGTGCCTGACCAGTCTTTTGGATGGACACTCCGCTTCCAGCGGCTTATTGGAAGAAGGAGATGCTGGAGCCCACTCTGGTTTGGCACATCCTCATGAGGACTGTATGACTTCCCAGCTGCTGCTCTGACTCCAAGGTCTGCTCTCAAAGGAGTTATGTTCTCCATCTTTCATTTCCAGCAAAGGTGCAGCTGGAGGATTTGGAAAGAGGAGATTTGATCCCCACACAACCCTGGGGGCTCCCCAGAGTGGTGAGTAATCAGCATGGGGAGAGGAAGTGTGTGACACTCTCATCTTTACTTCATTTAGATGTTTCCCATGAAGCAACAAGAGGATTTTTGGATTTCTCTTTGCAAAGCCCAGGTCTGATTTCAGCTGTGATGTCACCCTGCAGGAGCTGACTCATCCAGCGGGGCTGCGGTTCCAAGGAACACATGCAGAGGCTGGGAAAGTTCAGAACTATTTTCAGAGCTTGGGGGAGTTGCACTGTGGGGTCCCACTCTCAGGAAGAGGTGCTGGACAGAAATTGTGCTGTCCAAGAGGCTCAATAAAACTGGACACTGCCATGACCTCACAGGCTTCAAAGCAAACAGACTGCAAAAGCAAAAATAGTAGAGGAAAATTATCACCATCCACTGGGAAAGAGTTACTTTGGCATTTTGATCTGACCAATCACCTTTGCATAGTTTAGCTGCATTAAGTGGTCTCTGGAGCAGGATTTTGGCAGTGCCCAGACAAAGATGGACCACAGGGAAATTATGCAACACAATGGCAGAGTACACTGATGTTCACCAAAATGAGTGCAGCCTCATCTTCTGCCTCAGTTTATCTTCATCTGTTTACCTCAACCCAACTAACACACCTGGTATTTCCAAAACTCCCTCTAGTCTGGGTAAGGGTTGCTAACATAACATTCAGCCTTCCAGCCTTTATAACAAGATTTAAATTCTCATAAGAAACATTTTAAAATGTAATTTAAAATATATATTTAAAACAGTGGAGGGGAAAGCTCTGGAGAGAAATTAGAGCATTCTGATTTATGCTTGAGAAAAGAGGGATCAAATGGAAGGGAAAAAAAAAGAACGAGTGCTTAATGCTGTCTGAGGAACACAGCAGCAGCCTCTCTCAGACAGGCCTGATGTTCCTACAAAATAACCAATCCAGGAATGAGCATTCCAGATAAACAAAGAGGCACAAACATAGGAAGTAGGAATGAAATTCAAGTGGAGCTGCTTTCCACTTTCCTCTGCCCCTGCTGTACCACAACGCTGAAACTGAGCAGATGAATTTGCTCCCAAAGAAAGACATCCTTGTGTGGCAGAGTTGCCCATCAGACACCAAAAGCTCTTCCAGCTGCTGGCAACATAGCAAGTGACGGGCTCCTGGCCAGGGCTCTCCTGCTGGAGCCCACGCAAATCAGGGAAGTGACCGGGGGCGGTTTGTTAGCACTGGGACTGCTCAGCATCTTGGATACCAACACTCCACAGTTCCTTCTGCTCCCAAGGAGCCATTTGTCAGATTTAATGTCTGGTTAAAGGGGCTGATGATAAAGCATTCTCACAGAGCTGATTTCTCCAGAAATATGCGTGATGCCGATATGTAATGTCAGGAGGCAGCTTTGCCTGAAATATCAGGGGCATCTCATTTCAAAAAAAGGATACTGGAGAAAGGGTGGTGGTTAGAATTGAAGGGCAGATATGATTAAAAGGAGGTAGATGTTGCTATCCTGAAGCCCCCTGTGATTATTTAGTTTACAGGGAGACATTCAGAAAAGGGAACATAATGCAAAAGCAGAAAATACTGAAGTCTGTAAAGGTGCTTTACTGTGCCCTGATTGCTCCTATACTGAATGAGGACTCAGTGAACCTGAAAAGGATGCCTTTTGAAGTGGGTAAAAGGAGACATGTTTATTGCAGAATAAAGTTGGGTGTGTACAGGAAATGTATTTACTACAGAATAACATTATTTGTGAGACTTTTGCAGACCATCATTGAGAACAAGAATCAGCTTAAATCTTAAGTAGGATTAGAGAGGGGAAAAAAGAGGATAATCAGAGGTTGTTACTTTTATTCTCTCTTTCATGTTTGAGGGCTAAAACCCCACTAGCTTCAGGGCATAGAGCAACCTCAGAAAGCCCATGAGTAGAAATAACTTATTCTGTAGGCAAATTATCTTATTCTTCTCTTGAACTTTTCTGGGAATAATCTTCTGCTGGTTTCTGTCACAGATAGGTTAGTAGCCTGCAGGGGTAATTTTTTCAGTATGTTTTTTACTGCTGGGATGTGTTAGTAAAGGTATGAGCTGGAATTTCTAAAAGAATGTTTGTTTTCAGGCCACTTTCATTGGCAGAAAAACATCATATGACAGATGAAGATACAGGTCAAGTAACTGACATGTTTTTTAAACCACTTGATTCTCTCCCAAACATAAGAAAGAAGATACTAAATCTGTATTTTTTGACTATGCTTCTTTTCTTCATAGTAACCTAGTCTTCAGAGAATCTCCTAGGTTAATATTGAAAGGAATGAAGAAACTTGTCTTCACAGTGTCTGAGAGATAAGGCTGGCACCCAGAGATAAAAGAAACAATGGGAAGAATTCCATTGAAATTTACATTTGCAAACAAACCACAGGTCTACTGATAAATAAAACTGACTATTGGAATATGAAAGGAACCAAGAAGGACCATTCCAGAAAAAACAAGGGAGGGGGGACATTGGGAAAGGGGGGTCTTGGGCATTAGGCGTTCCAGGAAGTCTGTATCTCTCGGATACCTCAGCCAATGGGGAACGAGAGCCGGGCGTGCGGTCCGGTCCGGGAATTTGGATAAAGAGAGGCTGCGTCCTCCGCAATTTGAGAGGCCCCAGGGGAAATGCCCCATGGCCTCTCCCTTTATTCTAATAAAGTTACAGGACTGCTCTGTCTCCTTTTTGGACATAAACCTCTGGTGTTCGTGGATTATTTTCCTCACAATATTGTCCAACTTTGTATCTTGAGCATCATCTATTTCCTGGACACTGTCTGCATCTCTATTGTTGTTTTTGCTGTAGTGAAGAAATCCAACCTCCTCTGCTGCCACCATATTCCAGACATCTAAATCTTTGAAATCTGTTGTGATAGTTTGAAAGCAAATCAGTGAGAGACTCAAAGTCAGAACTACAATTTAATAGAAAAATTAAAATAAATGCAATAGTAAAAAAACACCGACAGAGTCAGAATACAACCTGACACCCTGTCGGTCAGGGTGTTGGTAGTAGTCCAGTTAGATGGTGGCTGCAGTCCTCTGGGAGTGATAGATGTGATTCTGTTGAAGCAGTGATCCTGTGGAAAGGTGTAGTTTTCCTCTGAAGGTCCAGTGGTGGTATAGAAGGGTCTGCTCTTCCTCTGGGAATCCAGTGGAAAAGCTGACTTGTGGTGTTTCAAATTCCAGATTATATCCAGATAGGGATGCTTGGTTTGGTGAGAGCATCTCACAATGGGATGATGTAGTTTTATCAGTGGGACTCAATGGCCCATTAACTGGAGCCATCAGGGATGAGCAAAGCAAAGTGCCCCACCTGGCTCCAACAGCTGGCCCATTAGGAGACATGCCCTGGGGCCATCAGGGATGAGTCAGGAGCACTGCCCCACCTGGCCCCAATATCCCATGAAGATGCTGATGGAATACATACCATCGTAATCTAAGACATCTGTCAACCTGTGGGCAGTGAGGTCTGGCATGTTGAGCGACCGTATTTTTGCTCCCCCTGCCGTGGATGCCAGCAGTTCTCCAGCACTCCTATTCTCACTGCTGCATACCCAGAGTGATGTTTAGTCACTGTCGCACTGTCGGACACCAAAGAAACATGCAGACTTCTCAGCAGGTCAGGACCACCCAGGCAGTACCAGGAAAGAGAGGCCTGCCTTTCTTTATTCTCTCATTTTTATATCTTTCTTAAGACAATCGTGGATTGGTCAATGAGGTTACCCCCTCTACAATTTCACAGGATAATGATATAGTCTATCATCTTTCTCCACCTTAGGAGAAAGGAATGAAAACAATCCAGAAGTTCAAAACAATCTAGGCCGGTTAAGAAAACAAGGACTATGTTTATAGAAAATGCATGAGAAATTCTACTACCGAAGTAAAAACATAGAACACTGTAAAAATCAGGGCGACATCTCACCCTTTTTTTCTTTAAAAAAAGAAAAAGAAAAAAGAAAAATGAACAATGTTCATCCTCTGCTTGAGTAAGGACCATCAGAGTGAATACTCACATCATCTGCATCTGAGTCATCACTTGATGTTCCACCCACTTGATCGCTTTCATTCTGGTCACGGCTTCTACCCTGCCTGTCGGTCAGATTTTGCCTCTGCGGTCGCAGGTCAGGACGGACACACTTTGCAGGTACCCAGCGCACCCCAGTATCTGTGGATACACAAGCATACCCGTGCTCCGAAGCGATAAGGTCATGGGGACCTTCCCACTGTTTGGTGACTAAATTTCTCACTCGAACCTTCGCTCGAGGCTGCTGTGCCTCGTCCAAAGCCTGTAACGAGAGCTGATGGTCCAAAATGATAGGATTATTGGAGTTCTGCGGTACCATAAGGTGATTGATGGTATACAAAGCTTTTGCCAACCGACTGTGCAGGGTTTCACCCTGCATTCCCTGTTTTTGTTTTTGAAGCACCTGCTTCAGAGTACCATGAGCACGTTCTACAATAGTTTGACCAGTCGGAGAAACTTGTGTGACACACCCCACAACTGCAGGAACTGCCTCACCTCTTTCGAGACGTAAGCAGGACCACTGTCAGTCTTCACAGTAGAAGGTATGCCTAGAACATCAAAGGCCTGCCTCCAGTGGGCAATGACATCACGGCCCTTCTCTCCAGTGTGAGCAGAAGCCCACATGGCAGAGGAGGTGTCCACCATGACATGCACGTACTTGAGCCGGCCAAATTCGGCAACTTAGGTTACATCAGTCTGCCAAATCTCCAAGGCCCTAAGGCCCCTGGGGCTTACCCCTGCTGGCAAAGGCGCAGCAAGCGTGTGACAGTCGTCACACGACTCGACAATCTCACGGGCCTCAGTTGGCGTCAACTGAAATTGCTTCTGCAGCGTATGTGCGTTCTGATGGAAAAAACAATGAGATGCTTTGGCCTGTGTGAGTGTATCAGGCTGAGGTGCTACCCACGCCAGGTTAGCCAACTTGTCAGCCCTCGCGTTACCTTCCGCTATGAACCCTGGCAAATTGGTATGACTCCTTACATCCAGAACATAGTAGGGATGAACCCATTCCTGAATGACACACCACAGGGTCTTCAGCAAATGAAACAGATCAGCATTGCCAACCTGCTTCAAATCTGAACGACCCAACCACTTTGCTATGTCAGCCACATAGGCGGAATCCGTGACCAGATTGAAAGGTTGCTGGGAAAACTTTTGAAATGCCATAAGAGCAGCCCTCAGTTCAACCAATTGGGCCGAGCCAACCTCATGACCTTCCAGAACCTGCCACTCAGATCCATCCCTCCAAGTAACAATGGCCTGGTTCTGCCCGAACCGTCAGTAAAGACAGTGGGTCCATGCACCGGTTCCTGACTGTGTTTGGGTCTCAGAGAAATCTCTGTGAGTTTTGCCACTTGTAGCAACTCGTGGCTAGGCAGATGATACGTAATCTGCCCTGAAAAATTTTTTAGAGCACTTTGCAGTGAAACACTGTTTTTGAAGCTCCAGTCAAAGTCTTCCCGCTGTTCCGGTAGTACAACTTTTGTGGGATCTGCACCCATCAATTGCAAACACCGTTGCCGGCATTTGACTATCAAGCGAGCGATCAGCTCAAACAATGCGGTTGTCATCTTCTGCGGCTGATGGGGCAAGAAGACCCATTCCAGGACATGCAAAGTATCGGACCATTTGTCACTCCATTGGCCAATGATACCTGTGGGATGCAAATCTGGAGTGGTGATGAAAACAGTGACATCAACGGAGGGATCAATGCGATAAACCTGTTGAACAGGAACAACTCGCTGCACCTCCCCCAGCACCTGACATGCCTCTGGGGTCAAAATCCGTCCCGATGCGCACCCCCCATGCAGCCAGAACATCCCTCCCCCAGAGGTTAAAACCAGTATCAGTAACATGAGGCCTAATCATGGCCATCAGTCCCTCTGAGTTCGTTATCACCACAGGCTTCTGGCTCATGTAGCAGCACTTCGTCCCTCCCAATCCCGCAACAGATGCCCCCACTGGGTCCAATGGCCACTGCAGAGGCCAAGTGGCTAGAGAGAGAATCGTGACGTCCGCACTGCTGTCAAGAAGCCCGCGGAGAGAGATCTCTGATGGCGTAGCATCAGAGATGGACAGTGTGCATTGCATCTCAGGATGTTGTTCCGTCATGACAGCAGTCCAGTGAACCTGAGGCGGCCTAGTGGAACCAAAGCAGCCGTCTCCTCATGACCTTGATTCTGTCCTGCGAACAGAAGACTTAAAAGGGACAAGTTGAGCAATTCGAGTCTTTTCAGGAATTGTGACCGGGGGAGTGGGTGTGGAAACCATGGCATAAATCCGTCCCATAAAATCTCCATCAACGAGTCCCAGATGCACAATGATACCCTGAATGGTGGCGCTAGACCTCCCCATGAGGAAAGCACTCATGCCACCGCCCAAGAGACCAAAAGCGTCTAGAGGGATCTTCTACACCGCGCAAGAGTCTAAGACGACTGTTGCTGCTGTGCAGACATCAACACCTGCCGAGCCGCTGGTGCTGGCTGCGAGCCGGCCCAGCAGATCTCCATCGGCTCCGGGGTTTGGAGAGACATTTGTGTCTGAGCACGTCTCCCCCGCGTGCTCCGCCCCCCATTTCCCGAGCACGATGAAAACTGACCATTAACAGTGTAGTGGTTTCAGTTCGCCTATTCAGGTTTGTGGCTAAATGCCAGCACACTTACCTAAATTTACTTGATTGCTTGTTGTGAGATAAGGATTAGGAGTAGGCAAAGCAGGCTCAAACTTTATAAAGTACAAAGAAGTTTTATTAATATATCTAAGACAAAGGGAAAAAGAAAAGAAAAAAAAAAACCTAAGAAAAACCAGAACAAACTCCCCAGACTACCCCTCCTTCCCCACCTCTCCATTTCATTCTCCCTGACAACATACAAAAGACAACACTTCGACCCCCAGTCAGTTTACCACCTCAGAAACAGCTCTTGTTCCAGTTCATTTAGGGAGAGAAGTTTCTTTTGCTTACACCATGGATTTTCTGTAAGAAAAATACAGTTTTTTATGGGTCTTCTGCCTCACCATCAGCCGCCGCCCGGAGCAAAGTCCAGCTTAATGGTGGATCCCTCCCACACCAGTAGCCTTCCCACAGCCACTTGGGTGGGTTATGAACAGTCCACAGGGTACCTGTTTTAAGGATGCACAGTTCAATTGCAGCAACAAAGAAAATCCTTTCTTCTGTGCTTAGCAACACAGGTTCTCCTGACAACTCAGGTTCTCTAGCATTCTCCCCGGGACCAGGGCTCTGGGTCACAGCCTCTCCTCTCTCTTGGTTCTAGTTTCTCATCAGGCTGTACTTTTTCAACACTTACTTGTCTGTACTTAGGTATTTCAGTTCATTGGCTGCAATAAGAACCTCACATCCCCCTTTGGACTATATCTTCATATATTACAGAGAATTTATTAGCTCAGTCCCCAACCATGGTTCTCCAAAAGAGTTTTCAGCTTCACTCTTGAAGCAACTTCCCATGCACCCCCTTTTTAGTATCAGTTCTGCTTTCTTCACTGACTGTAAAGTCTCTGCGCTGCACTATGTAGATGTCTTCACTCGTTCCTCTCTCTGCGAGGAAGGATGGGTGTCTGTGAGTTTAGTCTAGGCATGGAGAGAGTTAATCTCTGTCTCTCTCTCTCTCTCTGGCAGTGTGAGGATCACGTGCTCTTTGCCGGGCTGCTTGAACAGGTCCGAGCTGGATGCCAGAAGCTCTCAGAGTCTCTGCCTGGCTCTGCCAAGCTGGCTCGGCCTGGTAGGGCCATCTGGGCCCGGGGTGACAGGGCAGGGCCTGGCCCGAGCTGGATGGAGTCCGGCCTGGTCCTTGCCTGGCCCGGAGCAGGGGCCTGGCTCTCCCTCTCGTGTAGTTGGCACACCGGTTGAGCTGTATCTGCTGAAAATTCCAATCGTTTCCTCCCCCATGCCTGCCCGGCGGCAGCGGCACGGCTGCCGTAAAACCTCCCTTCCCCCCCCCCCCATCCCTCCTTTGGAAGGAGGTGGGGGGGGAGCTGAGGCCTTACCAGCGAGGGAAGCAGGAGCTGCTCCTCTCTACACAGCAGCAGCAGGTCCAAAGAGGAAGAGCGTCAGAGAGTCTCTGCTTATATATGGTTTTTTCCTTGAAGGCGGACCAACTTTTTAATTGGTTTACCTACCTATCAATCCTTAAAACTACCTGATTATTGGCTCTCTCTCGCAGGAAGGAAGTTGTATTCCTTCCTGCATTCCTGCAGCACAGATCACTTCTTAGATTTTGACCCCCCTGGCCTAACCCAGGATATTCAGAAACTGCAGCCTTGCAGTCCTTTGCAGTATGGTTCGGTTTTCCACACCGAGAACAGAGAAACAAGACAGTCGTGCGTTTCCGCACCTTCCTTTCTGGTTTCCTGCTGGCCTGAGCACTCACCTGCTTCTGCCGCCAGCCCTGTGGCCCTGTCCAGACAGGCCGTGGGGCAGCAGCCACAGCAACCACCTTACGACCGGCAGTGCCCATATTTTTACAGGCCTCAGCCATCTGTATTATAGAAGGATCACCAGGGAGTGCTTCAATTATGTTCCGACACTCAGGAGTACAATGAGTCTTTGCAAGTTGCTTAATAGCTCTCTTGCAGTCGGATCCTCCACCTGCCTCTCAATAGAAGCAGTGAGCCTGTTTGCAAACTGCAAGAAGGACTCACCATTCCTCTGTGTAATATCTACAAACTGCTCTGCAGGAGCAGTCATCTCAATGGTTTGAATCAACGCTGCCATGCCTATCTCTCGGCATTGGTCCACCACAACACGGTCCATGGCAGCCTGTACTCTAGCATTGTCAAAATTGCCAGTACCCAGCAGGGCATCTATTCCAATCCCATATCTGGGATCCTGCAGGTCCAACATAGCATTCTGTGCTAATGTCCTAGTTGCTACCCAATTCCACTTAGATTCAAAGATTTCATATTCCACAGGCTGAAAAAGAACATGAGCCAAACTCCGAACATAAAGTACTAGCAAAGTACCATTAAAAACTCTAAGGAGCTGCATAACTTCACTAGACCCTAGACCATATTTTCCAGCCTGCTGCCAAATTTCCATCAAGGATTTCCATGATAAACCCTGATGGGTGTTCCGACCGTCACCAAGGACAACAGGAAAAGCCTGCAATCCTCCTGGTGAATCTGCAGCATCTGCTGCGTCCCGTCCCTTGCTTTCCACAGGGACTTCAGCTGCAGCAGGGCTCCGAGACCTGTCAGCACCAGCCTTAAGGCGATGGCTTTTAGGACAGTTGCAGACATCCTCTACTTTTGCTTTAACATCTGCCCAGAATTTCGCCTTATCTCTGGGGCGCACCGTCACTTTGCACTCCGGCAGGGTCCAGAGACTATCGGACACAGACCCGCCCACCTGGGATCTGTGGTCCCGGGATGACCGCAGCTTCTTCGCCGCTTCACTGCCTGCGCCGAAACCAAGCACTTCAGGACTGCCCCCGCTTTCAGCTTTGGTATGTTTGGAATGTCCCGCGGACAAAACTGCTGAGTCAGTGCTGTCAGAATCCTCGCTCCTGCGGGCCGCGGCGCCTGCAGCTACCAACGCAGGGTGGGGCAGGGCTCGGTCGCGCTCCCCCCACCCCTGCGCAGGGAGGGGCCAAGCCGCCGGGAGCGGCGGCTCCTCTGCCGCTGCAGCACGCTCCCGCGGCACGGGTAAGAACCCGGATGGTGATGGGTGGAACCGCACGAAGCGGGAGGGAGGGAGCGCGGCCGAGACCACGCCCAGCAGGGGTCCCGCTTGTGACGCGAACTCCATGCGTAGGAACTTCCAGCCCTGAGCGAGGGGCGGTGTCTGCCGCTGCCGGAGCCGGACCCGCTGCCACGGCGGAAACCTCTGTCTCTGCCACTTTAGTCCCCCCAGGGCCGGGCTCGGCGTCTGAGCCCACATCACTCTCGTCCACTACCAACGGATCAGCTGCCCCAGGAGGATATCTAATAGAAGCTCCGCAGTTTGGACATTCCGCTGTTATCACCACACGGGCGTTCAACCCCCCCTTTCCACCCAGCACCGGGAAGGCGCAGGGAGTGGGCATTTCTTGCTGCCCCGCCTCGCCCGCCGCGCGGGGCGGGGGGCCGAGCCTGTCCGTGCCGGCTCCCCGGGATTTTCCAAGGCCAATCATTCCTCTGAAATATGCCAGTCATCCAAGATCGGCGGGCTATCAAGCCGAGTGCTCTCCGGGGCGGGGGGCCATCCCCCACCTTCACTGTCTGGGCCGGGAGGGTGGGCTCAGACGCTGGCTGCGAGCTGAGCTCTCCATCCCCATCTCCCTCATACAGCTCGGAGAATTCTCCGAGCGAGCTGGTAGGGGTAATATTGCCTGCAGAGCTCTCTTGGCTTTGAATAACAGAATTTACCTGTCTCCAAGACACCAGTAACCTAGCCATAGTCAGGCTATATGCCTCTGCTACCACACCTTGCAATGCTCTTCCGACAAGAGTCCACTTCGATTTAGATAGGACATTACAGCTGTCAGGAAAGAACCCATATTCCTTGCTCCAAAAATATAATTCTCTAAGTCTGATCTGTCTATATCCACATTCTCACTTTCTAAAAATATATAAAGAACTTCTAACGCTAAGGAGTCATTTGGGGACATCTTAGAGATCCCCATATTTAATTTTACCTGAGGGTTTACCTGAGCCTGCCGCTTCCCCATACGGGCCACCAGATGTTGCACTGTCGGACACCAAAGAAACATGCAGACTTCTCAGCAGGTCAGGACCACCCAGGCAGGACCAGAAAAAGAGGCCTGCCTTTCTTTATTCTCTCATTTTTATATCTTTCTTAAGACAATCGTGGATTGGTCAATGAGGTTACCACCTCTACAATTTCACAGGATAATGACATAGTCTATCATCTTTCTCCACCTTAGGAGAAAGGAATGAAAACAATCCAGAAGTTCAAAACAATCTAGGCCAGTTAAGAAAACAAGGACTATGTTTATAGAAAATGCATGAGAAATTCTACTACCGAAGTAAAAACATAGAACACTGTAAAAACCAGGGCGACATCTCACTGTTTATAATTTTTCTCCCTAAGATGTTGCAAGTCCCTTCTTGCTGACTCGATATCTGCCTTCTATGGGCATATTACCCTGGTTTGGCTCCATGGAAGGCTTATCCTGATGGTGCCACAGGTTGTGACATTCACTGTACCTACTCTGGCTATGTCCTGTGGTGACCTTCACTCCTCACATGGTGCTACCTGCGTGTGGATAGTCTGAAAGATTAAGACTCTTCTGCCCCAGCAAAATGCCCAGCTGAGGGTGCAATGAGCCACACGATTGCTGTAAGTGGTCTCCTCTGTCTGCTGGGCACAGTGTCACTTGCTCCCGTGGATACACACACCCTCTGATCCTCATCTGCTCTTGCACCTGAAATGTGCACTTCATCCTGGGCTGTGCACTGAGCTGGCTCATTCCTCTCTGTACTTGGTGGATCGTGAGAGCTGTCACTGGGTCTCTCTGTCAGGTCAGCGGCCCAAGACTGGCAGGGACTGACCACACATTTGCCAAGAGGCAGATAGCAAGCCAAAGAGTAAAAGTATTTGATCTAAAGGGGATATAAAGGGACCTATACAGGTGCCAGCAGTCCAGAAAGACTTCAAAAGGATGTTTGATTTTCCCTGGTGATTCCATGCTTTAAAATGTTTACACAAATCCAATGTATAACTTGGTTGAATGACAAGAATATATATAGAAGAGAATGGTGATAATAACTCACGAAACTTTGGAGGATATAAATGTCAAGGAAGGAAGAGTGGTTATGGTGGCACTAGTGTGATAGCCAGGAGGACCCAAGTGAATTTGAGAAAAGGAAAATTTTGGCTTAGTACAAGGAACAAAAATATGAACTAAATAAAGTGACCTAAAATAAGCAACTGTACAAAGCCTAAGAAACCAAACAAACCCTTTCCTCCAAGTAGTTATTTTGGAAGAGGAAAAGTACCAGATACTATATTGAGTTCTTTGCAATCTTCACTCTTGTTGTGGGTTGCTGTATAGAAGCCACTCAAAAAGTTATGCTGATGGTGACTGCCTAAAATGGAAAGAGCCAACAACAATTGCTGTTTGATTTGAACAATTCCCAAAAGGGAGAGGATGAAATCCCTCATAAGCAGTAAATTAAAACTGAGCAGAAACCTGGCACATAGAGTAAATGACGCATACAGTGAATGGCACAATCTTCTGTTGGGCACTGCACATAGAGGACAGACACATCATGATTTTCCGTGTCTAAAATAAAAAACCTATAAAAAGTAATTCTTCCCATTATGGAGATGTATTGGGTCTGACTGGGGTAAAGCTCACAGGCCTTACACTGCTGTACTTTGCTTTGGTATCTGGCGTTGATAACAGAGCAGTGTTTTGGCTACTGCCAAGCTGTGCTGTCCCTGTGACATTCCTTCCCCCACTGAAGGGGATGGGGGGGGCAAGATCCTGGGAGGGGACACCAGCAGGCCAGCTGACCCCAGTCAGCCAAAGGGATATTCCATACCATATGACATCAGCTCAGATATATAAGGGAAGGAAGAGAGGAGGAGGAGGAGGCACTCAGGGCTGGTCCATGTTTGCCGTCTTGAACAACCGTCACGCGTGCTGAAGCCCTGCTTCCCAGAAAGTGTCCGGACATCGCTGCTGATGGGAAGTAGAGATTGATTGTTTTCCCTTCTGCTCTTGCGCGCGCAACTTTCAACTTGCTTGTTCTATTTTTTTTCCCCCTCTGTAATAAAACTGCCTTTTCTTACCCTGATAGTCTTTTTCAATATTATCCTCTCCCAGCGGGAGAGGGAGTGATAGAGTGACTGAGTGGGCACCTGGCACCTGGCTGGGGTCAACCCACGACAGGAGACAAATACATTTGACAAGAGCAATTTGTCTTCTTATTACAGAATTGATGCTTTTTTTCTTGCTTTTTTTTGTGTCCTCCTTTCCCTGGTGAGCTTTAAGTGCAGAAAAAAAAAAAGGTGTCTGATCTGGGTAAGAGTCTGGCACAGATGATTGGTCTGAAACTGGGACAATATCACTGCTTTTCACATTGACAGTGTTCTCTCTTCACTGGAGTGTCCCTGGGGTTTAGAGGATGTGATAAAGCATGTTCAGTCCAAGTGGAGGAAATGTTAAAGCTTCAGACAAAAATTGATATAGTCTTTAAATGTAGGCACTGTGTTAGAAAATTGTAGCAGGAGCTAAATCAAATGTTTGAAGACGTGGAAATTTAAAGTCAGGCTAATGGTCAAAACCAGAGATCAAAGTTGATCTTCCCAGACAGACTTTTCTATTTTATCAATGAAGGTTTTTTTAAAATGAAGGCTAGAAATATCTGTATATTGATGGCTGTGTTTTGATGGATGAGTAGTAAAACAAGGCTGGTTACTAGATCAGTGGGACAGCTGCTGCAAAGGAGAGCATCCTCTTCAGCTTTATGAAGCACTGACTCCTATGTCAGCAGGGAGGCAAAGAGCTGCTGCACCATGTTCACAGTCCATTAACAGCTGGCATTTTCAGTGCATACCAAACCCCAGATCAAATAACTCTGCTGTTAGATCACCCTAAAGTGCTCCACTGCTTATTTCTCTCCGTCACATCCCAGTTACCAGGCTGCAGGGGCACCGGTGAAAGTGGCATGTGAAAGCTTTAAACTATATGAACTTTGGTTCTTGAAACATCAAATGTGCAATGAATGAGCACTCCTTGTTCCCTTGTTTTGTGTTTGTGCTTTTGTGAAGAAGGCATGGGGTTACTGCTGGAAAGGGGGATAACAAGTTTAAAAGGACATGGGCACAGTGCCAGGCAGCAAGTCCCTGCATCACCCCACTGTGCCTGGCCCCAGCAGGGCCAGACTGTGCAGAGCCACTACTCTTCTCCTTCCTGCTGCCCTGGTTCTTGGGATGAAGGCATCCAGCTCGGTACTCACCCCTCTGCTGGCTTCTGGCCCGGGATGGCTAATGATTGCTGGTAGGAAGGGGGCAGGAATGTGCTGCCATCGTGGCACTCTCCATTCCCCTCCATGGTGTAATGGATGAATAAATGATAAATGTTGGCTTTATAAAAATAGTGTTATGATAAAATATAGTTAAGGAGAAACAAGATTGTAGTAAAACTCTAACCTCGAGATAAGTGTGATATATTGGAAAATGTAGTCATAAATATATAGCTGTAAACGTCTTTTGAGCTAATTACTTGCAATGCTAAGGAATTTCAAGGGAAACAAGAAAAGATAAGGCCAATTCACAGCTCTCTGCTGACACTGTCCAGACACCTGAAGAGACATTCTGGCGAGAAGAGGAGGCAGAGACCAGGGGGAAAGAGTTGTTTGAAATGTAAATTTTCTTCTGAGCTTAATGAATACGTAACAGTTAAAAGTATTTAACCCATTGTAAAAGGAATGAAAACCGTGCCTCTAGCAGATATGCTATGCACCCAGCGTTGCTTTTGCGCTTGTTCTACTAATAAATGTTCAATATTATTTTACTAAAATTTTTGTTCTTGGACCCGTTTTTAACAATGGTTTTGAGCTCTTGGGCATTTTGTTTCAAGGGCAGCGCTCTCCGGATGTTTTCATTCTCGTGTACTTGCAGATGTGACTCTCTGCCAAGTGATGTGCCTTTTTTTATGTGGGAAAATCCTTGGTGTGTTTTACAAGACAGACATAGGAGGCCCAGGAACTACCAGCACATACGAACGTCTGCAATCTTTCTTCAGACCAAGCCTGCGGGCCGGATTTTTGCCATCCCCCCCCCGAGAGAGCAGAAATGAGCGTTCGCAGTGGCGGCCGGGTGTTATTCGCGGCAGAGGCTCGGGCTGGCGAGGGAGGCGTGCCGGGACTGCTCTGCTCTGTCTCTGCTCGGCACGGCAGTCCCGGGCTGACAGCACGGCTGCTCTGCTGCAGGGGCTCTGCACTGCTTCACTGCTTCAGGGAGGGGTAATGAACTGCGCTGACCCCTCAGATGGGAAAGCACACACAGAGGTTGTCAGAGACTGAAAATAGTTCATGCCTCAAACATTGATACAAAGTTTATATCAGAGAAGCCTCCCTGAAGATACCTGACTGGGACCTTGAACTGAGCCAAACTGCTGAGATTAGATAAAGGGAAAAGCCTATTGTTCAATCATCTCAGTCTGAGGGAAAGGAATGCGTCCACAGAGGCTGAAGTCACCAGCTGTACTGAGAATCATTTCTGGGGTGGGGGCAAAGCACAGCTCACAGAAGCCAAGTTTGCACAGCCCTCCCCCAGCTGAAGGGGGGAGGAGGATGGCGTAACCTCTGGTCAGAGGCAATACACACGCATCCTCCAAATACACAAACTGGCCCAGCTGTGGAGCCCCCCCAACCCCACAAGCCACATCCACGGGACTCTCACGTGAGAGGCAGTTGAGGGGGAGTCACAATCTATCACAGACCCCCCAAAGTGCTCCCCAGACGCCTTGCACCACAGGAGTGCATGTGATGCAAGCAGAGTCTGCTGCTAGAGGCTGCCCCCGCCCCCGGGGGGCATGCCTGGACATTTCCACCTGGCCTGAGTGTATATTAACCCATGGCATTCTGTGCTTTTGGGGGACTTCCACCACCAAGACCAGCTGAAGAGGACATCAGGACACCAGTGGGACCCACGGAGTGGTGATACTTCTTTGTCCCTGTCCCTCTCTGTCCCCCCATCTTTCTCCCTACTCCCCCTTTTCTCTCTTCTCTCTCTCTCATATTTACTATCAAATAAAACTCATACTATTGATTGGCATATGGTCTCACTTGTACCTTAATTCAGGCAGAGGTATCTCTAAAGAACTTTAATAATTAGATCATAACAGAGGTTAAATCTCCTCTCTTGTTTCGCCACCTTATCCTGCCGTACTGTCCCTCCCAACCTGCATCCTTCTCTCTTTTCAGATCCTGTTTATTAACCTCTTCTCCCAGATATCTACCACTGATTTTCCCCTATAGGTCCTGGTTTTAGTTTTAACCCTTTTACCTGCTCTACTAACATACACCCAAATCCCACACTTGAACAAAAATACTGGAACCCTGAACATACCAGGGACAATGTCTCCCTAACATTATTATCGGTACTAATAGAACAGCATGTAATAATTACAATAATACATAAAACAGGTCAAATAATGCCAGTTACATACTAGTATCCTACAGCTGGGAGGAACAATTCCCAGGAATGCTCTATTCCGTTCAAGGATGGCATATGCTTTGGGTCAAAGCCTGCCTGTGCCAAAGGAGATGTAGGAACTGAGACAGCATCATTGTTTTTATTTAATGGCTTATAATCTCAACAGGTATGGAGCAGAGGGTAATAGAAAGACTAACTTTATGTCTGAAGTCAGGCCATAGCTGTGTTAGAAAATCTTAAAGAGGATGTGGTTTTCTTTTTATGCTAATAAAGCTTGTTTCTCTTAGGTATGGAGAAATTACTGTCGTGTTTTAGCTGAAATTTTCCTGAGACAGTACAGGTCATGCACAGACACCCAACATAGAAACTTTCTGTCCACACCACTTGTCAATGCTATCAACAACTTGAAATCAGACTTGGTAAGAGGAAGGATCAGGTAAACTCAGCCATTAGCATTTTCCTCCCTGTGCCTCTCATAATCAGATATGGCCTTGCTTGTCTTGCTGGGTCAGCAGTTTTACAGCTAGGTGAGGTACTGGAGGAGCCACATAGATGTACCTTCAGAAAGCTGCAATATTCAGCTGTTGTTTTTGTTTTATGGCAGATGAAGCAATGTGAAAGGACAAGGGATATCCAGCGGGATGACATGTGGTGTGGAAGAACGCCTGCATCCTCTCTGAGCACCCACCTCCTTTATTGCTGCTAGTGATGTGTCCATAACACCAATGAAGCAATGGTGGTATTTGTGCTTGTCACTGAAAATATGATCATGGAAGTAAGTGGACAAAGCCTAGGTCAGAATCAGCAGGAACAAACATGACTGTGTCTTTTCTTGCTGTTCAGACATCCATATCCTGAGAAAACCCTACACTGTCCAAAATAATGGAAGTGTTCTTATATTTGCCAGCTCAAGAGCTGTTTTATTACTGATATCAAGAGGGAAAACACAGGTGTTAATGAGGTCAGATCATCTCAGACCCTGCTTATTTGTATTTTGAATTGCTGTGAGTCCACCTCTATAACACAATGATGCAAACGAGGGTGTCCCTGGAAGCAGAACCCCCTATTGAGGAAGGGCATGGCACTAGGGGTCATCAGGGGGAAAAGACTCAGCACTGTGGCTTTATTCCTACAGCCTGTGCAGTTTAACTTGGACAAAAGTCTGAGGCCACCATCTCCTGATTCAGGTTCCTGTCTAGCAATGCTTGTGCTCATGGATCCATTGCCTCCCCCTTACCTCTCCAGCCATTCCTTCCTTCAGCTGCACCTCAGCACAACCACCTCCTCTGCAGAACCAGCACAATGAGTTATACAGCCAAGTGTTGAACTCCAACAGAGAACTGATCCAGGCTAAAGCCCCAACATGCTAGGATGAGAAGACATCTAGATCCCTTTAAATGGGTGTTGCCACAAAAAGCCCTTCAGGAAAATGCAGTCCCTGGGTTCAGATGGCAGCCATGAGCATGACCAGCCCTCCCTGGGCATGGCTGTATGAGCAGAGAGAAACATCTCCGTGTTTTTACCCCACTCAGATCCACCAATTGAGTCTGCTCTTGTGTTCAGAGATAATCTTCACACGGAAAAGGTGCCTTTCTGACCCTACTTTTTTCACTACTCAAAGATTTTTTTAAAATAAAAAAATGGTTCCTACCTTCAAATCTTTTCCTCTCTGTCAGAAATCCAGGTCTCAGCAAGCTGGCTTCCTTGAAAGCTTCTGGTGATAAAGCAGAAGCAGTTGTGTGAGGCACCAGTTGCAGCAACTTTCAGGGAAAATCTGAGGGAGGGGAAATGAGTTCATGGAGACCACCTGGAGCTCTGTGTGCCACCAAAGAGGTCCAATGGGGCAGAAAGCAGCAGTGAAAGGTCGAGTTTTCAAGATAAATATGGGAACAGTCGTTGCACAGGATTTCACGGGTAAATTCACTTTGCAAATACAAAAACTCCCAGAAGTGAGTGTTATCCACGGTGCCATGCCCTAATTAAACCTCTCCAGCAAATCACAGCCACAGACCCCAATTCTACTTGCAGTTCAGCTTCCTCTTCTATGGCTTCTGGGCTTCCAAGTGCTGCCGTAGCTGAGAGCTACCTCACCCTTCAGGACCTCCTGTGGCCCAGGCTCTGCTTACTCACTTGGTGAAATGAGGTTGTTCTTTTGAAGTTCACCACTCACTTCAACCACAGCCCTGAAAGAGCTGCTCCCATGTGGACATGGCTGAACCCCAGGCAGATATTTTTGCTAAATAGCTGGTGATAGTCAGAGCTCAGTTAAAAAGCAGGAGGCATAGTAAAAGCATGAGTGCAAGATTTCACGGTGAAAAGGAACAGTTAATTGAGCCTTAGGCACAACATCTCTCTTACACTTAACACTCATTCTGACAGCACCTGGTGATGCAAACCTTTTATCTGCTGGCTGCAGCCTCTCCCACAGTGGTGACTCAGCTGGCCCTTTCCTACAAGCCTTGTTTGAGTAGGAACCTGTCCAAGAGGTCCTAGTAAAGTTCAGTCCCCTTAGACCCAGCAATTTCTTACCTCTTTAGGAATGATTGCATCAAGCAAAGCCCAGGAAGAGCTGGTCCCAGTTGTTATAGATAAATACGCTTAATTTATAGTAAAACAAATATAAAATTTATTTCATGCCCGAGAGTTCGAACACGCAATGCCACGATCGAAAAGGGAGACAGTGCCAAGCCCGGGGTTGGCACTGGGTGAACGCAGGTCTGACCTCTATCGCATCAGACCTCCCTCTGTTCACCCCGACTGCTTCTAACAGCTGGTTTATATACAGTTTTGACTGAGAAGTCCGGATTTTGGGCATTATTTCTGTCACTCAGCATATTCATGAAGCATGCTATTCATGAAACTTAGGTGGACAAAAACGCATCCTGTGCTTGATCGATTTTTCATCATCCGGGGGTGTTATCTGATGGTTCATGATGTTCTTTATCTCGGTCTGATCTGGTCGTTAACACCTGAGCTGGGATGGGATTTTCGGGGATGGTCGATCAGTTCTGCCATCAGCTCTGCCAGGAAGTTCTCCTTGGAAATGTAGATATCAGGAGTCGACTGAATGTTTTCCTGATGTGCTGCCGTTCTCTGTAATGCTGTCTTTGGGATGTAAATCAGTTCCCTGGGCGAGGCCACCACTCTTTTCTTGGGCAGGCTCTGCTTGTTCTAAAACTGGTTACAACTAAACCTTTTTTACTATATATTTCGATATTACATATTTGAGCACGAATTTCCCACTTTTATTTATAACAATTCCCCCCTCTTTTTAATTGGTAACATTAATTTGTGCTCAGAATATAAAAAAACATTTTTACAAATATTTATACTTCATTTTTCATTGGTTTTTATTTGTTTCTCGAATTTCATTAGAGCTTCTGTTGCTATACTACTTTCTTTTTCTTCTTTCAATTTCATAATTTTTGAGATATTTGTGGGATGTCCTATCTTTCTTGGGGCTAATTCTGGATCTATTGGTATTGCTGCTGCTTGCATGCCCTGTACCATAGAATGGATTAGCTGGATAAAACACAGAATCAGACATGGCATAAATATTATTCTTGCTACTGAGCATAGTATGAAGAATATAATTGTTTTCTATCATGCTCCTTCGAATAAATTGTTCCACTATGTTGTTTGTAAAATAGAATTCCATTTCTGGACTGGGACATGAGCTACTTTTTTTTATTTCTGCTGCAAGGCCCCTAATAGTCTCACCATAGTCATTTATTTCAATGCAGCATTCAGATTTATTGAATTTCTCACAGACTCCCTCTTCCTCTGCTAACAGATAGTCTAGGGCAATCCTGTTTTGATATACAAATGCCCGCATTTGAGAGTGTTGTGTTGCTAGGAGCTCCAGTGCATTTGAGGTATGATTTGATACTACCTCTACTACGGCTTGGAGCCTAATTAACCTGTTAAGCAAATACACTGGGGTCTGATACCCATAGCTCTCGTCTTGGGCCCTTGTGGCAGGACCATAGTACTCTATGATTCTTTCTGCAGGCCAGTCTTCTTCTCCCTACTTTTGATTACCCCCAGCCATAGGTAGCTCTTTGTTGATTTCTCTTTTTTTCTTGTTCAAGGTTTCATACAGGGGTGCCCCTAGGAGGCTGCTCTCTGATTTCGGGAGTGTAAAAAATGAGGGCCGAATCATGCCTAAAGTACATGAACTTTTCTATTTATGGGGTAATTCACTGTATTCTTTCTTACCACATATCCAGTATATGCTATTGGGGGTTTTTCAATTTACTTTCAGGTTTTCTGGTTCTTGTCAATATTTTCTCAGATTTTCAAGGGATTGGAAAGGGTTAGCTCCAGTGCTTTTGTACTAACACAGGTTAATGTTATTATTCTCTTTGAGTAGATCTGGGGGTTTGCTCTTGATTCTATTTTAGAAGCTGCCCTGGAGTTAACCCTTCTCCTTTCCAAGGTTATTTTTTGCTGATTTTAATCTCTTACAAATTTCACAGTTAGACAACTTCAGTTCAGTAGCAATTTCTTGCATTAAATCAATAAATAAATTTTGGCTGGGAGCCGGCAATCCTCATTCATCATATTGCTTTTCTATTTGGTCATATTGGTTGCTTAACACCTGTAACTTCTCTTGTTCTAACCTTTTTTTTCCTCATCTCTGATTCTTGCCTTTTTATTTTCAATGCTACTTGTTTAATACTATGTTCTGGGTCTATTCCCTTCTTGTTTCTCAAAAAGCAAAATGTTCTTCCATATGGCAAGCATGCTTGATTATCATTTGCATACTTCACATTCTGTCTTACTCAGTAAGTTTTGCCTTCCATTACACATATACTTAATTTAGAGTTATCATAACATTTATGGTTAACTTGAAAATATCTTAAAAACACTGATTTCATTTGTCTACTAACCTATACTGTCCGATTACACAGTTTACATTCTGATATATGCTCAAGTTTTACATTTCTTTTTTGTCTTTTATGGTTTATATTACTTCGGACCAGGAGCTTTGGGTGCCTGTATTTGGATCTTGCATTCCAGAGGAAGCAATTTACTTCGTTGTTCAATTTGCAAATCCCATATCGAGTGCTGTTAATCTCGCAGGGCCCTCTCAGCTTTCCATTTTCACAGTGTCTTAGGGTCCAATTAGTGCGGTCTGGGGACAGGCTTTGGCCTTCCCGAGGGGGCATTTTACACAACCTACATTCTGTGGTTAAGTTTTGCTCCCTTGTTTGGGCCTGACTCTCAGTTTGCAAACTGATTGTCTGGTATATGAGCAGGCTCAGGATCATCAGGGGCCTCCATAGGTGTACTCCTCTGCCGACGCCTCCGCCCACTGGGTTGCCACCAGCGGCGGGGTAAGCCATCTTCACGGCAGCAGGCGTATTCTTCCAGGCCCCTGGCATAGATCCAAGTAGCATACCGCCTTTTATATGTCTCCCACCGAGAGAATTTGACCGCGTCAGTGCTGCAGGGCCTCTGTTTGACCGTCGGCACTCGATAGTTAAAATTTGAGCTTGTGAGTCTAATTCTCCCCTCACCCCCATTGTGAAAATCCGGAACCACAATATTGAATCTAGTTCAATTAGTCCTAAACCGGTAGCAAGATGTAATACAAGGCTAGTCAGCTCCTGTTCCTCTTCAATAGATTTAGTGCACAATGCTTTAGGAGGATATCCCCTGCAACAGTGAACTACCCAAATCTCTTGGCAATATTTACACTTAAAAGATACAAAGGGATAACAAGTACAATTGGCATTTATACAACTTATCTGCTCTCTCTGGGTCATTTATTGTGGCAGTGTAGTTTTAGCTTCAAATCTCCTGGAGAAGAGGCCACTCTCCACTTAGGCGATTCACGGTGAGTTTCGATTTTCTTTATGCGAGATGCGTGTGTCCAGCCCTTCTCGGCGGTGCGGATTGTGATGTCTGTGGTGAGGAGGACGAGAAAGGGGCCCTCCCAGTGGGGTGTTAGCGGGGTGTCTTTCCACGATTTTATTAGTACATTATCTCCTGGCTGTATCTTATGAATGGCAAAATCCAAGGGTGAACTCTGTGAAATCAAACCACATTTTCTTAATTCTTGTAAATTTTGATTTAACATTGTGAGGTATGGCCCTATTTGTGCATCCTCTATCCCAGGATGTCCTATGGGCATCCCGTGTTCATAGGGCATCCCATACAATAATTCGAAGGGTGAAAGCCCGGATTCTGAATGAGGCATAGTTCTAATATTCAATAGAGCGAGGGGAAGACATTTTACCCATGTCATTCGAGTTTCTAACATTAATTTTGAAAGTTGTGCTTTTAGTGTTTGGTTCATTCTCTCGACCTGGCCTGAACTCTGGGGGTGCCAGGGAGTATGATATTCCCATCTGATTCCCAGGGCTTCTGCTAATTGCTTAATAATTTTTGAGGTAAAATGTGTTCCCTGATCCGAATCGATATAATTTACTATACCATATCGAGGGATGATTTCCTCTAACAATATTTTGGATACTGTTCAGGCAGTCGCCCTTGCAGTGGGGTAAGCTTCTACCCAATGAGTTAGTTTGTCAACTAAGACTAAGAGATTCTTAAATCTTCCTACCTTTGGCAGATCTGTGAAGTCTATTTGAATCCTTTCAAAAGGACGGTGTGCTACGGGCCGACTTCCCAATGCAGTTTTCCGGGAGGTCGTTCAGTTCACCCTTTGACATATCATGCATCCCCGTACCCCTTGATTTGCTAATTGATAGATTCCCTTGCATCCAAAAAATTTCAGGAATTGTTCTGCTAATGCTTTTGTTCCCCAGTGTGTCTGTTGATGTAACCTTTTCAAAATTTTTCTACCATATTCTTTAGATATTAGTTCTCTCCCATCTGGAAGTTTCCACTTACCTTCTTCCAATTTAGCCCCCAGTTCCTGAAAGAACTCTATTTCTTTCGCAGAGGGATGGGTAGGGTAATCCTGTGTCTTGGATTCTCTGATCCTGAGGGTACTTACTTTCATTAAAGCTGCATTCTTGGCTTCTTTATCGGCTAAGTTGTTCCCTCTGGTCCGGAATTGTAGCCCCGATTGGTGTCCCTTTACATGGACTATCGCTATTGCTTCTGGTTCTCTGATTGCCTCTAAGATTCTTTTGATTATCTCCCCATGAATTAGACCTCTCCCTCGTGTGTTGATAAGTCCTTTTTCTTCCCAAATCTTTCCAAATGTATGTACCACACCAAAAGCGTATTTTGAGTCTGTAAAAATTGTTCCTTTCCTTTCTTTTAATCCCTGTAATGCTCGTAAAACTGCATATAATTCACATGCCTGAGCTGACCAACTAGGATCCAGTGGGCCTGACTCCACTGTCTGTCCTGTCTTACCATCCACTATTGCATAGCCTGACTTTCTTTTCCCATCTATTACCCTTTCTGAACCGTCTACAAACCATTTCTCACCTTCGTCTAATTCCTCTGCCTCTAAATCTGGTCGGATCTTAGTCTGTAATGTAACAATTTCAGCACAATTGTGGACTGGGACCTCTGAAACACTTCCAAATAAAAATTGGGTGGGGTTTTGTGCACTGGTTGTCCGTAACTCCAGCTCTCCTGAATGAACTAGCATAGCTTCATATTTCAGTAGCCGGGCATCAGTGAGCCATTTTTCTGCTTTCTGCTGCAACAGGTTTCTCACACTATGGGGGGTAAAAACTACTAATGGTGCCCCAAAGGTTACCTTCTTAGCTTCTTCTACTAGTAAAGCTACTGCTACTATAGCTTGCAGACACGTGGGCCATCCCCTGCTCACAGGGTCTAAAAGCTTTGATACATAGCTTACAGGTTTCTTTGTGCCAGCCCAGTCTTGGGTCAAGATTCCATAAGCAGTGTGGTTATTTACATCCACAAACAACTGGAACTGCCTTTTTATGTCCGGGAGACTTAGGACTGGGGCAGTTATGAGTGCCTCTTTTAGTTCTTGGAATTTTTCCTCATCTTGATCTGTCCATTTAATCTGATCTGCTGTTAATTTTTCATATAAAAACTTTACCTTCTCACTATAATTTTCAATCCATTGTCGGCAATATCCAACAAGCCCCAATACCCGTCTGACTTCCCTTTTAGTACTGGGAGGGGGTAGAGTTATGGTACCTGTCACCCTTTCGGGATCTAGCTTCTTCTTCCCTTTGGTTAGCCAATACCCAAGGTACTTTACGTCAGGTTCTGTGAACTGTAATTTGGATTTTGAGACCTTTAACCCCTTATCTCCTAAGAAGTTCAACAATCCTATAGTGGTTTGTCTCACCTCCCCCTCAGACTGACCGGCTACCAAAAGATCATCTACATACTGGAGCAGCTTGGTTCCATTTACCGGTTTAAAGTGACTTAATACCTGTTCTAAAGCTTGTCCAAATAAATTTGGAGCGTCCACAAAGCCTTGGGGTAAAGAGGTCCACCTCAACTGCTGTTTTCTGTTTGTCTCTGGATCCTCCCACTGAAAAGCAAAAAAATCCCGGCTTTCTTCTGCCAGGGGACAGGCCCAAAATGCATCTTTTAGATCTATTACACTGTACCATATATCCTTGGGGGAAATATTATTTAACAAAGTGTAGGGGTTTGGGACCATTGGGAATAGGGTTTTGGTTCTCGCGTTGACTGCTCTCAAGTCCTGCACCAGCCGATAACGTCCATCAGATTTTAATACTGCTAGAATAGGAGTGTTGTGTCTTGACATACACGGCTCCAGGGTTCCTTGTATTATAAGATTATCTATTATCGGCTTCCGTCCCCTTCGACCTTCCATCGGGATGGGATATTGTTTAACCCTGATAGGTTCTTCTGGTCTCTCAATCTCTATATGGATAGGTGTCATTTCTATTCTGCTGGCCTCCCCCTGGGCATACCAAACCCTTGGATCTATTTTGCTCTCATCCTCTTCAGTCAATTTATACAAACTTACTACCAGTCGTGCCTCCTGCACGATCAAACTGACTTCCAGTATCACCATTAAATCTCTTCCTAATAAATTATAATCTGCCTCTTCTACTAATAGCATGTTACCTAGGCATGTCTTAGTTTCTGACTCTATTTCAACATCTTTAATAACAGGGACTTTAAATATACCCTATCACCACCACAGTTTCTTTACTTTTAACACACCCTGAGGGTAATTGCTGAACCGTGCTCCGTTCAGCTCCAGAATCCACTAAAAACATCAGTTCTTGTTTTAAGGGTCCCAATTTCAGTTTTATCAAGGGCTCTGTTGTTGTTATGGACCCTAAAGTAAGGAGCCCCTGACACCTCTAGTCTGCTTGAAAAATCTTTTCATCCCTTAGCCTCTTTTTGCAATCCTTTTTAAGATGTCCCTTCATTTTGCAGTAAAAACACTCTGGGGTATTCTTCTGGTTATCAGGGTATTGCCTCTGATGGGTGGGAAGTTTCTTCCACTGTCCCGCATTTTGTGTCAAACTTACCAGGGTTTGGAATCGCTCCTGCTTCTGGGCTTCTCGAACTGCTGCTACTAATACTCTCGCCTGAGCTTTTTGCTTCTCCTCGTCCCTTCGCATGTATATGCGCTGGGCTTCTCTGAGGAGCTCCTGCAGCCCTTTCTCTTGCCAATTATCTATCTTTTCTAATTTCTTCCAAATGTCCTCCCAAGATTTTGCCACGAACTGGGTTTTAAGTAATATTTCCCCTACTGGTGAGGTCGGGTCTGTCCCTGAATACATTTGTAAATTTCGCTTTAATCTTTCTAATCACTCGGTGGGTGTCTCATCTTTTCCTTGGCATTCCCCAAAAACCTTGCTCATATTCTGTCCCTTGGGTACTGCATCCCTAACCCCTTGTATAACAATATTCCTGAGATCAATCATATTTCGCCTCCCCTCCTCCGTTTGTGGGTCCCAACCCGGATCTTGATTAGGCTATTTCAGGCTTCCCGGGGTCCCTTGGGGGTTTCTCCATTCCCAATCCCGTACCCCGGCTTGTTAAATCATTTCCCGTTCCTCATGACTAAACAAGGACCTCAAAATCGTGTTTATATCCTCAAATGAATATATGCTGGTTCCCAGAAATTCATCTAGCCTATCTGCCATGCCCAAGGGGTCATCCATTAACTTTCCCATTTCCTTTTTAAATGCTCTCACATCTCCGGTGTTAATGGGTATATTTATATATCCAATAACCCCCGGGGCTGTTGGTACTTGTCTCAGTGGGAAGAGTTTAAGATTTTCCTCATCGTCTTTACTGAGTTTGTCATTTAGTTTCTTAGTCTGTAGTCGTGTCCTGTTAGCCAAAGGGGAGTCAGTCACTTCAGTGGGAGCCGTCTGGTTTTCGTCTTTAATGTGTGTCAGAAGGGGATTTTTCGGGAGCTGAGGGTATGCCCGCGGCACCGGAGCTGGCTCTGCTGCTGCGACTGCTGCTGCTGCAGCCACCGTACCGTCCATAGGGGGTGCATCAGGTATTACAGGCTGGTGTTGAGGAATTGTATAGGGGGGAGGGAGATGGTCCAGGGGGTCCCAAGTCTCGTTTTTGGTCGCGGGGGACTTATGGGCTCTAACCGGGAGAAGTCCCACTCTAGCGTCCTCCCAGACTTTAGCATATTCCTTCTCCTCTTCGCTGCCCGAGCCCACATAGCTATTTAGGGCTCAGCAGGTCCATTTTTCAAAGGTGCCAAAAATGGGCCACATTAAGTGTTCTCTAATTTTCTTGCCTCCCCAAACTTCAATGCAGTAATACACCATTTTTTCTTTGGATTTTGTGTTAAGGCTCAAATAATCCCCCCAGTGTTCTAACAACCAGCCCAAGGGGCTGTCTAGGGGAATTTCGGGTATGCTCTGCATACTCCCTCTCAGGGGTTTTTCCCGGGATTTTCTCTGAGGCTTGTTCTTTCTCTGCCCCATGTTTTAATCTTAGCTAGCTTGTCTTACCTTTTTTTCTTTTTCAGCTGTGATCGGTACCGTTTACAATTCTACTATGATATTTTACCAGTTTATTGGCCCTGCAGAGAACCGTTCCGGGGGTTTTCCACTGGTAACAGCTCTCTTTCCTGAAAACTTATCCTGGACTTACCTAGTCCGAGACCAGAAGGTTTACCAGTTCCTGAACTCTAAAAGAACGTACCCTCCCCTCTGGCCTTCCGTGATCGATCCCCCGAATTCCTCGGAAAATTTGGGCTTGACGTGTGTGTAACCGGGGTTTCCGCGCAGCCCCCCCCCCTTTTTTCCTATCTTTCACTTCCCCCGCGACTGACCTCTTCCCTCGCGGGAGAGAGGAACTGCGATCTTGGGGTCCGCACTTGCTTCGTGAAGATTTCACGTCTCACACACACACACACGCTCGATCACACCTCGCCCAACCATGCAATACTTACGGTTCTTTTTCTTGCGTGGGCTCTTCGTGCACGTAGATTTTTATGAGCGAATAAATTAGCCGCAGTTTCGGAGATCTCCCCGATCTCCCCTGAGTTCCCTGAGAGCTCTTTTTATCCTCCTTTTCGATACGTGGTAAAAATCTCGAGAACTGTGTTCGTTGATACGATTGGTCATCAGGACTCCCCGCTCCGTCAGGCCCCTAAATTCAGCGGGGGCGCCTCCTGAGCGGGGACGGGGGAGCCAGCAGTCCCAGGGTCGCATCACGTCGGGGTCACCAAATTGTTATAGATAAATACGCTTAATTTATAGTAAAACAAATATAAAATTTATTTAGTGTCCGAGAGTTCGAACACGCAATGCCACGATCGAAAAGGGAGACAGTGCCAAGCCCGGGGTTGGCACTGGGTGAACGCAGGTCTGACCTCTATCACATCAGACCTCCCTCTGTTCACGCCGACTGCTTCTAACAGCTGGTTTATATACAGTTTTGACTGAGAAGTCTGGATTTTGGGCATTATTTCTGTCACTCAGCATATTCATGAAGCATGCTATTCATGAAACTGAGGTGGACAAAAACGCATCCTGTGCTTGATCGATTTTTCATCATCCGGGGGTGTTATCTGATGGTTCATGATGTTCTTTATCTCGGTCCGATCTGGTCGTTAACACTTGAGCTGGGATGGGATTTTCGGGGATGGTCGATCAGTTCTGCCATCAGCTCTGCCGGGAAGTTCTCCTTGGAAATGTAGATATCAGGAGTCGACTGAATGTTTTCCTGATGTGCTGCCTTTCTCTGTAATGCTGTCTTAGGGATGTAAATCAGTTCCCTGAGCGAGGCCACGACTCTTTTCTTGGGCAGGCTCTGCTTGTTCTAAAACTGGTTACAACTAAACCTTTTTTACTATATATTTCGATATTACATATTTGAGCACGAATTTCCCACTTTTATTTATAAAAGTTCTAAAAATGCCTTAAGAAGTGATGCAGTGGTGGCTGCAGCAGTGGGAAATGCTTGTGCCAGCCTGTGAGCTGCCACGCTATTAGCAGAAGATATTGAAGCCTTGGTGCTCAGGGCATTTCAGTGCCAGGCTCTTGCAAGCACACCCAGCTGCGGGGTGTGAGCTGAGCATGGGGGCGGTGACCTGTGCTTTGTGTCATTCCCTTTCCTTAACAACAGTGTGTCTTGGGACTCTTTTCCTTTCTGCTGCCCTTGCAGAGCCTTCCATAAACACGTTTTCTCCCTCAGGCCAGGGAATGTCTCCTCAATCTCTCCTATCCCAGTTCTGCAGCTCTGTCACTTGAATGCAGTCATGGGTTTCTTCCCAGCCCTCCTGTCCAGGGCCGTGATTGGCGGGGGGGCAGAACCGGCCCCAGGATGGATCGGGAATGGGGACCCCTGTGTGTGCCCCCCGAATCCCCCCGATCGGGGGGGCCTTGGGAGGCACCTGAACCTCAGAACAGCACCCAGCAAACCCCAAAAGGCACTGGAACACCCCTGAGGGGCGAGGGGAATTTGGGGAATGGGCGCGTGGGGGGCACCCAGGCCGGGTCAAGAGCCCAGTGCTGCCCCAGCCCGACCTGCCCCGGCTCCATCCCGGCTCCTCCCGCGGGATGCAACGGCGCTGGGAAAAGGGGGCCAATGGTGGCGCTGGGCCCGGGGCGAGCAGGAGAAGGGATGGAGGAGGAGGATGAGGGATGAGGAAGGAGTGGGAGAACGACTGGAGAGGAGGAGAGGAGAGGGAGGCGGGATGAGGAAAGAGGCGGAGAGGGAGGAGGAATGGAGGAGGAGCCGGGGAAGGAGGAGCTGAAGGAAGAGAAGGGACAGAGGAAGAGGAGGAGCACCAGGGGAAGTGCAGGGGGCAGTCACCCCCAGTGTCCACCGCGGATCCGCAGGTGAGCGGGGAGCAGAAGCTCCCCCCAAATCTCTCGGGGGCTCCCCGAGCCGCGTTTCTTCCTGGGGCGTCATTTGAGATCGCAGCTTCTCAGTTCGAGCCCCAAATCTTATTAAGGGTCCCTGGGAGGGTTTCATTTTTGGGTGAGGGATGTTTGGATTCTGGGGTACCCCAAAGCTGAGCCGCAAATGCCCCTTTGGGGGATATTTTGGGATCTCCACATCGCGATCTCCTGGTGCTGGGGGCGAAGGGGGACATCGGACTTGGGGTCCTCCGGGAGAGCGGTGGAGGGGGACGCCAGGAGCCCCGGCCTTGGGTAAGGAGAGAGGGGCGATGCCGGGTCTGGGAATCCCTGGCAGCCTGGAGTGGTGGGGAGCCTGGATAAGGGGGGATCCCTAGAAGCTCGGATCAGTGAGTGAGGGGAGAAGGGACACCTGGCACCCCCACAACCCCAAAGCGGGTCCCTGAAGAGGGGAAACGGCAGGAGCCACAGGACCCTGGTCAGCTCAGGGAAGGGAGACCCCCAGGACCCCAAAGTGGAGGGATCAGAGAGGGGGAACTCCTGGGAGGGTTTTCCTGGGCTGAATTTTTGTCGTCTGGTGTTTTATAGCCAAAGAAACCCCGGAGACTTCTAGAGCTGGACCTGGGCATCTGGAAGTCTCAACCCAAGGTGCTCATCCCTTGTTTTCCTCCCCAAACCAGAATTTGTAATTCCCAAGCCTTGGCCAGATGGAGGAGGAGGAAAAGCCCTGGAGATGCCACACGAGGAGGGGCTGCAAACGCCGTCCAGGGAGCTGCGAGGAGGAAAGACCCTCCCTGTGCGGGGAAGGCAGCTGGAGATCCACACAAATCTCAGAGCTTGGGGAGAAACTTCAGGTCGAGATGAAGCCCCACAAGTGTCTGGAATGTGGGAAGGCCTTCAGGAAGAGGTCCCACCTCAGCCAGCACCAGAGGATCCACAGTGGGGAACGACCCTATGAGTGTGGGGAATGCGGGCAGAGCTTCAGAAACAACTCCCATCTGATCCAGCACCAGATGATCCACACTGGAGAAAAGCCCTATGAGTGCTTGGAATGTGGGAAGAGCTTCAGCCGCAGGTCCAGCCTAATCCAGCACCATATGATCCACACTGGGGAACGGCCCCATGAGTGTGGGGAATGTGGGAAGAGCTTCCTGTGCAGCTCTGACCTGAGGGCACATCAACTCATCCACACTGGGGAGAGGCCCTACGAGTGTCATGAGTGTGGGAAGAGGTTTCAGACCAGCTCCTATCTCCTCTTGCATCAGCGGATTCACAGAGAGGAGAGGCCCTTCCGCTGCCCCGACTGCGGGAAGGGCTTCAAGCAAAACTCCAACCTCGTTGTGCACCGGCGCATCCACACTGGGGAGAGGCCCTACGTGTGTCGCCAATGTGGGAAGAGATTGTCCCACAGTTCTAACATGACCCGACACCAACGGAGTCACCAATAAGGGAAGGCCTGGGAGTGCCCCGAGTGCGAAAAGAGCTTCGTGCACTGCTCCGGCTCCATCCCCCATGGGAGGATCTGCATTGGATGATCCCCAGTGACCCCTTTTTGGTGGAGTCACGGTGACCCCTGTTCATGGTGATCCATGTTTGGATCCAGTGTATTGGGTTTGTGTGGCCACGTTTTGGTATTAGGGGCTCCAGGGGTGGCTTTTGTGAGCAGCATCCAGAAGCTACCCCCATGTCCAGGTCCTTTTCTGCCCCACCCCTGAAAGCAAGAGCAGCTCAGGTTGTTGTTAATGGATCCCCTGGGACAGATTAGAGTGAATTGACAGTGATTGATCTGTGTTTATAAATTTATCTCTTTATTTTAATATATCTCCTTATTTTAATATTATAAATATGTCGCTTTATTTTAGAATAGTTTGTTTGCTTTTTAAAGGTGGTTTGGAGCCCTTTTGGTTCCCATCTCCAGTAATACTGAAAGCATAAAAGTAACACTTAGGAAGATGTAGAAGGGAAAAGAAAGAATGTAGAAGAGTATAAAAATACAGTCACCAGCTCTGGATCCAGCAAGAAAACTTTTGGTGTTGATGGTTCCAATGTCCCTGTCCTTGGTCTAAGTGATGGTCCCTGGCTGGATCCCTGGGGGTTGGGCAAGCCCTGGAAGCTCCAAATTCTGAGGGTTAATACAGGTTGAGGTTTGGGTGAACACCCAGGTACCTCCCCTGGGGGAGTTTTACACTGTCTGATGTCCCACTGTGGATCCCGGGGCACACTGGGGGACTGTGATGGTTCATGGCCCCTTGTGAGACGTGGCCCTGCCTGTGCCTGCAGCGCAGCTGAGCCAGGTATGGCCCATGGGAAGGGATGGGAAGCTGCAGGCGTGGGTGTGAATGTCCTGGGCCTTCCTTGGGGGAGTTTCCAGAGGTGAGGCAGTTGTGTAAGGGAGGGCATTGCCCTGGTGCAAAGGCCTGTCCCAGCTGGCAGCATCTGCTTGTGCTGGGCCTCTGCCCTTCCCTGGCTCCCAGCACGGCTCGTCCCCTGCGGGGCTGGCGGCATCTCTGGGGGTCTTCAGGCGTCAGGACCCCCAAAAACATCTCACAGACACCCCAAGCCCCTCCAAGCACCTGCCCAGTCGCCCCCAGCTTAATCAGAACCCCCTGAAACCTCCTTCCAGTCCCTATACAGTCCTCCCCAGCATCTCCCAAACCCACTCCCGTCCCTCTCAGGATCCCAGAGCCACCTCCCAGTTGACACCCACAGCCTGGGGATCCCCAACCCCTGTCCCACTCCCATCCCAGCCTCACCAGGACTCACAAACACTGTTCCAGCTGATCCAAGCACACCAAACCTCCTTCCCTTCCTCTGTTTTCCATCCCCAATTGTGGATGTACAGCTGGAAAGCAGAAGTGAGAGCACTGCTGAACTCATGTCAGAAGAGAACGCCATAACACTGCTGGGCTGCAAACCATGGCAGGCCGTGAGGCCTACCACAAGATAGCGTCAGTAAAAAGCATGCTTGGTATGTATCTGTGCTGGTTAGTGCTAGCTTCTAGTTTTGCAATATTATTAAGAAACATAGATATGGTTGTTATAGTAATTGCTGATTCTTACTGCTTATATAAGAAAATAGTTTTAGTAACTGCTGAAAAGGTACAAAAGCTCTGCTCTGTATCAATAAAATCGGCTTCTTGCACCCAAGCAATCTGCCCTGTGTCTTCCATTGCCAACTGTCACCCAACACCAATCTTCTTCCAGTCCTCCAGGCTCACTCCAGTCTCCCTTTCACCCAGCACCCTCAAACTCCCTCCCAGTGTCCACCAGGACTCTCATAACCATATCCCAGTTTTCCCATCGTCCTTCAAACCCCTTCTCAATCCTCTCAGGCTCCCCAAACCACCCAGCCAGTTACCTCCAGGCTCCCAGAAACTCCCTCCCTGTTACTCCCAGCACACCCCAATCCCACTCCCAGCACCCCTGGTCCCTCCCCCCACTCCTCTCAGTACTGTGGGGGCTGGGCTGTACCCCAGTGCTGGATCAGGGGGTGCTCCAGGCTGACGTGCTCCACCTGGCAGGTGAAGGTGACCCTGTGCCGGGGGTCAGGAGGAGTTTCCAGCAGCACCAGGAGCTGGTAGGTCCAGTCCCCACTGGGGACCACATCAGTGGCCACCACATGCCCTGAGAGCTCCTGCTGGCCCTGGAACCAGCTCAGGTGCACCTGCACAGGGTAGAAATCCATCAGAGAGCAGAGCAGGCAGCCAAGGCTGGGGAAAGCTGCTCCTGCAACTGCGGGCAGCTGTCGGCACAGCTGCCTGACAAGGCACGACTGGCGGCTGGGGGCTCAGCCCACTCTCTGTGCGACCCTTTTGCCACTGCACAGGAGCCAGGGAGCTCAAGTGAGCCGCCTGTCCAGCATCAAAGCTGTGACTGTGGAGGTGAAGGGGCGCCGTGCAGTGAGTGTCTCTGTGCTGCTGCTCTGTGCCTGAGCGCTGCTCCACGAGCCGAGCCCCAGAGGCCTGGCTGCTCACCTTCCTGCACTGCTTGCCGTGCACAGGGGAGCCCATTGAGCGCCAGGAAGCTGGAGCAGCTGATTGAAGAGCTGCCAAAGGTGACAATGGGCTGCCTTTCCACCCACTGTGGCCTCTGGCTGTGCTGGGCTGCCAGGGAGGCTTGGCTAGTGCAGTGACCTTGTGCGTGGGCAAGCGAGGCTCCCTGGTGCCACCGGGCAAGCAGAGGCATTGGGGAGCCAGCGGCAGCGCCGGCACGTCCTTGCTGCTGCCAGGGGCAGGACTGCTGCTACACAGGCCAGAGAGGCCGTCAGGCCAGAGGCTGCCAGCTGTGTGCCATGCTCAGGCTGCTGGGGCTGGGTGGCAGCTGGCCGCTGGCCCTTTGTGCTGCAGGGCTGCTCAGCGAGCGCACCTGGCTCCTTGCAGGCTGATTCAAGGCAAGGGCCTGCTGTGGCTGCATCCGACAAGGGAGGACAACTTGGCTGCTGCCCAGGTGAGTTTGGGAAGGAAAGGCAGGCTCTTGCTCTGGCTGGGCTGTGCTCACTTGTCCCCCGAGTGTGGCCATGCAGGTGTGGCACCCTGAAGGAGAATGTGGGCTGCTGCCCACAGCTTGGAGAAGGGCAGGCCCAGGGCTGGGGCAGCTTGTCCCAGCAGCACGGCAGCTCTCAGGAGCCTCCAAGCCACAGCCACACTTGCAGCTGCCGGCTCTCTGCCTGGGGTGCCACATGGCTCTACATGGCGCCTAAGGCAGGCAGGGCAGGCTGGGGCAGGGCAGGCTGTGACAGCGCTGGCCTGGTGGTCTCCAGTGAGCGCCTTTGGTTCTCTTTTCTTTTGCAGCAGGAGGGAGCAGTGGCAGTGGCAGCAGCAGCAGAACGAGGAGGAGGTGGCTGCCCTGGGCCTTTGCTCTGTGGCGGGGCACAGCTGGGGCTGCCTGGGCGCCGGGGCACGAGGGCTCCGGCTGCAGCAGGGCGCTCTTTGGGCAGCCCCTGGCAGCCGTGTGCACGCAGGATGGCAGCTGCCCTGGCCAGTGCAGGTAAGGCAGCATGCACAGGGGCTTCCCATGCCTGCGTCTGGCTGCTGCACAGCCCCTGTCCCCGCTGGGCCATGTGCCCCAGCCATGGGCCACTGGGCTCTTCAGCCGTGCCTCAGCTTTCTGCTCCCACTCCCTTGGCAGCAGGCAGCAGGCAGAGAGCCCAGGCTGGGGCAGAGCTCTGGCCCCGGCCACTACTTTTGCAGCAGGGCAGCTCCTCACACACGTACGTCCCTGCCCTCCTGCCTCTCCTGCAGGAGCTGCTGGCTGTCCTGCACCAGCAAGGGCCGACAGCTGAAGGCATGTTCCACAAAGCAGAGAGCCCCAGGGCGGTTCAGGAGCTGTGGCAGGCCCTGGACCACGGCCTGCCTGTGGACATGGCAAGGCAGCTGGCGCTGCTGCTGGCCATTGTCCTCAAGGTGAGCCCTCCTGAGATGCAGATGCAAAAGCTCCTGCCTGGGCCGCCAGGCTCCAAGATTCAGCAGCAGCCCTTGGCCTTGCCGGACTTCCTGAGAAGCGTCCCTGGCAAGCTCCTGGTCACGGACCTGTAGGAGGCCTGGATGGCAGCCATGCAGATGGCCAGCAGGGAAGACAAGATCTCTCAGCTCCAAGCATAAGCGTGGGCAGCAGCTTCTACCTCTGCAGCAGGCACTGCTACAAGCCTGGCACTGGCCTGAAAGGGGCCGGTCCCCTTCAAAGGCTGTGGCTTTGGGCAGCTCGCTCTTGCTGCTGGGCAGTCCCATTTTGGGGCAATGCACGGGGAGCCTTCCTGTGCGTGGGCTCGGGGCAAATCAGGAGCTGGGCAGCAGCGCTGCAGTTCCTTCCTGCAGGAGCACGGGAGCCCCGGCCACTGGCTGAGAGTGCCTGCAAAGCTGCGCAAGAGCCGCTGACTGCCCCTGCCTGGGGCCAGCTCTGGGGGCGGCTGTGGGCAGCACGGGCCTGCTGATGAACGTTGCCTTCCTGTTCCCTCAGGGTGGCCCAGAAGTTGCCTGCTGCCAACCTGCTCCTCCTCAAGCAGCTGCTGGCGCTGCTTCGACACATGGGCCGGCACGTGGCCACCAGCCGTGTGCCCTGCAGCAACCCAGCCATGGGCCTGGGGCCAAAGCTGCTGAGCCCAGTGCAGCAGGAGCAGCTGCCTTTGAGGCCATGCTGGCCAAGAGCGACAAGGTCATGGTGTGTTCAGCAGGTGGCTGCAGCCTTGCTGGCCAAAGGCAACTTGGCTGCCCAGAGGTGCCTGTGCCTGGCGGCCCCCTGTCTCCAGCCAAGGCTGCTGCGGGAGCTGCCTGCAAGAGCTGCCCCCTAGGCAGCGCCTTCCTTCTGTGCAGAGGCAAGGCTCAGCAGTGATGGCCAGGGCTGCTTGGCTCGCTGTCAGGCCCCTGGGCTGAGAGCAAGGCTTTCCTAGGTGCAGGTGAAGGTTTGGTTTTTGCCTGGTTTTCTTTTCTATGTTCTCTGTATTCTTCACACATATATTTGTAGCTCTGTAGCCTATTGTATTAGTGTCTGGTTTTCCCAGTAATCTTCCATGGCCTTTCCTCGGGCAGAAAGAAACCAAATTCCAGAGCTCGAAGCCCTGGGGGGTAGACGGTCCCTGTGCTGTCTTGGTTCTTCCTGGGAAGCAAGGCTGAGAACAACTCTTCAGGGTACATTTTCATGGACAAAGTGCAGCCAGAGCTGAGTGGGGGACTCTAGAGAACGGGCTTGACCTGGGGGGGAGTTGCATCACCACTTGTCCTCCTAATGGGTGATTTTTATCAATGATACTCATTTCCTAAAACCTATAAAGATGTACTCATCCCTGTGGGAGAGCACGTTTTGCCACCTATTGGTGCCGAAGCTCCTGTGGGGGAGGGCCGATGATGATACGCGCTGGCAGCAATCCAGGCTCAGCTGCCTGCGGAAGGGCTTCAGCACTCAAAGGAGCTCAAAGCTTTGTGGGCTTTTTGTCAAGTGCTGCACAATGGTCTCACTACAGCCTCATTTGTTACCATAAGACAGGGAGCTGATGAACCTTTTATTCAGTTTCTAGATAAGTTAAAGCCACTCTAGATAAGCAAATAGACAATGATACCACATGAGAAATGTTACTGAAGCAGTTAGCAGTGGAAAACGCTAACACCGACTGTCAAAAGGTTTTACCGGCCCTGTGAGTCCCCATAGTTGTAGAAATGCTTAAGGCTTGTCAGGGAATCGGCACTGCTGGTCATAATCTGACTTTGCTTTTGGAGGCTCTTGCTATGATGAGCGTTCATTCCAGATCGAGTGTTTCTTTTTTGTTCGGGAAGCCAGGTCACAAGAGATGCAAATGCCCCTGGAACAAGAGAGTTTGTTCTGGGGATGCCAATGGGGTCTCGTGTTGGGAACAAATTTATCCCAGGGGCCACTGCTGAGCAGCATGTCCTGGCCCTAACCTGGATCACAGATCATCCTGCATGGCTGGAGCAGTGGCCCTTCTCTCAGGAAAAGCTGCAACATTTGCACCAGCTTGTACAAGAACAGTTGCAAGCTGGCCATATCATTCCCACAACTGACCTGTGGGATTCTCCTGGTTTTGTTATTCAGAAAAAGAGTGGATCGTGGCAATTGCTGCATGATTTTAGAAAAATCAATAATGTCCTTGTTCCTCTGGGAACCCTACAGCCAGGGCTACCGTCTCCTGCAATGTTGCCACAATCCTGGACCCTAAGAGGAATTGATTTAAAAGTTTGGATTTTTACCATACCACTTTGTGAACATGGTGCCCCTCGATTTGCATGTTCTGTGCCTTCCATTAATGCTGCTGAACCCTACCAAATATATCATAGGGAAGTTTTAAGCAGTAGAATGAAAGGGTTTAAAAGTAGCAAAAGAAAAGGTACCAGAAGAAGCCCCTTGGAAATATTTAGGGTGGAAAATTTTCAATCAAACTGTTCATCATTTGCAGCTGAAATTGGTATCTCGAGTGTCCACCCTCCACCATTTGCAAAAACTTTTGGGAACAATTAATTTGGTACACCCTTTATTGGGTATTCCAACTGAACAACTCCACCCCCTTTCCCAGTTATTGAAAGGGGACCCTGAACTTCTTTCCCCTTGCACCCTGACACCCAGAGCAATAGCAGTTCATGGTTCTTCACAATAGGTAGAATCAGCAGCTGTGGTCAGGGCTTTTGAAACATTTCAAGATGAGCTTAACATTGTTACTGACTCTGCTTATGTTGCAGGTACGGTGACAAGAAGAGAAGGAGCTTACATCAAAGAAGTAACCAACCCATTGCTCTTTGCTTTATCGCTACATTTGCATTTTGCAGGGCAGTTGAGTAGGAAAAGGTATTATATCCTCCATGTACGTTCCCATATCGGCCTTCCTGGCCCCATCTCTGAAGGTAATGCCCGTGCAGACCACTTAGCTGGGGCCCTTGTTGTGCCGGATGTTTTTTCTCAGGCCCATCTGTCACATGGGTTTTTTCACCTGAGTGCAGCAGCTCTTTGAAAACAATCTCAGCTTCCACGTGAGCAAGCATGGCAAATTGCGCAAGCCTGTGCCAACTGTCACCAGGCAGCACCCTTGCCTCCCCTCGGAGTTAATCCCCAGGGACTTCAAGCTCTAGAAATCTGCCAGACTGATGCTACACATATCCCTGACTTTGGCAAGTTGAAATACATTCATGTTACGATTGATACCTTTTCGAAGTGTATTTTTGCCTCTGCACATACAGGTGAATGTGCAAAAGATGTCCAGCATAATTTTTTGTCTGCTTTTGCAGCCCTTGGAGTACCTGTATCCATAAAGACTGATAATGGGCTGGCCTCTACATCCAAACGGAGAGATGACATTTTTCATTTGTGGGGAGTGCACCATGTCACCATATTCTCCATTCCCCTACAGGTCAAGCCATTGTTGAACAGGCCCATAGCCCTCTCAAGTCCACGTTGTTAAAACAAAAAAGAGGGAGTGTGGGAATGGGATATACCCCCACGAAAGACTGCAGAAAGCCCTTGATATTGTCAATGTTTGGAATCACATTCAGAATGACAAAGCCCCATCCAAGGACACTTTGGTAAATCACAGGCCCACTTAGAAACAGCTCAGGTACTGGTTAGGAATCTTGAAAGTGGAAAATGGGAAGGCCCCTTTCTGTTAATAACCTGGGGGTGAGGATATGCTTGTGCTTCCACAGATTCCAGACCAAGATGGGCACCTGCAAGAGTGGTCAGACCAGCCCTGGGTACTCCATCATCATCTTGTGGGGAAGACACACTCTGCTGAAGTTGTGTTCAAATGATACTAATAAAGTTTTTAGGCAATTTTGTAGGTACAGTAGGGAAACTCCCTCAGTCAGGACTTGAGGCTCTGGCCAAGCCCTGCCCTGACTGAGGACTGTACAATCAGACCCAGGTGTTTCTGCCCTAAAAGTGTAAGCGAGTCATTTTGACATAAAAGCTGGACCCCCTTTTCAAGATAAACCTGGTAGTCTTGCATGGGAAAGGTTGTCCACGTCTTCACAGTGAAATGGGACTCCCCAACAATTGCAGCCTCTGGGTGATGGTAAAGGTTTCAGACAATTTTAAGTTGTTTCTCAAGGTTCTATCTGTTTACTCATATCCTGCTTTTGTCAGGAGTCGAGCTTGTTTGGTTTGGGCGGTGGGCCAAACATGTTCTAATGTTAGAAGTGTTCTGTTTCATGATTCTTGTTTGTATAAAACAAAAAAGAGGGAGTTGTGGGAAGAGATGGGATGGAGTTGAGGTGTGGGCTGTGGTCCATGCCTGCAGAAGCACATGGCAGCACAAAGGAGCACAAGGCAGCAACCTTGGGGGAAGGAGGTATCACGGGCAGAGCCCTGTGGGAGAGGAGCTGGCCGGAAGCTGACAGACGGATGAACAGCGCGTGATCACCCCAGAGAAGGACTTGGAGAAGGCGTTGCTGACATGGCAACATGGGATAGTGTCGGGGAAGATGAAATAAGAAAGCCTTATTGTCGTGGGTTGACCCCGGCCAGGGGCCAGGTTCCCACGCAGTCACTCTATCACTCCCCCTCCTGCTGGGAGAGGGGAGAAGATAATATTGAAAAAGACTATCAGGGTGAGTAAAGGCAGTTTTATTACAGTGGGAAAAAAAATAGAACAAGCAAGTTGAAAGTTGCGCGCGCAAGAGCAAGAAGGGAAAACAATCAATCTCTACTTCCCATCAGCAGCAATGTCCGGACACTTTCTGGGAAGCAGGGCTCCAGCACACGTGGTGGTTGTTCGAGAAGGCAAACATGGGCCAGCCCTGAGTGAAGAGGCTTCACTCATGTGGCTCGCTTGATGGCAGCGCATGTTTCACACTGATGAATAACCTGTGTGATGGCCTCCATGGTCAGATCCACCCCTCGATCACGAGCCCATCTGTATGTTGCATCCCTTCCAAGATGCCCTGATGTTTCGTGGGCCCATCGGGCTATAAATAGCTCACCCTTTCTCTCCCAATCTAGGTCCACCTGAGCTATTCCAATTTTGGTGGCCTTATATAACCGTTCGTTGTTTTGATGCTCCTCAGTGGCACGACTTCTGGGCACATGGGCATCTACATGGCGTACTTTCACAGTCATGTTTTCTATCCGTGCAGCAATGTCTTGCCATAATGCAGCAGCCCAGATGGGTTTTCCCCTGCGCTGCCAGTTGGTTTTCTTCCACCGCTGCAGCCATCCCCATAGGGCATTAGCCACCATCCAGGAGTCAGTATAGAGATAGAGTATGGGCCACTTTTCTCTCTCAGCAATCTCTACGGCTAGTTGGATGGCTTTCACCTCTGCAAACTGGTTTGATTTGCCTTCCCCTTCAGCAACCTCAATGACTTGTCGTGTGGGATTCCACACAGCAGCTTTCCACCTCCGATGGTTTCCTGTCACTCGACAGGATCCATCAGTAAATAAAGCATATTTTCTTTTGTTTTCTGGCAACTCGTTGTATGGTGGTGCTTCTTGGGCACGAGTCACCTTCTCAGACAGTGCTCCAAAATCTCTGGATTCTGGCCAACTCAAAATCTCTTCTAGGATTCCTGGGAAGTTGGATTTTCTCATTTGGGCTCGTTGTGTAATTAAGGCCACCCACTTACTCCATGTAGCACTGGTTGCATGATGCACGGAGGGAATGCTTCCTTTGAACATCCAGTGTAGGACAGGCAGTCGTGGTGCCAAGAGGAGACATGCTTCTGTCCCAACAACTTCTGAGGCTGCTCAAACCCCCTCATAAGCCGCTAGTATTTCTTTTTCAGTTGGAGTATAGTGGGCTTCTGATCCTCAGTAACTCCTGCTCCAGAATCCTAATGGCCGACCTCGGGTTTCTCCTGCGGTCCTCTGCCAGAGGCTCCAGGTGAGGCCCTGCTCCCCAGCTGCAGTGTAGAGTATATTTTGCACATCTGGTCCTGTCCAAACAGGCCCAAGAGCCACCGCACGAGCTATTTCTTGTTTGATTTGCTCAAAGGCCTGTTTCTGCTCAGGGCCCCACTTGAAGTCATTCTTCTTCCGGGTCACTCGATAGAGGGGGCCCACAAGTTGACTATAGCCTGGAATGTGCATTCTCCAGAATCCTACAAGGCCCAAGAAAGCTTGTGTTTCTTTCTTAGTAACTGGTGGAGACATATTGGCAATTTTGTCAACCACCTCTGTAGGCACATGACGGCACCCATCCTGCCATTTTATTCCTAGAAACTGGATTTCCTGTGCAGGTCCCTTCACCTTATTTTGTTTTATGGCAAGACCAGCTTTCGGAAGAATTTGGATTATTTTCTTCCCTTTTTCAAAAACTTCTCCTGCAGTATCACCCCACACAATGATATCATCAATATATTGCAGGTGTTCCGGAGCTCCACCCTGTTCCAGAGCAGCCTGGATCAGGCCATGGCAGATGGTGGGGCTGTGTCTCCACCCCTGGGGCAGTCGGTTCCAGGTGTACTGGACACCCCTCCAAGTGAAAGCAAATTGTGGCCTGCACTCTGCTGCCAGAGGGATTGAGAAAAATGCATTAGCTATGTCAATCGTGGCATACCATTTGGCTGCTTTTGACTCTAGCTCATATTGGAGGTCCAACATGTCTGGTACGGCAGCACTTAGAGGTGGTGTGACTTCATTCAGGCCCTGATAGTCCACTGTCAGCCGCCATTCCCCATTCGACTTCCGCACTGGCCATATGGGGCTGTTGAAGGGTGAGCGGGTCCTGCTGATAACTCCTTGGCTCTCCAGTCGACGAATTAGTTCATGGATAGGAGTCACGGAGTCCCGGTTGGTACGATACTGCCTCCGGTGCACTGTCCTAGTAGCAATCAGTACTTGTTCATCTTCCACCTGCAGCAATCCTACAATGAAGGGATCTTCTGAGAGGCCAGGCAGGGTGGATAACTGTTTGATCTTCTCTGTATTCACAGCAGCTATGCCAAAGGCCCATCGATATCCCTTTGGATCCTTAAAATACCCTCTCCTGAGGTAGTCGATGCCAAGGATACAAGGGGCCTCTGGGCCAGTCACGATGGGGTGCCTTTGCCATCTGTCCCCTGTTAAGCTCACCTCAGCTTTTACTACCGACAACTCGTGGCATCCCCCTGTCACTCCAGATATCCAGATGGCTTCTGCACTCTTGTGCCTTGATGGCATCAGTGTACACTGTGCACCGGTGTCCACTAAAGCTTTGTACTTCTGTGGATCTGATGTGCCAGGCCATCGAATCCACACCGTCCAGTATACCCGGTCATCCCTTTCCTCCTCCTGGCCGGAGGCAGGGACCCTCTATTCCTGTTCTTGGTCAGAGTATTCACTGTCTGACCTTTGTGATGCCAAATCAGAAGTTCCCTCCTCAGGACTGTAGGAAACAGTTTTAGTTTTCTTATATCTGGGAAATCGCTGATTGTCTTCTGGTCTTTCTGTGGTAACTACACTGACAGTCTTCTTGGGTGGCCCCTTCTTAACAGGTCTCTTCCCCCTCAGTTCTCGGACCCGGGCGCTCAGCTTAGAGGTGGGTTCACTATCCCATTTCCTCATGTCCTCCCCATGCTCACGCAGGAAAAACCAGAGCTCGTTATGTGGCCTGTTCTTGGGGATTCCTTTCCCTCTGACTGGGGTTGGAGAGGAGCGATCTCTTGGGCTGCTTCTAAAAGTTGGGGTGGTGGCTCACAGGGATGAGGGAGCGCCCAGAGTTTCTTCTACATTTCGGAGCCAGGCGGACGCCAACTCTACAGTTGGTGTATTCATTTTTGGGTAATAAAGTGCCGCCAAGCCGCTGGAATATGATGCTGGGGCACCTTGAACCACCTTCCTCCACATGGCAAGTGTACAAGGGATATCCTCTGGATCTATGGTGACGCTATCATCCTTTAGATCACTATAGACAATTTCCAGCACTGCTAATTCTCTCAAGTGTGGTAGATAGGGACAGGCGGACGGAAGATCTCGCGATGTGACGGAAAGCAGAGAGCAGCATGGAATCTCCCTCCCTTCATTCCTGCATGATAAGAGATCACCCGAAGTATGCAACACCTCCTAACCCCAGTAGTTTTCCACTCCTTACTAACCCTAGCTATCCCACCGTCCCCTTTCTGACGTAGTGAAGCCCCCTAGACTATTTAACCTCATGAGATAAGATAATAAAGGCCATTTGACCATCCACCACATTGGTGTCTGTGCGTTGTGGACCGAGTAGCTCGGGTGAGGCCGGGCTACCGTGCTGTCGTTCTTGAACCAGGTCGCCTGCCTTCATAGCAAGAAGGCAACACTCAAGTACTGGATACCTTCATCCACATTGGTCCACTTCCCTGGGAACTTTACAAGATCTTCCTTAATAGGATATCTTGCCTTCACACTTGAAAGAAGCCATCTCCAGAGGCTACAAGTTGCTCCTTTCTTTGCAAGTCCTCTTTCAATTTCCCGATCCCTAGCAAGGGATCCCAGCTGTTGGGCTTCATGACCTTCTAACTGCTGACTATCGGCCCCATTATCCCAGCATCGCAGCAGCCATGCAGGAATCCTCTCACCTGACTGGCGGCTGTAATCCTTTCGCAAGTCTCGAAGTTTGGATGGGGTCAGGGACCGAGTAACTTCGGTCTCCTGTTTAATCTGCCTCACTCCCTTCGATTCCTTTGCTGAGGGACCTGCCTCTTGATCTAGCCCCATCTCTTCTTCCTCTTCCTCTTCTTCTTCTTCTCTTACTAATCGGCCTGAAACTTGCCTTGTCCATTTTTTTTTTTTTCTCTACTGGGGCAATTACTGTAGTTGTTGTGGTTTGGGTTCCTATCTCAGACATAGTTGTTATGGTTTGTATCCCTGCCTCAGCCACAGCTGTAGTTTGTGTCCCTGTCTCAGCTATAGTGTCCTCAGGCACAGTTTGAGTTCCTGCCTCAACCACAGTCCTCTGAGAATATTGAACAGAGGCCCGGTAGGCCCAGGCCAGCCCCCAGTACAGGGTGAGAAGCTGCTCACACTTATAAATATGATTACCTAGCAAAAGATGCTGAGAATGTAGAAACTATAAGCAAGATTGAAATGAAGACAAGCTTTGAGATACCAAACCCCAGTTACTGAACAACTAGAAAACAATGGCATGGCCACTGCAGGTAATCCCCCCTTTGATTAAACAATACCCTCTGCTTGCAGACAGCTCCAAGGGTCAGAGCAGACCCTACCAACTTGGCAGAGGGTCCAAAAAGCAGCTTTTAGGGTTTAAAATATAACACTGTATGGTAATGCAATAGTTCTCATAGGCTGTATGCAAATGTTATAAGATGTGTAGTTTGTTCTAGATTGGTTACTGAAAATTAGAATATTCAACACAGAAGATGATTTATTGTATTGTAAGCGACAAGCTCCCTCTCTTAGACCTTCGCTCTCAACTTTCTTAGATCCCCGCTCTTAGCTCTTCTCTTGTCTCTCTGACCTGCTCCGGGCTGCGTCTGGCAGCTCTCAGCAGGTCTCTTACATTAACGTTCTTTTACAATAAACCTCATGCTCTACAACCCGACCTCAGAGATCTCTCATCTGTCCCGACCGTCTGAAACCGACCTGCAAACTCTACAGGATAGGTCACGTAGTGAGAATTGCCATGTAAGGAAATGCTGTGCCTTGAAAGGTGTATAAAACCAGCTCGTTTCTTTGAATAAACAATTCAGATTCCCTGGGTGTCTGGGTCCATGTCTCAGTCGTTACAGGGCTCTGCTGAACTCCTGGGCCCTGCGCTCAAACTCTGCCTGGAACCCGCTGGGTTCAGCCCAAAGCCAGGGGTGGCACCGGGAGCAGCGGATCCAATTTTTCCTGAGGCTGCGAGGCCCCACTCCTAGCAGAGCAGGACCGGATGCTGTGACTCCAATTCCCTCATTTCCAAATCTCCTTCTCTCTCTTTCTTCTCTTGTCTCCCTTTCCTTTGGGTGATCATAAATCCCAGAGTGGCTGCAGAGCCCCATGCCGAGTTTATGTTTCCCAGGAAAGGAAGGCCTGGGGCTGAGGTGCCCCAGGATGGCTGGGAATGGGGGTCTGGGGGTCCCGGGGGTCACGGAAACAGGGGATCAAGGGGCTGGGAGAGGAGGATACCCAGGAAAGGGAGTGCAGGGAGTGTTGGTGAAGGATAAGGGGGAGAAGGGGGATCCCAGTGCCCAGAAAAGGAGATTCAAGGGGGTTCCAGTGGGGCTCTCCAAAGCCCCCTCCCAGGCAAGAGCAGGAGCTGGGGCAGGAGCTCTACAGGAGAGGAAAGGGGGTGACCCCAGGATGGGGGTCCCTATGGGGAGCACACACACTCTGGGGGGGACACAACCCCCCTTCACCTCCTCCCGCAGGAGGAGGGTGAGTCCAAGCCCAGGCAGACAAAGTCCAACACAAAGCCCCCAACCCCTGTCAGCATCTGGGGGGGCGTCTGGCATCAGTTCCGGAGGGTGGGGGAGCAGGATCCGGAAAGGAGCAGCAGCTGCTGGGAAGAGACTGGGACAGAGTGGGACAGGCTGGGATGGACTGGGCTGGACTGGAAGCATGGAAGAAACTGGGAGTTATTGGATTCAGCCTGGAGGGAACTGGAACCTTACTGAGGCAAGTGGATGTGACTGGGAATGACTACAAGCATGCTGAGGGTGACTGGGACATACTGGGAGAGTCTGCAATCATTCTGGGAGCAACTGGGACCACCCCTGTGGTAACTGGGAGTGGCTGGGAGCAACTGGGATCATGCTGGAATCTACTGGGAGCAACTGGGATTACTGCATTTAGGGCAACGGGGATGTACTGCAAAAGACCAGGAGTGACTGGGAACATTCTGGGAGTGATTGGGAGCTTGTTGGAGGTGACTGGGATATACTGGGAGAGACAGGGATTGACAGAAGAGATCATACAGGAAGGTACTGGAATAATTGTGTCAGTACCTGAGAATGACTGGGTTCCTACTGGAATCATACTGGAAGTGAGTGGAACCATCCTGGGTAACTGGGAGCAACTGGGACTATGTGGGGAGCAACTGGCATCCTACAGAGAGGGACTGGGAGTGACCGGCTTCAAACTGGAAGTGACTTGGACCATCCAGGGAGAGTCTGAGCCCACAATGGGATCACACTGGGTGTAACTAGGAGTGACTGGTCCCTACTGAGATCCCACCCCAGGCACCGTCAGGGGCAACACAGACCCAGCCTGGGCACAGGGAGGGAATTTAGTCCCAAGCAAATCACAGCAGCACAAGGACAAGGGAAAGAAATCTCTCCAACGCCTTCCCCACACACAACAGGGATCACCCAGAATGGGGATCACCAGGGCTCTGCCCAAGATGGGTCACTGGGGATCATCCAACACAGATCTTCCCATGGTGGATGCAGCTGCAGCAGCACACGAAGCTCTTCCTGCACTCAGGGCACTCACTGGGGTTCTCTTAGTGGTGCCTGCGTTGGTGTCGGGTCAAGGTAGAGCTGCAGGAGAATCTCTTCCCACACTGGGGACACTCGTAGGGCCTCTCCCCAGTGTGGATGCGCCAGTGCTCGACGAGGGTGGAGTTGTGTTTGAAGCTCTTCCTGCAGTTGGGGCAGCGGAAGGGCCTCTCCTCTGTGTGAATCTGCTGATGTACGAGGAGATTGGAGCTGGTCTGAAACCTCTTCCCACACTCAGGACCCTCGCAGGGCCTCTCCCCAGTGTGGATGAGTTGATGTGCCCTCAGGTCAGAGCTGCACAGGAAGCTCTTCCCACATTCCCCACACTCATGGGGCCGTTCCCCAGTGTGGATCACCTGGTGCTGGGTCAGGCTTGAGTTCTGGCTGAAGCTCTTCCCACATTCCAAGCACTCGTAGGGCTTTTCCCCTGTATGGATTCTCAGGTGCTCCATCAGGGAGGAGCTGTCTCTGAAGCTCTTCCCACATTCCCCACACTCATAGGGCCGTTGTCCAGTGTGGATCATCTGGTGCTTGTTCAGGCTGGAGCTGCAGCTGAAGCTCTTCCCGCATTCCCCACACTCATAATGCTTTTCCCCAGTGTGGATCCTCTGGTGCTCCATCAGATGGGAGCTCCACCTGAAGCTCTTCCCACATTCCAAACACTTGTGGGGCTTCTCCCTACCCTGAGGCTTCTCCCCCAGCTCCGAGCTCTGCCTGGATCTCTGTCCACCTTGTTGCCTTCTTGCTATGAAGGCAGGCGACCTGGTTCAAGAACGACAGCACGGCAGCCCGGCCTCACCCGGGCCACTCGGGCCATGGACTCACAGACACCAACGTGGTGGATGGTCAAATGGCGTTTATTTCCTTATCTCACGAGGTTAAATAGTCTAGGGGGCTTCACTACGTCAGAAGGGGGACGATGGGATAGCTAGGGTTAGTAAGGAGTGGAAAACTACTGGGTTAGGAGAAGTTGCATACTCTGGGTGATCTGTTATCATGCAGGAAGGAAGGGAGGAGGGTTCCATGCTGCCCTTGCTTTCTGTCACATCGCGAGATCTTCCGTCCGCCTGTCCCTATCTACCACACTTCCCCCCCTTTTTTCACAAATGAATGAGGTAGTCATAGATACATGTATCGAAGTGAGGTATGAGGTAGTAACTTGACAAGGGAAAAGGGGTTTGGTATACCTGAGTAGATTTCGCAAGGCAAGTTAGAAAAGTCTTGCCATTGATAGTGTTTACAGTTTGGATTACAGCATTTGTTGATGTTCTAAAAACAGAATGTTGGCCCGTTCCAGACGGGTCTGGATAAAAGAGACTAGTTTGTTCAGCAGGCATGGTCCAAAGGTAAAAGCTAAAAACAACATTGCCAATGGACCTACCAAGGCGGAAATTAGTGTGGTGAGCCATGGTGATTGATTGAACCAGGACTCAAACCAGCTCTGTTGGGCTTCCCTGTCTTTCTGTCTCCGAGCTAGCCTATCTCGGAGCTCTGCCATGGAGTCTCTGACGACTCCTGTGTGGTCTGCATAAAAGCAGCATTCCTCTTTCAAGGCGGCACACAAGCCTCCTTGTTGCATGAACAAGAGGTCTAATCCTCGCCTGTTCTGCAAGACCACTTCTGAGAGTGAAGAAACTGATTTCTCTAGAAAGGAGATGGATTTCTCGATCCTCTGCAAGTCCTCATCGATGGTCATTTGTAGCTGAGACAGTCCTTGGTGTCGGGTCGCAAGAGCTGAGACACCCGTGGCCGTTCCGGCTGCTCCCAGGCCGAGCAGCATTGCAATAGTTACACCTGTTAACAGTGCTCTTTTGTGGAGCCGGTCGGGTTTCTCAAAGAGGTGGTACATCTCTTCGTCTGTATGGTACAGGACCCTAGGAACAATTAGAACTTGGACACAAAAGTCAGTGGAATCATTGAATTTGGCAAGAGACACACAAGGACTCACTCCAGATCGCTGACAAACCCACATCCCAGATGCGGATGGAACCACCCACTTATTCTTTCTGTTGGCTTGACAACTTTGGTGCAGATGTTGCCTTTCTTTGCTAAGGTTGCATTGCCAAAACATCTGCCCTGACCCGTGACTTGACTCAGGGTGATTCCTCTGCGGGGAGTATCCCACCTGCACTGGTGAGGGGAGTCGGCTGTGGAGTAACTGAAGGGGGTATCTAAAGCAATTCCTTCGTAGAAGGGGGGTTTGACGTCATAGCAAAGCCAGCAGGAATCAGTTAGGTTCGGGTTGGATTCGTTCAGGGAAAGAAAGGTAGCTTCTAACATACGAAATGAAGTGTTATAGTTACTAACTGGGTGCTTTTCCACGCCCGGGATGGCCCTCCCACACCATTCACTGGGGGGACTTCTGTAAATTGCCAATGTTGTGGCCAATGTGCTTGGGGAATAATTGTACAATCTGAACCCGTGTCTGCCCAAAACTGAAGCCCTATGACGTGGGGATCCTGACTGCCATAGAGGCGGCATGTCCCCCACACTATCAGGGGCTCTTTCCCTACTTCCATGGCCAGGGCCACCCAGGGGCTCCGCTCTGGGGCGCCCCCTGCTGACCCTGTGGCACAAGTGCAGCTTGTGGCTGTGGTGGGTGCAATGGTGCTGCTGGCGGTGCTGTGAAACTCTGCATTTGCACCGTTTGTGTGGGTGCAGGACTGGCTGTCTCCTGCGGGGGCATAGGGAATGAGGGTCCCCCACCCCACTGGGGGTTGGCATAGATGGGCCGCCTTGCATTCGCAGCGGGAGGAGGCTGGGTGCGGCCCGCACGCCCCCTCCCCCTCCCGTTTCCCTGGGGTCGGGATCTGCAGTCCTTAGCGAAGTGTCCCTTCTTCCCGCAGCTCCAACAGGCCCCTCTCACGCGCGCTTGAGATGGAGGCCCCGTCGGGGGAGGCTGGGATTTGTGGGGACAGCCTGTTGTGATGTGGCCTGCCTGTCCACATTTGAAGCACGCCATTGCACTAGTTAGATCACGTACGACAGCCTGAAAAGGGGTTAGCTGTTCTTCCCTAACTACATGTTTGATCATATCAGCCAGGCTGGCTCCTATTGGAACGGAGCGCAAGATTTCTTTGGTAACAGTGTTACTTTGTTGCCGCAAGCAGTCTGCTAGAACGGGTCCTTTTGCCGCCGCAGGCAGGGTAGAGGCGTCTACTGCTGCCTGTAGGCGGTCTACAAACTTTGTGAAGCTTTCACTTTCTGTTTGCTTTATGGCGGACCACGGTGAAGGCTTAGCTATCACACGCAATGCAGCACGAATGGCTTCTCTGGCAGCTCGGGTTGTGGCCCTGACTTCCTCAGCTCGCAATTGTGCAGCTTGCTGCTGAGGTGTAATCATCTCATCATGTTTCCCTGTCAGCCTAGATAAACTCGAGCCATGCAGTGGTTGCCCCGCCCCAGAGGACTGGGCTAATAGGCTCGCACAATTGTCTGTCCATTCCTGTTTAAAAACAATCATTCCCGCCCCATCAAAAATCATGCGACCTATTTGTCTGATATCAAAGGGGAGCAGGTTCTCATTGCTAAAAAGGCCGTCTATGAGAGTGGAAACAATGACGGAATCCATCCCCTTTTCTGAGATTGCTTTGACAATCGTTTGTATATCTTTCGGGTTTATTGGGTCATATACTTGTTGTTGGTTTCCGTTTTGCCCGGTGGTTCTCACTGGGAAAGCATGGATTGCGGCTGAGGGCACCCATTCTGCACAAGCTATTTTTATCTTTCCCCAGTCGGTGAATTTGTATTGTGATTGCTTTCTGGCGTGATTTAAAACTTTATTCGTTTTCGTTTCAAATTGTGATAGCCCTGCTTCTTCCGACTCTGTGTCCCAGTAAGTTTCCGATAACTCAGCAGAGCTAGCGGAGCTGTTGTCGGACTCAGAGCCGGAAGTCGACTGCCAGAGCACTTCCGGGATTCCGTGCCTTTTCTTGTGGCTCCGACGCCGCTCCTCCCCCCGGGGGTGGTGCCGGTCCCGCCCCCTGGGCTTGCCCTGCCTCCCATAAGGGGAGGGCTCTCCTTTAAATGATAATGGCATTGAGCACGGCTCTTGACTGGGCATGCGCTCTCTGCCGCTCTCCCGTGCCCGCGCGTTTGCAGCTCTCTCCTCCCACGCATGCGCAGCAGCGAACACTCGCAATCTTTGTTCGTTCTGTTCGTTCCCGCCAGTGAAACCCTGGCCCCGCCCATCTCCTTGGTCGCCCGCGCCATTTTGAACTGCATAGGGCGGGGGAGGGGGTTCACCCGCGCTCCTTCTCTAGCTGCCCTCTCGGTCTCCCTGGCTTCGGTTGCCAATCCCTCCCAAAAAGACCGCGCGGATTGCTGTGCTTCCAGCGTTGGATCGTTAACCGGCGGCGGAGGGATTGAGGGGGAAACCGCGGACGTTTGGGAAGTTCCCGCGGCAGGGGTTGGATCCGGCGGGCTCGGCGGGAGGGTCGGGAGGTTTTCTGGGGGCCCCGGGGCGTTTGGATTCGGGTCCGGGGAGGAGGGAAGCGCGCCCGGTCCCCGCGAACCCCCGCTCTCAGATAGACCGCTCTCGGGGTCTGTCTGCGTCATTGCTCCCACCCCCAGCTTAGGAGTAGCTAATAAACATGCACGTGCAGCTTTCCAAGTCTCTTGTTGTTCCAGCGCTTGGCGTAAAGCCGTTTCTACTTTCCCCCACGCTTTGAGACTTTTCCACTGCCCGAGACTTTAGTTTCCTCTGCTAAAACATTGGTACATTTCTCCCACACCTCTGGGTGCAATATTTCTGCTGGACGCTCAATCGCCCCAAGCTCCAGGAGTTTTGCAATAGCAATATGAAAATCCTTGAGCTTACACTTAATACCCCACTGCTTATAAAGTAAACTCACGACCTTTGCAACGGTCTCCATCGTGACCACGGGTCCTTTGGGGATGTCTCCCCCGCCTGAAGTCAGCTTCGCTGCTTAGGCCGCTGCCTCTTGTCCAGGTGAATCCCGTAGCCCGAGCTCCTCTTCTTCTTCCCGGGTTTCGGCACCACTATGTTGCCTTCTTGCTATGAAGGCAGGCGACCTGGTTCAAGAACGACAGCACGGTAGCCCGGCCTCACCCGGGCCACTCGGGCCATGGACTCACAGACACCAACGTGGTGGATGGTCAAATGGCGTTTATTTCCTTATCTCACGAGGTTAAATAGTCTAGGGGGCTTCACTACGTCAGAAGGGGGACGATGGGATAGCTAGGGTTAGTAAGGAGTGGAAAACTACTGGGTTAGGAGAAGTTGCATACTCTGGGTGATCTGTTATCATGCAGGAAGGAAGGGAGGAGGGTTCCATGCTGCCCTTGCTTTCCGTCACATCGCGAGATCTTCCGTCCGCCTGTCCCTATCTACCACACCACCTTCCCGGCTTAGGGAGGGTCTTTCCTCCATGCAGCTCCCTGGGCTGGATTTGCAGCCCCTCCTTGTTCAGGATCTCCAGGCCTTTTCCTCCTCCTCCATTTGCCCAAGGCTTGGGAATTACAAATCGTGGCTTGGGGGAAAAACAAGGGATAAGTGCATTGGTTTGGGCATTCCTCCTGCCCAAGTCCATCCCGGGAAGTCACTGGGTGTTTCATGTCCATAAAACTCTTCAGACCACCAAGTTTCACCCAAAAAAACCCTCCCAGTAGTTCCCCATCTCTGATCTCCACGCTTTGGTGTTTCACGGGTCCCCCTTGCCTGGGCTGATGGGGGTTCCGTGGCTCCTGCGGTTCCCCCTCTCCAGGATCTCGCTTAAGGATGATCTGGCGATCCCACATCTCCCATGCCCACAGCCCGGGCTCTGCTGGCAGCAGCCACCTGCCCCTTCCCCACCCCCAAGAACAAACCCCAAGCCGTTGTGGAGCCCCATGTCCGCCAAGGGGTCCTCCAAGATCTGAATATCCACAAACCCCAGAAAAACCGCCACGAACTTCCCCGAATATTTGGGGCGAAATCCCCCTACCCGCTCACCTGCGGCAAGCGGAGGGGGGCGGGTGGGGCAGGGATACTGCCGGGGTGAATGTGCTGCGGGCGTAGCAGGAGCTGGAATTTCCTCCTCTTCCTCATCCGTTTCCTGCTCCTCCCCTTCCTCTCTCCTTCCTCTTCCTCCCCCGACTCTTCCTCCATCTCTCTTCCCGCTCCTCTCCTCCTTCCTCATCCCGCCTCCTTCTCCTCTCCGGCCCTTCTCCCGCTCCTTCCACATCCCTCCTCACCCTCTTCCATCCTTTCTCCTGCTCCCCGCGGGCTCAGCGCCCACCCTTGGCCCCTTTTTCCCAAGGCCATCCCATCCCGTGGGAGGAGCCGGGATGGAGCCGGGGCAGGTCGGGCTGGGGCAGCGCTGGGCTCTTGGCCAGGCCTGGGCGCCCCCCACGCGCCCCCTCCCCAAATTCCCCTGGCAAAAAAGAGGGTCCCGGCGCCTTTTGGGGGTCGCTGGGTGCCGTGCTGGGGTTCAGGTGCCTCCCAAGGCCCCCCCAGAGCGGGGTGACACGGGGGGGACACACGGGGGTCCCCATTCCCGATCCATCCCGGGGCCGGTTCTGCCTCCCCGCGGGGTCCCCCCAATCCCTCCCCACCGCCCCAAACGGGACCAGGGAAAACTGAGAAGCTTTACTGGGAACACTGGGAGCAGCCGGGTGGGGGCCGAGTCACAGCGGGGCTGGGGGGGGACACACGATCCCCCCAAAATCAGCTCGGGGACGGAGCGAGGGGGTCCCGGCAGAGCCCGAGGCCACGGGGAGGAGCTGCCGGGATGGAATGTGACATGCTGGGATTGACTGGGGCATACAGGGGCACCAGGATATATTGGGAGCAGCACTGGGACCAGGCAGGACCATCTTTGGGGCGCCAGGGATCATGCTGGGATATACTGGGACCACACTGAGGGCAACTGGGTGCTCCTGGGTCATACTGAGCATGATTTGGGTCATTCTGGGACTGACTGGAGTCATACTGGGAGTGACTGGAACCACAGTAGTGGTGAAAGGGAGCAATTGGGAAAATGCAGGAGGTAACTGGGATCATACTGGGACTGATAGGGTCATACTTGGAGTGACTGGCATAATTCTGGAAGTTTCTGGGATCATACTGGGGGTGACTGGACTCTTACTGGGATCATGCTTGGAGCAACTGGGACCATGATGGGGCAAATGACATCACAGAGGGAGTGACTGGGTTCATACTGGAAGTGACTGGGGCCATCCTGGACTGCTACTGGGAGTGACTGGGAGTGAAAGGAGCCAGAGAGGCTGTGACTGGAAGCGACTGGGACCATGTTGGGGGCAACTGGGATCTTACTGGGAGTGACTGGGGACAGGAAATCTTGAATGGAGTTTCTCTCCCGTGACATTCCTGGGGAGCAGCAGCAGCTCCGCGCCCCCAGCCCGGGGGTCGGAGCAGGGGAACCGCTGGCAGCACCTTCGGGGCACAGCCGAGGGCTGGGGGGCTCCTCCCCCCACTTCATTTCCTCTCCCCAATTCAAATCATTCCCTCACATTCAAATCCCCTCCAGTCACCTTTTCTCCCCACAATTAAAGTGTCCTCGCCCCAATTCAACTTTTCTCCCCAATTAGGCCCTGAGCTCCCTCCCTGCCCCCAGCTCCTCCCAGCGGCACCCGGCCGGGACCTTCTGGAAACAGCAGCGGAAAGAGTTAAAAATTTCATCATTATTTCCTTGGTTTCCGGGGATTTTCTTGCGGCTGCTCCGGGCGATGGCTGAGGGGTCCTCTCGGGCTCCACCCGCTTTCCAGCCCCTTTTTCCAGCTCTTTTCCTCAGCTGACCCAAACCTGCGGATTTTGGGGGGCGGAAGGGGTCGCTCTGCCCGGGGGGTCCCCGACGTGCCCCCAGGGAGGCCCCGAGGCCCCAGCGCTGTTCCCTCCGGCCCCCTGGAGCATTTGGAATCTGCAACTCTCAGCAATCGCTGTCCGTGGGATTCAATCCCCCCTGCAGGGTTTTCCCCCAGACCGGCTTTACTCCCAGAGCATTTTGTGGTTTCCCTTCGAGCCGGGGCCTGACGGCACAGGAGCGGCCGCGGTGCCAGGGCAGGAAGGGCTGAGGGACAGCATCTCCGGGAGAGGGACAAAGGCTGGGGGGGCAAAAGGATAATAATCACGAGGAAATAGGAAAAAAACATTTAAAACTTTACAAAATAATTAAGAATAAAGATACATTTAGAAAAACAAAAGGTATAAAACCAAATAAGGTAAAATAACATAAAATAACATAAAATAACAATGAAAAAAGAAAATAGTGGCAGAGCCTTTTCACCTGGGACTTTGGGTTTCTTGTCCAAACTCTGAGCTGCGTCTGACTCAGAAACCACTGGGCTGGAGAGACATTGCTTCTGAAGGGCTTCATATTGCCAAAATTAAAGTGTCGAGTGTCGAGAATAATTTGAGGTTCCAGGAGTCCTAGCTCCCTCGTTGGGTTCCCTCGTTTGAAGCTGAAAGCGGAGCTCCACTTGTGCTTCTGCTTTGTAAAGATGAATGTCAAAATTTCCCGCAATGCCCGATTCCCTCCCTCCTCTGCCCAGCGCTGCAGGGAGAGGGGATGGGAGTTACGGTCGGTTCGAGCCGCTGCTTCGGCGCCAGGGACGGGAATCCTTGCCCTGCTCAGGCACGAGGTCCCTCGCATGGGGTCAGTCCTTGCCCTGTCCAGCGGGGCTCCCTCCCCAGCCGTGCGGTCACTCCTCGGCCCGGCCCTGAGGCGCGGGGCAGTGGCGGGGCAGCCGCGCTCCGGCCCCGGCAGCGGCACGGCCACTTCGTGCCGGGCAGGAGCGGCAGAAGGAGCCGGGCGGCGGCGGGGGCTGAATCCCGTCCCGAGCAAGAAGAACAAGAAGAGGCCGGGGCCGTCTGCGGTGTCCGATGCCCGGCAGCAGCCTCGGGGAGGCCTCGGGGAGCGGCGGCGGGCGGGGCCCTGTTGGAGCCGCCCCGAGGGGTTTGTGCCGCCTCGGGTCCCTGAAGGAGCCGCTGCGCGGGACCGGCGAGGTGGGAACGACAGAAAATACAGAGAAGAGAATAAAATGCAAACAAAGAGCCGCACCAAGGACGTCTCCCATGCCCGCATCTGCAGGAGATGCACGGAGGGACGAGCGGGAGGTGAATAAAATAAAATACAGTGAATAGAGTAAAAGAGACTAAAAAACTGAACCGACAGGTTCCTGGAGCCCAGTGACGCTGTAGGAGCCGCAGCGAGGGACGGCGCCGGGGCCGAGCGGCGGCGGCAGCCGGAGCCGGGGAAGCGGCTTCGAGCGGCGGAGACGAGCGGGGTGTTCGCAGCCACCTCCGCTCAGCCCTCAGGCACCGGGGGGGTTCCGGGGGTTGTTCCCACGCAGCTCCGCTCAGCCCTCACGCACCGCGCTGGGGCCGCCGCGCACTTTTCAACCCCGGCCGCACCCACGGCCCCGTCCCCGCGGGTCCCGCTGCCACCGCCTCGGCTCCGCGGAGCCCAAAAACCCTGGAAAATCGATCCCGGGCACTAAAAATCCTTTCGTTCGCAGCGAGGGCCGCGGGGGCTTCCTTATGATCTCCTCTGCCCCCAGTCCCTCCCGGGCACCGCCGGGCAGTAGCGCAGCTCCCGGGGCTGTGTCCCGGCACCGGCTGCTGCCACAGGGCACGGGGCTGCCGCACTTGGGTATTAAACCGGACACATTTGGGGAGGGGGGACAGCCCCAGAAACCAGGACTTTGCCCTCGGGAGCTTGGAGCTGCACGGGGGGGATAAAGGATCCCCTGCAGCCACCAATGCACCCATCAGCGGCTCTGCCCCTCTAAGAACGGGACTGTGTTTGGGACAGGTCGGATGGGTCTGCAATGACACAGCCACGTGTTGGGATGAAGAGCTTGGGGCGATCCCGTTACTGAGGAGGTTTTGGGGCACCCTCCAATCCTGAGGGATGAGTGATGGGGAGAGGCGGGGACACATCTGGCTCTGACATTGGAGTAGGGCCCCACAGGGAAGGATGTGGAGAACCCGTATTAAGGAAGATCCTGAAGCTTTCCCCAATTTTCGGGGGTTATAAACGGCTTTGGGGGAATTTTGCCGGTCATTTAAGGGGATGGAGGTGGCCCCTTTTTTGGGAGGATCCTGATACTTTCCACCAATTTGACGGGTTCTAAAAGGCTCGTGGTGGACCCACTTTGGTAGGTTCTGATGCCACCCGGCACGCTTTGAACTGGTCCGGACTGGTGCTCCCAGTTCCACACGGGGCGGGGGCGCGGGGACCCTCCCAGGGCACAGCGCGGCTGCTTTGGGGATGGCGGCACCTGCCCGGCGCTGGGGATGGGGCGTGTGGGGGGAGCTGGGGCCGTACTGGTGCTACTGGTGGTGCTGGGAGCTCACCTGTCTGGGGGCCAGCGGGACTCGGGTGAACCTGGGCGTCTGAGGGGTATAATGGGGACGATGGGAAAATAATGAGAGACGGCTAAAAAGGGAGGAAGAGAGCAGGAAATCGGAGCTGGAATTCCCAGAGTAGGAGTCCAGCCCAGGGGTCTCCAGCTGGACTCCCCTTCAGCAAGTGGCTCCCACAACCCCTCAGCCTGCCCTCAAAATCCTTTGGGATCCCCCATCCATCTCTGCATTCCCTCCTCCAAGATCTCCAGGCTCCTGAGGTGAGACCAAAGGGCTCCAAGTCCCCAGCTAGAGTGACCAAAATCCCCACTGGTTTTTTTTTTCCACACAATAATTTTCCCTCTTTCCCCCTTCCCGGTTCCCCCACAGCAGATGGGAGCAGCCAAGAGCCCAGCGCTGCCCCGGCCCGAGCGGTCGCAGCCCCATCGCTGCTCCTCCCGCGGGATGCGATGCATTTGCGGGGAGGGGGACCCTGGGCCTGGGGGGAGGAGGAGCAGGGATGGAGGAGCAGGAATGGAAGAGGAGCGGGAGAACGGGCGGAAGCAAGAGAAGGAGGAAGTCGAGAAGGGGCGGGAGGAAAAGGAGGGATAGAGGAGGGGCGGGAGCAGGAACAGGAGGAGGAAGGGAAGGCCCCACGTGCGTCCGTCGCTCGCTGTATCTGCAGCCCCCCCGCCCCGGGAGCATCGCCCCAAGCCCGCATTCCGCAGGTGACCGGGGACGGGGAGCTTGTCCCAAATATCTTGAGCGGTCCCTGGGAGGGTTTTCTGGGGGGCTCCCGCTGGCGGGTCCCGGCAGAGCCCTGGCCGTGGGCGGGGGGTGCGGGGTCTCCCCCCGCATGAGGGTTGGTCTCCCTGGGTCAGGCTCGGGATCCACGTGGCGATCTCCCGGTGCCGGCGGGGCATGAGGGGGACACCGGTTTTGGGGACCCCACGGGAGAGCCGGGTGTTGGGGGTAGCCCGAGAGCCAGGGATTGGGAAGAGCGGGAAGGGGCGATCCCGGAGCTGGGGGAGCCCCGGCAGGCTGAAGGCAGAGGGAGGATGGAGAGCGGGGGAACCAGGGACCCCTTGGACACCGAAGTGGGGAGCCTGGAAAGGGGGGACCCCTGGGATTCCCGGGAGTCCCCCGTTGGCCCAGAGTAGGCGGGAACCCTGGATAGGGAGGACCTCAAAACACGCGGGACGCTCAGAAGCCCAGAGAGGAGGAAGGACCAGGAGCCCAAAGTGGAGAAAACAGAGAGGGGGAACTCCTGGGGGGATTTTTTTTTTTTTACTGTATCTTGGAGATTTTGTTTTGAGTGTGGATCTGTTGGGCTGAATCTTTATTTTTTGGGGGCTGCAGCAGGGGGAGAGGTGAATCTTGTTCTTTCTGAGGTTTATTCATCTAGATGTTGGTGATTTCGTTTTTGTTGGAGGCTGAATCTTGATATTTTAAAGGGGTCTTTCCCTGAGTATCAAAGTTTTGGGTCTCTTAGGGCTGTGTCTTGGTATTTGAGGGGGTTTTTCTGCTGGATCTTAATATCTTGGAGATTTTATTGGGCACAAGATACCTGGTGACTTCTGGAGGTGGAGTTGGGCAGGAGGAGCCCCCAACCCAACACGCTCACTCCTGGTTTTCTCCTCAAACCAGGATTTATCAATCTCAAGCCTTGGCTGGATGGAGGAGGAACCTTTGAGGAAGAGGAAGAACCTTGCAGAAGAGGCCGTTTTGAGCAGCTTCAGGGCACAGAAACCCAGTGAGGAGGAGGAAAAGCCCCAGAGATCCCGCACAAGGAGGGGCTGCAAACCCAGCCCAGGGAGCTGCAAGGAGGAAAGACCCTCCCTGTGCCAGGAAGGCGGCCGGAGATCCAGGCAGAGCTCAGAGCTGGTGGAGAAGGCAGGTGGGGAGAAGCCCCACAAGTGCTTGGAATGTGGGAAGGCCTTCAACTACAGGTCTGATCTGAGCCGGCACCAGAGGATCCACACTGATGGACGGCCCTATGACTGTGGGGAATGTGGTAAGAGCTTGTCACGATCTGCTCGTAGGAGTGGGGGTCGTGATGGTTCGTTACTTTGAATCTCAGAGTGCAAAAGAAAACATGGACACGTATTTTTGCTTCAATCAAAATCAAAAGCACTTTATTGAGTGCTAACAACACGGTTATGCGATAGAGGAGAGAGAGATGTAGAAGAGAGAGAGAGAGAGAAGAAGAAAGGGGTTAATAGCTACCATGGCACGACGAGGTCCTCGTTGTCCAGATCCAATGGACTCCGTCTCGTCCGTAGGGAGTACTCTTAGGGGTACTTTTTGAGAGTCTCTTTATAGTCTTTTCGAAAGTGAAGGGCAGGTAACCAAGAGATGAGGCAATCCCTCCAGAGACGAGGGGCAAGTAGCCAGCAGGTGGGGAATAGGGCCCATTGTTTTAGGGTACAGGTGCAGCTGTACAACACATATAGTTCTTTCCGCCCTGGTAGCCGGGCGGACACAGTTCCCACGGGCATGTGCCAACACGCCTCTGCAGCACAGCTCAGCAGCACAGCTCTGCAGTACACCTGGGCACCTGGCAGGCATCCCACCAAGATCTGGCTGGACTTCATTGTGCAAAAGTCCTTTTCCCCTCTTAGGGTCTCTGGGTTTTCAGCCTCTGCTTCTGTCGATGGTCGTGAGGCAGGTAGGGATTTCCGTCCAGACTCTTACACTACCCCATGGCTCACGATCGTCGTCAGGAAGCTGTAGCGTTGTCTCGATGTCTTCTGGAGTCTGTAGTATTGTCTCGATGTCTTCAGGACTCGGTAGCGTTGTCACGATGTCTTCAGGACTCGTCCGTGCCGGTAGCATACCCCGGAAAACAGAGACAAAATGAAAGAGAGAGAAGGGAAAAGAAAAGGAAAAAAAAAAAACAACAAAAGAACAAAGTAATTTTAATCACATAAAATTTTGTTTAAATTTCGACAGGGCAAGAGTTGCCTTATTATAATAAGATTACATTAATAATTATTTAAATAAACCCAGTTTAATTTAAAATCATATTAATATTACACCTTAAAATTACATTAATTGATTGATTAAATTACAATGAGCAGTAAAGTATTTATCTAATTTCTTATTATACTTTAGCTCGCCTTGCATCGATAATGTCAGGGGTGTCCACAGAAAATGAAACATCAATCAGATTATGCATATTCATTGTAGATGTCAAATGTGTTATTCGTTTCATCATTCTCCAATTCATGATATACAAAATTGCCGATAAGACAAAACCAATTAAAACTAAATTCAGGAGAACAATGATGGGATGACACAACTTATTCAGGACCCCTGTGGCAGTAGGTGACCACCCAAAAAGGGTATCCCACCACCTGTGTTCGGCATCTTTCCTTACCCTTTCCAGAACACAATGTATTTCGTTTACATTGTGATGAACAGTTACCAAGGTTTTCTGTCCGTTCTTCTTGATCTTTTCCAAAATTTCAATTAAATCCTGATGAAGCAACAATTGCTTTACCAAGGTAAGGTTCATCCCAATGGGAGTAGGCACAAGTTGGTGTATCAGCAAGTAATTGGAATGCAAAAGGTGATAAGAAGTAACCGGAGCTAAATAAGAAAAATCACATCCTATGATTTTAGTAAAATTGCAAACACAAAAATTCGAATGATTTTTAATATCCATTACTAAATTTTCTATGACTACTCGGTCACAAGCAGTTCTCAATCATGCACATCCATTGCCTACATACACAAGCACTGTTTCAGAATTCTCTTTAGTATGAATTTCAAAAATGACAGATATTCTGTTCTGTGTCTAAGCAAATGTCCTGAGCTCTGATTGCATTACTTTCACAGATGAACCCTAGTTGTTCCCGGACAACAAAAGTTTCCAAATCCACAGTTTGCCATTTTTTTATCAATTTGACGGGCCCATTGCTTATGCTCAAAAGGACAAAAAAAGTTCCACCCCAATTCAGCCCCATGCAATGATAGGGAATATTGAATGCACTGAAGCATTACATACGGTTAACATTCACTGAGTTAATATGTTTGATAACAACCACTGGTGGGTTAATGACAACTGCAGCGGTCACTGTAATTTGGTTAAATCTCTAATTGTGACAGCCAAATTATTCATTAGTACTTCTGAATCAATGCTATTCAAGATTCCCAATCCTGTTTCCACAACACCGGTTATGTCTCTTTGTGTTAAAAGATGAACAAGTTGGCTGAATTTCTGTGCATTAGCAATTTAACTTGTTTGAGAGACCATACCTGGTCCTGATTATATTTGGTCCAATTTCAAAAATTTTCAGGCTTAGCATAACCGATGGTTGGGTGATAGGTATTACAACATCAACTTCAAGTCCCTCCCCCCCAGTATCTTGTATTGTTTTTACCACACATGATTTTATGGGAAAATCGTACAACAGTTAAGTATAGCAAAAAGTTCAACAATTAATTTCACCTCGTGTTACCATAAAGGGAGGGAAAAACATTATTCTTGTCATCTAGCACAAGGAGGGTGCTTATACCATGGTATGTAGCTACTGCACTCAGTATGGGCTTTGCTATGGCATTTATTTTAAATCTATAACTTCTTCATGTCCCTCGGAGTTCCCCTGTGAAAAGTAAACCCAACTGAGCCTGCCACCAACGGGCAGAAAAGGTTAAAATGATGGAATTATCCAGCGTGTATTTGTCCGATGCTCCTTCAGTTATTGAGAAAGTGTTACAATAATGTTCAATCTGAGCATCACACTTTCTAACTGAGGCCCTCTGGGGCACCCCGTCAGGTTGGGGGATCCCGGTAGAAATTGTTTTAATGACTTTGAAAGGGCCTCTCAAAACAATTGGTTGTTGTAGTGTAATTTTCTCCACTTCTATCAGAGCTAAGCTAACCACAAACAGCCCCTTTTCCCAGGTAGTGTATCTTTTATCAGCATCTCTGAAGCCATGGGAGTGAAAACCAACAGGCCTTGTTGGGCCCTCTGGGCCCCGCTACCAGATGTGTACTGGCAACCCTGAGGAAGCAAACCCCCATTCCACATGAAAAGGATCTGTAGGGTGAACAGGGCCTAGGGCTTGGTGAGCTGTTGCTTCAAAAATCAGCAATTGTAAGGCTGCTTCTTGAGAAGTATCCCATTCCCATTTCACCCTTTTTCTCAGCAAGTTATAAACAGGTCTGGCAATTATGGAAAAATCAGGGATGTGTTTTCTCCAGAACACCAATAACCCTAAAGCATGTTGGAGATCTTTCCTGGATTCAGGCATTTTAATCTGATCTAAAAAGGTTAAGGTTTCAGGTGGGATATCCTTCCACCGAATTCCCAAAAACCAGTTTACCTGGTTTTGAGGACAGAGGTGTTTTGGGTCGTTGCCTGGACTTTGAAGGAAAGGCTGCTTTGGCTCACTTCCCAGGCTCTGAGGGAGAGGTTCTTTAGGCTCACTGCCCAGACCCTGAGAAAGCAAGGGGGGTCCACTATTGTCTGGGTTTTCACTATGAGGGACCCCAATGTCCCTGCTAGCCAGTGTTTGCTCTGATTTCTCTTGTGGGGTTTTTACAGGTCCACATTTTCTATTGTAATTAATCAGATCTTCTGCAACCTCACAACATGTATAAACTTTGCAATCACTGGCAGGTGAATTCAAGTGTGAACCCAACGGCTGAGAAGGTGTAGAATTTGGGGCATTCCCGGGATCAGCAGATCCAGTTTGATCTGTCGGGTTTTCAAGGAATCTTTCCAGCTTCTCTACGGGGCCCACAACTGCTATGGTTTTCTGTAAGACAATTGCTGTGGGTTTGAGTGATTCTGGGGGACCCCGAATTAAAGGGGTCTTCATTTCAGGTTTCACAGGCAGTTGCATAGTGGATTCATATTCAGGAATCAACTTCTTTTCATGTATTGTTTGCAGACAAGCGGCTTTGTGGACGCTTTCTAGAAGCTGATCAGGGGTACTGACAATAGCTAAAGGGTCTCCCCTTTCTGGAGGACTGAGTCCCCCAGCTTGGAAAGTTGCATGCTGAGTTGGGGACGAGGTGTTATGTTTGTCTTCTGTTGTTAAGAAAACACCATGTCCCCAGTATCCACTGGCCTCCTGTTCAGTTCAATGAATTTGGTCTCCTCCGGTGAGTGACACTTGGGAGACATATTCTGTGTTAATTAAAGGTGTCATAGGAGGACAGCAGTTTTCCCCACAATTTTTGACTTGCTTTAATTCTTTGTGGGGGTAAAGTGATTCCTTTTCCTTTGTGTCTTGTGGTGAATTGGTGTTCCTTGAGTTTTTAAGACATTTTTCTCTCAAGAGATCTTGTAACAAGAGAGTGTAACTCCTTTCTTTCTCTAATTGTTTCTGCAAAACTTCCACTAGGTTTTGGAGGGAGTCTATTATTGTTTCCTGTTCACTGCACCGCTTAAAGCGGTGATCTATAGCCGATGTAAGGCATGCTCCTAGTACAGAGCAAATTACAGCTTTATCTCGGCCAAGTTTGAATTTTGACCCATGCTGTAAAGAGTGAATTCTATCAATCACATTTTCTAAATTAAACCAGTTGTTTTGTGCCCACTCTTCATCTCCTGGAGAGGGTTTGGCATTGTGTTTTGCTAACAAAGTGTAAAATGCAGCTGTATGTTTTGTTTTAGTGTTTGAGATCATATTTTCGAAGGGATAGTGAAAACCCCTTTAGGGAGGTAAAACTTAGTTGCATCCACAGTCCTGAGAACCGGGCTGTGTTGCCCTTCTCTTCCCTAAAGTGGCGAAGAGACTAAGTCTACTGGAGGCTCTGTTTAGTTACTATCCGTTGCCTCTCCTAACACCCAGTAGACTGACTCCTTACACACCCACCTTAAAAAGAAACACAACACTCTCCCTTTTGCAACAAGAGATTCTTTTGTGAAATTCTGAAGACAGAGCCCTCAACAGAGTATAGGGGTGCTTTTCACCGAGGCATGTGCAGTTTGCGGGACATTCGAGATGCCCCCCTTGCTTTCTAGACAGCCGTTCACCCCTTTCGGAGTGTCGGGCTAGGTGCGGCTGGAGCAAAACGTCCTTCCCCTGTTACAGACTACACAAAACCTTGCAGCCCCTTCTGCCTCAGAATCCTGTCCGTGACGCCAATTGATGTCACGATCCGCTCGTAGGAGCAGGGATCATGATGGTTCGTTACTTTGAATCTCAGAGTGCAAAAGAAAACAGGGACACGTATTTTTGCTTCAATCAAAATCAAAAGCACTTTATTGAGTGCTAACAACACGGTTATGCGATAGAGGAGAGAGAGATGTAGAAGAGAGAGAGAGAGAGAAGAAGAAAGGGGTTAATAGCTACCATGGCACGACGAGGTCCTCGTTGTCCGGATCCGATGGAATCCGTCTCGTCCGTAGGGAGTACTCTTAGGGGTACTTTTTGAGAGTCTCTTTATAGTCTTTTCGAAAGCGAGGGGCAGGTAACCAAGAGATGAGGCAATCCCTCCAGAGACGAGGGGCAAGTAGCCAGCAGGTGGGGAATAGGGCCCATTGTTTTAGGGTACAGGTGCAGCTGTACAAGACATATAGTTCTTGTGCAGTCCTTTCTGCCCTGGTAGCCGGGCGGACACAGTTCCCACGGGCATGTGCCAACATGCCTCTGCAGCACAGCTCAGCAGCACAGCTCTGCAGTACACCTGGGCACCTGGCAGGCATCCCACCAAGATCTGGCTGGACTTCATTGTGCAAAAGTCCTTTTCCCCTCTTAGGGTCTCTGGGTTTTCAGCCTCTGCTTCTGTCGATGGTCGTGAGGCAGGTAGGGATTTCCGTCCAGACTCCTACAGAGCTTCAGAGACAGCTCCCTTCTGATGGAACACATGAGAATCCACACTGGGGAAAAGCCCTACGAGTGCTTGGAATGTGGGAAGAGCTGCAGCTGCAGCTGCAGCTGGCCCGGTGCCAGCTGGCCCGATGCCAGGCACCCACCAAAGCCACTCTGTCCCTGCCCCCTGCAGCCACACGGGGGACACAAAATGGAACCGAGAGTTCCTGGCTGGGGACAAGGACCAGGAGAGATCCCTCTGCAAACACCGGCATGGCCACAACAGACCCAGCCTGGGCACAGGCAGGGAATTTATTCCCAACCAAATCACAGCAGCACAAGGACAAGGGAAAGAAGTCTCTCCAACACCTTCCCCACACACAACGAGGATCACCCAGAATGGGGATCACCAGGGCTCTGCCCAAGATGGGTCACTGGGGATGATCCAATGCGGATCCTCCCATGGGGGATGGAGCTGGAGCAGCACACAAAGCTCTTCCCGCACTTGGAGCACTCACAGTGCTTCTCTTAGTGGCGCCTCCATTCGTGTCGGGTCAAGACTGAGCTCTGGGAGAATCTCTTCCCACACTGGAGACACTCGTAGGGCCTCTACCCGCTGTGGATGCGCTGGTGGTTGAGGATCCCCAAATTTCACCTGAGGTTCTTCTAACCAAGTACTTCCAAAGACTCTGAGGGCCATTCCCCAGTGTGGATCCTCTGGTGCTTGATGAAGTTAGCGGCCCCACTGAAGCTCTTCCTACATTCCCCACACTCAAACGACTTTTTCCCAGTCTGCATCCTCTGGTGTTCCCTCAGCTTGAACATCCACCTGAAGCCCTTCCGACATTCCCAGCACTTGTGGGGCTCGCCAGGGCCACTGGAGGAGAGGTCAGCGCCAACACGCCCAGCACGTCTGGCAGCTCTCCAGGGCTCTCCCCTCTGCTGGGAGCTGTGCCTGGAGCTCTGGGGGGCCAGCAGAGCTTTTCTGCACAGGCTGTTCCTCTGAAGGCACAGCAGTGTCAGCCTGCAGAGCACAGCTAGGACACACTTGGTCCTTCTCAAGTGCCCAGAGGAGTGCAAGGAGGGCAGCGGTGTCTGCCAGAGCAGGACACGCTGCCTTGCTCTTCATATCTAAAAACAGGAATGCAGCAGCTGGGGAAGATTGAGGCTTCATTTATCTCCATCCCAGCCTCGGGCAGGAACACTAGTTAGCAGTTTTTCCATCCTGAGGTTCATATTCAAAGGACACCTCAAGGCCTAATTAAGGAGAGATCCTGCTTGGGATCACTTTGGGGTTTCAGTCCCACTGCAGCTGTTCCCAGAGAGAGAGGGAGAGAAATGAGGAGATGGATGTGCAGAGCAAAGCTCTCTCCTAAACCCTGCAGCTGTGTTTGGGTCTGGTGTCAATGCCAGCCTGGGACAGGGATCATCTGAGTCATGGACGAGCGCCTTTGCTTTGTTGTGCAGCCCCAAACAGAGCAGCTGCATTTGAAATCATGGCCAAACCCCATAGAATTGCTAAAGGGCTCCCAGGTCTGTTTTCACAGAACCTGAATTAACTTCTGTTTCCAAAATGTGTTTGAATAATAATAAAGGCACACAGGATGTTGTTGGAGCTTTGAGGCTGACAGCTGAGGGACCATTTCTGCAGGGCTTCCAAGGCCAAATGTCTCTGGCCACGTGTCCTGTGGGCGGCCCCCAGCCAGCAGAGCAATGGGCTGTGGCAATGGCACTTGCTGAGCTCTGGTGTCCCATCCCAGGGCACTTTGGCCCAGCCCGGCTCCGTCGCTCCACAAAGACTCGCTCCGTGGTTGCTGTGGCCTCCTGCCATGGACTCCTCCAGCTAAAGCTCTGCAATGTCTCTTCAGGTGGCCATAAAGAAAATGAGCAGAACAGGCAACGAGCTGTGAATGAGATCCTGGTCCTGAAGGACCTGAAGAGCCCCAACATTGTCAACTCCTTGGACAGGTGAGTGCTTCAGCTCTTATTCCTGCACGGGCCCTGCATTCATCTTTCCTGCCATCCGTAGTCTGCAGCCTGGTTGGATAAAGCCTGACCTGACCACATCTTCCCAAAACAACAGCCTGGCAGTTCCCTCCCTCCCTCTGTGTGCTTTTGTTGCTTTGCTTTGGTTTTCCCTTCAAGCTGTCCCCGTTTTCTGTGTCTTATGCCAAGTGCGGATAAACCATGGCAGAAATTATTTCCCTTGGCTCCTTCTCCCTAACTCTTTTCCATTGCTGCAGACGCCACGAAGAACAGGTTCTTGTTTCCAGAAATGCCTCCTTTGCCCATTTTTCAATGGCCCTGCCAGGTTCTGAAGGGACTTTCTGCAAGGTTTCCCAAACACTTGACCACTTTTGTGCCAAGTGCTGCATGGCCTCCTCCCCTGGATAACTCTGGCAGTTGTGCTGCCTCGTTCTGGAGGCAATGGTGGCACTGATGAGTTCAGATGCTGAACCAGCTGGGGCCGAGTGCTGTGCTTCCACACTGATCTGGGCTGTTGCTAAACTGCATTTTGCACTTGCTTGCCATCTAAGGCCTCTCCTTTTTCACAGGTGTCTCCTTCTCCTTCACACTGTGCAGATCCCAAGGACTGTGCAGCCTGGCAGGAATGGCTCTCCATCTGACCCTGGCCTCATTTACAAGTGACCTGCAAACCAAACTCCACTCAAAGCTTTTCCATGGGGGAATTGAGCTGTGCACATTCATCTCCGTGCCATTGTTTTCCTCTTCCAGCTTCCTTGTAGATGGAGATCTCTGGCTGGTGATGGAATACATGGATGGAGGAACTTTGCAGGACGTTGCCAGGCAGACACACATGGCTGAAGGAGAGATGGCAGCTGTCAGTCGGGAGGGGAGGGATCCTGCTTGTGCTTCCCATGGCTGGGACACGCATGTTCTCCTTCCAACCAGGCCGTGAGAACAGGAGTGGCTTCATGCTCACAGCTTTGTTCCTGGGTTGTTTTGATGAGCTGCAGCACAAAGAGCCTCTGAAGTGAACGGCCTGCCAGCATCACTGCACTTCTACTCTGTCCTCTTTCCTGCTGTTGTGGAACTCTCTGTGTCCCGGTTTGAAGGACAGGTGTCTGTTAAGGAAGGCAGGAACCTCCCTTGGAATGGGAAACTGTAACCCCTCTCCCTCCGAACTATTATAAATTTGAAATCAAGAGGCTCTCAGGCAAAGATATGGAAATAGGAATAACAGTTCTTTACTAATATCTAAAACAAAGATGACAAATAACAACAACTATAACATTAACTAACAAACAGAACCAGAAACCCAGTGGCAGCCTGCTCGGCTTCCAGGCACCTTTTCCTTTTTAGTGCAGTTCCAGTCACAGCCTGCAGGGGCGCTCTGGGTGTAGTGATTCCCCGGTGCCTGCAGGGGCGCTCTGGGTGTGATGATTCCCCGGTGGCTGCAGGGGGCGCTCCGGCGTGAGCTCAGGTAGCACACGGCAAATGGCAGCTGCCCGAAGCACGGAAGGATGGAGGAGAGCCTTTGTTCCACAGACCCTCGGGAGGGCAGCTGGTGTCAGTGCCACAGCAGGATCCCCGGACACAGGGAGCTGGGACGGCAAGAGGTCTGGACGTGCAGGGAGGGAAACCCCGCCACAATGTAGCGAGGAAACTCGGAGCGGCGAGGAGGAGCGGGGGGAGAGACAGGCTGGTGGCAGGCAGGTCGGCTCCCGATGGGCAGGGAGGAAAAAGACTCACAGCAGACAGACCGGCAGCTCCGCGCTGGCTTCTCAGGGAGCCGTGGGTTCAGCAGACAGCAGCTCCGACCGTCCAGCTCCGAGGGTCCCGAGCAAGAGAGCGTGACCTCCCCCCTGCCCTTGCTTTTCAGTCTCTCCCAAATCTCGTGTTGTCAAACCCTGCTTCCATGAGGGGCAATTCTACCCCACCCTGCCAAGGAGAAAGGCTCTAGCCTTGTGCTTTGTTTCTCTTAAGTACCCAGTCATTTGTGTCTTAGCAACCCATGGGAGAAAAATTCCCAAGGAAAAGAACTAAATCCAACCTTCAACACTCTGTCTGCTTTTGATTTGATTTGCTGTTCTCAGCTTTGCCTTGAACCCTTTGCCTGGAGCTTGTCTGTCCTGCACACCTGGCCTGGCACAGCAAAGCTGCTGCTGGCAGAATCCCAAACTCTCCTTTCTTGTGCGAGATATTCCGGCCACTGACTTCTACCCTCGTGTTTCTTGTTCTCTCTCAGTGTCTGCAGGGCCTGGATTTCCTCCACTCCAAGCGGGTGATCCACAGGGATCTGAAGAGCTCCAACATCCTTCTGGGAATACACGGCTCTGTCATGCTGGGTGGGTGTTCCTGGGCAGGCACGGCGCTCCCGGGCTGCGGCTGTGGGGCTGCTCCCCAGTGACGGCCAGAGCCCCACAAGTGCTGCTGCTGGCCCTGCCCGGCCCCTGCTGCCAGCTGAGAGCAGCTGCAGAGGAGCAGGGTGGCAGCAGTGCCTTTGCTCTGGGGATGTCCCTTCCAGAGGGGCATGAGTTGGAATCTGAAGCTTCAAGGGAATCAGCAAAAGCCACTGCATGAAAGCTGAGGCTTTCTTTAAGGCTCCACTTCCACCTTTCCTTGGCTACAGCCCTGAGGACTTGCCCTGCCGGATTCAGTGCTGCTTAATCCTCAGACTGAGAGTGGGCAATCTTTGTGCTTGCTTTCCTCATTCCAGCTGCCTTTGACAGTGTTTGTTTCTGTCCCCAGCTGATTTTGGCCTCTGCGCTCAGCTCAGCCCTGAGCAGGAGCAGCCCAGCTCCATGGTGGGCACTGCTCACTGCATGGCCCCAGAAGTTGTCACCAGTTCTCCTTATGGCCCCAAGGTGGACATCTGGTCCTTTGCCATTGTGACCATGGAGATGGTGGAAGGAGAACCTCCTTACTCCAAGCAAATGGGGGCCATGGTAAGAGGCAAATTCTCCAGAGCTGGCAGAGGCCTGTGAGCACAGAGTGGCCCTGCCCAGGGAGGAGCAGCTGGAGGTTTCTGCACATCAGGAAGGGAATTCCCAGAGGACTCGAGCCTGAACACAGACCAAGATTCTGCAGTCTCCAGAGTTTGCTTTGGGTTTAAAGTGGTTGCAGCTCTTCTGCCTGTGAGGATGAGCTGAAAACACAAATCAAGCGCATCAGCTCTAATGATATCTTGCAAATAAACCCCAAACCAACCCCAAAACCCACACCCAAACCCAACAAGTTTTCTGATGGAGTTTCTAAAAGAGGTTTTGTGAGATGAACTCCCACCTGAGTCTTCTCACTGGGAAACTTGTCTAAAACATGAAGATGATTGTACAACATCCTCACAGTCTCACATATTTCTTTCCCAGTCCAAGCTACTTTCTCCGTGTCCCCAAGCCTGAGCTTTCAGCAGCCCAAACCTCCTGTTCCGTGCCTGACATTTCTGGGATGGGACATCAGGAATGCATTTCCTTGAGTGTCAGTGGCACTGCAGAGATGCATTTGATGTAGAATCCTTTGAAATAACACAGCCTGACCACACTGACTCCTGAAAATGGCCTGTAAAGCTGTGTCTGTATTTGGAGAAGTAAAATGGGCTATTTCTGATGGAGGTTCCTACTAACAAAGTCAGCCCATGAAATTGGCTCTCAGGGCAAGATCATTTGGATGTTGCAATGGCTGTGGCTACATCAAGGTTTGCTTGTTTTGGCTGGCACAGAAAATGAGCTGTGAGCAGCATCTCTGCCAGGGAGGAAACTGCCCCTGGAGCAGGGGCTGAGAACCCGGGCTCGCTGTGAGCACTCGTGGGTGTGAAGGAAGCTGGCAGAGTGCTGTGTTTGCTTCTCCTGCAGGCTCGCGCTCTGATCCGGCAGAACGGGACCCTGCAGCTGCAGGAGCCCTAGCGCCTGTCGGCTCCGCTGCGGGACTTCCTCGAGTGCAGCCTGGAGCCGCATGAGGAGCGGCGCTGCTCGGCCCAGGAGCTGCTGCAGGTGAGTGCAAAGCGGCATCAGGGAGGGGTTTTCTTGTGGGGCCCCCTCCGATCATCTCCAGTCTCGCTGCTTCTCACACACAAAGCGAGCAGAATCCTTGCCTGCTTTGGCTTGACAGGGTCCTTTCAAGGCCATCTGCACCAGGTGCCCTCAGCGAGCAGAGACATCTTCAAGCAGATCAGGTGGCTCAGAGCCCTGCCTGAGCTGAGCTTGGATGTTTCCAGGGAGGAGGCACCTCCCACCTCTCTGGGCACCCTCTCTCGGTGTTTCCCCACTCTCCAGGTGAAAAAAATTCTTCCTCAGATCTGATCTGAGCCTGCTTCCCTCTCTTGAGTTTCCAACCATTCCTGTTTCTCCTGTTGCAACAGAGCCTGGGACGAACTTGACTCTGGAAGTAACAATTCATTTCTTTCTTTTTTATCCTTTGGGCAGCACCCATTTTTATCATCAACCGAGCCTCTCTCCAGCCTGACCCCTCTGATTGCACGCCGTGGGCAGCCCTGAGATCCCGCGTGCCTGGGGACACATTTCTGGGCACAGCCGAGCTCCCACCTGCCCAGCACCCCAAGGTTCCCCTCCCCAAAGAGCCAGCTCGAGTTCTTCAGAGTCCGAAAAACCCCTCAGCCAATGAAGAAACAGCCGGAACGGGCTGCAGCCAATCCGAGCGCGCGGCGCTGCTGACCCCGCACTGGTCCGGACTGGTGCTCCCAGTGCAGCGCGGCCGCTTTGGGGCTGGTGCCACCTGCCCGGCGCTAGCCATGAGGCGTGTGGCGGCAGCTGGAGCCGTACTGGTGGCACTGGTAGTGATGGGAGCCCCCTGACTGCGGGCACGGAGCTCTCGGGTCAGCGGGGGGGCAGAACGCGGTGGGACGGGGGGTTGGAGGGGGGAAAGGGGACTGTGGGACACCTAAATTGAGTGAGAGGAAGAGGGGATCACCCAAAGGAAGAGCGGGAGGGGCTGAGAATTGGGGGAAGGTGAGAAAGGGGTGGGAGAGGGTGGGAAAGTGGGGAAAAGGGGAGGGTGGGACCCCAACACTGAGACGGAGGGGCCTTGGGCTGAGGGCATTGGGAGGGAAAGTGTGATAAAGGGGAGAAACGGGGAATAGGACCCCAAAGGTGAACTGGGGAGTGGCTGGAGGTGGGAGGGGAGAGGATGAGGAAGGGGAAATGGGGAGAAGGGTGGAAAAGAGGAAGTGGGAGTGCGGGCAGGAGGGTCCCGTGGTGGCCGTGTGGCACAGGGGGTCCGGAGTGGGGATCCGGGGTGGCCCCTGCAGCTCTGAGCTTGTTGGGGGGTGCTGGAGGTTGCTGGGGGGGCACCCCCGTGACGTGTGTCATGAACACTCAGGGGTCTTCCAGTTTCTGGTAAAGCACGAGGGTCACTTCATTAACGGCACGGAGAAGGTGAGGTACGTGCAGAGGCACATCCACAACCGGGAACAGCTCGTGCACTTTGACAGCGATGTGGGTTTTTGTGGGGGACACCCCCTATGGGGTGAAACAGGCGCGGTGCTGGAACAACAAACCGGGAACACTGGAGTACGTGCGGACTTTGGTGGACGATTACTGCCAGCCCAACCATGTCCTTGTGTCCTGTTCAGCGTGGAGCGCAGAGGTGAGCGTAGATCAGAGCGTGTCCCCTCGGGCCCTGCCCGGGCAGTGACCCTGGAGCCTCTCAAAACCTCCCTGGGAATCGCCCCCGAGCCCTCAGCCCTCCTTGTGCCCATCCCCGGGGACTCCTGCCCCCTTCAGTTCCTCCCAGTCCATCCCAGTGGCTCTCCGCATGTCCAGCTCAACCAGGCGTGGAGCTGACGTCTCTCAGCCAATCACAGCGCGTGTCTTTGATGACTCCTCTGTTGCCAGGCAGACCCGCAGCGCCCCGTGCCCCGCGCCGGACTCAGCCTCCCAGTGCCGCGCACTTCATTCCCAGTCCCTCCCAGTGCCACACCAGGCCCTCCCAGTGTCCCTACAATCCTTCCCAGTGCCACAAAAGTCTCTCCCAGTGCCCCACCCCCCCCCCAGTCCCTACCACTCCCTCTTAGACCATTCCCGGTCCATTCCAATTCCTTTTCAAGTCCTTCTACGTCCAGTCCCAGACCCCAGATCTCTTCCAGTGCCACTCCAGTTCCTCCCAGTACATTCCCAGTCCCTCTCAATGCCCCACCACTCCTCCCCCGTCTCTCCCAGTGGCCTCTTAGCGATCCCAGTGTGTCCCTGCTCCCTCCTAGTGCCCCCCAGCGTGTCCATCTCGCTGGTGCGTTCGAGCTCCTAGCCCGCCCCGGCCGCCTGCTCTGCTCCGTGACGGAACTGGAGGATGGAGCTGAGCTGGTTCCAGGGCCAGCAGGAGCTCTCGGGGCACGTGGTGGCACCGACATTGTCCCCAACGGGGACTGGAGCTACCAGCTCCTGCTGCTGCTGGAAATCCCTCCCCGGAGAGCGGAGTCACCTGCAGCTGCCAGGTGGAGCACGTCAGCCTGGAGCACCCCCTGAGCCGGCACTGGGGTACGGCCCAGACCCCACAGCGCCGGGGGAAGGACTGGGTGAGCTGGGAGGGGGATTGGGATGTGCTGGGGGTAACTGGGAGGGAGTTTGAGAGAGCCTAGGTTAAACTGGGAGAGAGGCTTGGGGGCCTGGAAGGGCTGAGAAAGGGTTTGAAGGATGCTGGGGAGGGTGAGATTGGGCTCCAGGGATCCTGGTGGGCACTGGGAGGGAGTCTGGGGCTGCTGGCTGGAACTGGGATGGAGTTTGAGTGAGCCTGGATGGACTGGAAGGACATCAGGGATGAGAAAGCGGGGATTGGAATGAGGTTGTTTTGCTGGGAAGACACTGGGAGGGGTCTTGGTAAGTCCTGGTGGGGCTGGGAAGGGACGGTGAGAAGGTCTAGGGTTCCTGGCAGGGAGGGGGGAAACTGGGAGGGAGCTGTGGGATGCTGAGAGGGACAGCAGGAACACTGGTAGGTCTTGGGGAAAAAGGCAAGGGTCGGGGAGGAGGTTTTGGGGGGTCCTGGGTAGGCTGGAAGCCACTGGGAGAGTGCTTGGAGGGGCTTGGGGTGTCCGTGAGAGGTTTTGGTGGGGTCCTGACCCCTGCGGACCCCCAGAGATGCCACTGGACGCCATCCACAGCGAGATGTTGACAGAGACCAGGGGCTTTGTGTTGGGCTTTGTCTTCCTGGCGCTGGGGCTCGGCTTCTACATGCACAAGAAGGTGAGGGGGGATCCCAGGGATCGTGTCCTTCCTCCCCCCCGGAGCGTGTGTGCTTCCTCTGGGGCCCGCAGCCCTGTGTCACCCCCTTTAATCTGCCCACAGAGCTCCTGAGCCGCCGGCAGCTGCAGCCCCTCCCCGTGGCCTTGGGCCCGGCTGGGACCCCCCTCTCTGTCCCAGTGCTGATTTTGGGGAAGTCGTGCTGAAACTCTGCCCCCACCCGGCTGCTCCCAGTGTTCCCAGTAAGGCTCCCCAGATCAATCCAGGCCCATGCATTGGGGGGCAATGGGGAGGGATTTGGGGGGCTCTGTAAGAGGGGAGGCTGACCAGGCCCCTGAATGGATCAGGAATGGGGACTGCCGTGTGTCCCCCCACGTTTCACCCCACTCTGAGGGTACTTGGCTGGTAAATGTACCCCAACATGGCACAGAGCCAAAAAAAACCCAAAAACCTCCAGGACCACAGTGTCACTTTCTTGGTGACAACAGGTCGGTAAAATTCCTGAACAGGAACATCTACAACTGGGAGCAACTTGGGAAAAGGGGATACCCCAAATTTTTGAGGTGGGATTGAGTTGTTTGGTAGTGCAATTGAGCCATTTCAGGGCAATGGAGTTGTTTTGAGGCACCATCGATCCCTCTCGGCTTTTGGGGTACAGAGCTGTGAGGGACTGAAATGTTGGGGGTCAATGGCTCAAAGCAGTGGCCATTGGCAAAAGCAGCAGGGGCTTTGCTGGCCATGGGCACAGGAAGCGCCCAGAGGCACAGGGGGTGAATATAGCTATCTGGTTTTTCTGTCCAGCCCGGCCTTGCCACGACAGATTCCAGCTGGCTATATTTCCAGGAGTGCCCCTATTCCGAGGCACTCTGGCTGCGTCTCGGAGACACTTAGCCAGAGAAACTGCGGCCTGCGATCCTGGTTAGCTATCAGCTGAAGATGAATAACGAGAGGGCCCTTGGAATGCCTTTAATTCTGAGTGGATTTATTGCAAGGTCTTCACACAGAGGAGAGGCAGGGTCCAAGAGCGCGAGGGGCCCTCAGACACGGCCTTAAGAGTTATCATGTATCACCAATCACCAGGGGGTTTGGGGGAGTATAGGGAAGGCCTAAGGGTATTTGGTCCTAAGGAATAGGGAAGGAATGGGGCTCAGGAGAAAACAGGGAATAGAACAAGGGCTCTTAGGGGGAGGGAGGAGATGATGGACACTAGCAGTGGCTACTGTGTTTGTCCTGGGTTAAACCATGGTCACTTCACCTTCCAGGGGTTTCCTATCTCCTTGGAACTTTCTCCACCAGTTATCTTTCTCCTTTTCTAAGTCTTCTTCCCCTGGAGTCTCCAAGGACACATCCACAGCAGCTACATCTCCCCCTTCGGTTTTTCCTAAAAAGGCCCGTTGGATGAAGGATAACAAAAGATTTTTAACACAAGCAAGCACACACAAGGTAATGACGATTGTTAGTAACACCCACAGAATTGAGCGGAGGATTCTGACCCCCCCACCCTGAAAGTCCCCACTGGTCCATCAAGTGGTCAAGCCAATCTTTGCCTTCTGTCTTTAGCTGGTGAAGTTGATCTTTCATTTGTTGGAGAGTTTTGCAGATGCTTTGGCTGTTGGAGGATAAGTTCAAGCAGCACATGCCTTCAAACTCTTCACAGCCATGCCCGTGGGCTAGTAAGAGGAAGTCAATAGCTGCTCGGTTCTGGAGCGTCGCTTGCCTGGTGGCTTCTTCATCTTCTAGGAGTTGTGTCAGAGCACTTGAGGTCAGGTTGGCTTGCTTACCCAGCCAGCACTCCAGGTGAGAAAGCTCACCGAGGGCTTTCACTGCAGCTGCCCAGGGTAGAAAAATAGAGGCAGCTACCCTTTTTGAAAATGACCACCCGACAACTTCGCTGTCACAATTTGGGTCCAAATCCTGGATTTGCCTTTTGTGTCATGCCAATTGGGATTTGTTCTGCCAATTCAGGATTTGCGTTTTGTCAGGTGCCAGTAGGGTAATTTTTCCAAGAGTGCAGGGGCCCCCTTTAAGACGAGAAGGTATTCCGGCCCATACTCGGTCTCCACAGATGAGGAATACCCCATTAGGGAGCACTCTAGGATCTTTGATGGAGTTGGACCATGTGATTTCAGTATCATTACACCATATGGAATCTGAGTAAGACTTTTTATCAATTGGTGAGACATCTTTGTATGGTCCTCTCTTTTGAGAGGGAGAATCTCGCCAATGATATACGGTGCTGAAGTGAGTGCAATAGTGTGGTTTGGCTGACCCCAACAAGTCTAACTCTTGGGGTTCGGAGCTCGCATGAGGAAGGGTCCTCATCTATCTGTCCCAGCTATGGGCTGGGTGAGCTCCTTTGCCCGTAGCTTTGAACTCTCTGGAGTTCCCAGGGACTCCGACCTGGCACGTGGACATGGGGTTAGATGCACTATCTAAACTGAGGCACATGCTGTCTTGCTTTAATACCTTTGCTAGTGTCACCCACACATTTTCCTTTGGCTGCTGAGCGAGCCATGGGGACACTCCTGAAAAGGCGAGGGCTAACAGCCACAGAGAGAGATGAGTTGTCTCCATCTTCTGGGTTCTCTGGGGGTTCAGGGTTTCCTTCCTTAACGGAAAGGGAACACACATTAGGGTATTGGGTAATTTTAGAACTTAACTACTTACTAAAAGCATTTCTCATTTTTTCTCTTCCCCCCACCGGGATAGGGTTTAGGTTCGGGAAACACACTAGGGAAACATCTGGGGGGAAAACTCTGAAAAGACAGGGGGTTTAAAAACTGTTTCATCGCTTCGGTGGATCTCTGTCTTCATCCTTGCGGTGTCTTCTCTTCCGCGCTGCTTTGTCTTGCTCTTGTTGTTTGTCTGCATCACTGTTTTCAGGGCTTGCTTCTCTATAGGGTTTGATGTTATGCGCTGGTACCCACATGGGTCCTGCTGAGGTAGAAACACAAGCATACCCTCTTCCCCAAACAGTAAGTCTAAAGGGCCCTTTCACTTGTCTGCTTTCGAGGTCCTTAACCAGCACTTGTGGTTGTTCTTTTAATTTGGCTTGAGTCGAATTAGAAAAATGCCAAAAGACGGGGGGGACAGGTTCAGCGAATGAATTGTTTAAAAAGTTGATGGTAAAAAGAGCTTTACAAAGGCGCTCTATAGGTGATAATTTTTCTGTTCCTCTTTGCTGCTGGTTAAGGAGCTTTTTGATGTTCTGGTGGATGCGTTCTACAATGGATTGACCTGTGGGAGAATGAGGGATGCCAGTAACATGTTTGATTCCCCATTGTTGAAGGAATTCTTTAAACTTGTGGGAAGTGTATGCGGGCCCATTGTCAGGTTTTATTTCTTGTGGTGTCCCCAGCATAGAGAAGACCATCATGAGATGTTTCGTGACATCTTTTGCTTTCTCACCAGTGTGAGCAGAGGCAAAGACTGCTCCTGAGAAAGTGTCTACAGATACATGCACAAATTTTGACCGTCCAAACTGGGCGACGTGAGTGACATCCATTTGCCAAATCTGGCAACCGTTGAGTCCCTGGGGGTTCACTCCTGGATTTAGGGAGGGGACTTGGTATTTCTGGCAGTTTGAGCAGGTAGCTACAATTGCTCGAGCCTGCTCAAGGGAAAGGTGAAACATTCGCTTGAGAGCTGGGGCATTTTGATGAAAAAACTGGTGGCTGAGTTTGGCTTGTGCAAAGCTATCAGGAACATTGAACATTTGCACTGGCATAGCTAGGGCATCTGCCCTGCGGTTTCCCTCAGCAATGAATCCAGGGAGATCTGTGTGCGATCTCACGTGCATGACATGGAAGGGGTGCTTTCGATGTGACAACAGATACACTAATCTTGAGAGCAACCCAAAGAGTTTTGGGTGGTCTACTTCTTTGAGGAGTGAGTGTTCTGCTCTAGCAGTAATTCCTGCCATATATGCTGAATCTGTGACCAAATTTAGAGGTTCCTGGAATTTTTCAAATACTCTTACAACAGCTGCTAGTTCTGCAATTTGTGGGGATCCTTCTACTACTTGAACTTCAGATTCCCACTCCTGAGTCTCTGGGTTTTTCCAGGTCAGCACTGACTTATGAGAGGACCCTGAGCCATCTGTAAAGACTGTCAGGGCATTTAAAGGTGTTTTACTTTGGAGGAATTTGGGTGCCAAATTGAATTTAGTATTAAAGAGATGGTGTTTCAATTTGTGACCTGTGATTTGGCCTGGATAACTGCCGAGGGCTAGCTGGAGGGGCTCATTGGTCTGGAGTAGTTCTTCTACATCTTTCATTCGCCAAGGGACATAAATCCATGAAAAATCACACCCTGCCTGGGTGTGGAGTCTTTTTCAGGCTCTTTTGATCAACTGAGCAACTAGTTCTTGTGGTGTTGTAATACTTTTGGAAGGCTGGTGTGGAAGAAAAACCCACTCTATGATGAGAAGAGAGTCTTTCAACTCCTCGTCCCATTGAAATATCAGTCCATGTAGGTGTGGTACCTTTCCTAGTATGATGAACCTAAAAGGCAGTTTTGGAGCTGTCCAATGCGCTTGCTTGGAATAGAGCGCTTGTTGCACCTTCCCAATAGCGTCCTTGGCTTCCGGAGTGATGGAAATTGGCAAGTCCAGACCTTTGCCTCCTTTCAGAAGCTGGAACAAGGGGGCAAGGTCTTCTGTTGTCAGACCTAGCAGAGGACGAACCCAGTTGATGGACCCACAGAGCTGGTGTAGGTCCCGCAGGGTCTTGGGGTCGTCCTGGATGATGAGTTGCTGGGGTGTGATGGTTCTTTCGCCGATGCGAATGCCGAGGTACAACCAGGGGCAGGTGTGTTGAATCTTTTCAGATTGAATTTCCATGCCTGCACTTTCGATGGCTTTCACAGTCTCTTTCGGGGTGGTGTCTAGATAGTCTTTTTGAGGGGCACAAACTAATATGTCATCCATGTAGTGAAGAATGATTGCCTTGAGGAAGGCTTTTCGGACAGGTGAGAGGATTTTGGAGACGTACCACTGGCAGAGAACGGGGCGTTCACCATTCCCATTGGTAGTTTTTTCCAGTGATAACGCTTCATTGGGGCTTCCCGGTTGACTGAAGGGACTGAGAAAGCAAAGCGAGGAGCATCACGAGGATTAAGAGGAATACTGAAAAAGCAGTCCTTGATGTCAATGACTACCAAAGGCCACTCTCGGGGGAGCATAGAGGGCGACGGTAGACCTGGCTGCAATGGACCCATTTCTTCTATCACTTTATTGATCTCTCGCAAATCGTGAAGAAGTCTCCACTTGTCCTTTCCGGGTTTTCGTATCACAAAGACAGGTGATGCCTTAGGTTTTAACCTCTTATTTTTTTTCATCAAGACTGCTCTAAAACTCCATAAATTGTCATCTAGTGTTCTGTTACTGTCATTTAGACGAAACAATTTCTCTCGGGGCTGGAGTTTCAAGGACATACAGTTTTTTCCAAAAGCCCAAAATGTAAACACCCATGGACAGCAGCGAAGAGAAGAAGGGAACAAGCTGGGGATGGGACTTCAAGACCCGAAACTGTAATTGGACAATGGGTTTCTGATATGCAGATGAACCAAAGGTATATCTGTCTCAAAAACACGTGCTAGGGGTCCATTTTTGGGTGTAGTCTCTGAGAGACTCTTGCATGGCCCAAAGTGTACCTTGTTTTAATAAATACTTCTTTTATTCTCTTAACTCTGTCCAGCCTCTGTTTCAGGTCAGCCTTTTGTAAGGCATCAGAATTGGCGACTCTGGTGGGACGGGAGGCTTCTGAAAAAACCCCTGGACCCCAGAGGAGATCCAGCCCCCGCCCCCGCCCCCACTCTTCACCAGCACGGGAAGAGGAGGCTTCGACCACAGTCCAGACGGTATCAGAGCCGAAGGATCCTTGGACCTGACTCAGAGGCACGTGAGTAACGGAATAAAAGCAGTATTCTGTTTGTTTTAGTCTGTGAGGGAGGGGGTCAAGAGATCGTTGATCTCTTAGAATTTGTTTAGCATCTTTGGGGCTCAATAAAGTGTCCCAAGGGGGCTGTGGCGTACTTGCCACTTCCCCCTCTGTTGTTTTAGCTCGTGAGAGCTTAGTGCTGCAGCAGCAGCAATTTGGCTTGGAGCCAAGGGTGGGGCAGTGGCTTAGGCTGCTGCCTGCTGGCACCAAGCTCAGGAGTTCGAATCCCCCTCCTACTTGTTTGCCTTGCTACCTGCTTAGTGTATCATTTATAACTACTCACGATGGGTTGCAACTTTTCTTGTTCAGATGATGCTCAAATACCTAAGGATTCACCATTAGGTCTAGTCTTAGAAAACTGGCAAAAATTAACCGGGACGAGCAAACAGTTTACAAAACCTGAGATTATACGGTTGTCTAAAACCATTTGGCCAACTTTTAATTTAAAAGACAATCAAAGGTGGCCTAAACTTGGTAGCTTGGATGAAGAACTGATACTGGATTTAACATCCCGCCTGTGTGAACAGCACTACTTCCAAGAAACTGAGTATTTAAGATTCTTTTTAGTTATAGCACAAGATGAGCAGCTGCAGAAACCTAAATCACAGTATGTGTTGTTCTTAAGGAAAAAAGAGAAAAAGAGTGAAGAAGGAAGAATACTGCCTTTGCCGATCGAAGAAGATGCAGGCCCCTGTGCCGCCTCCCCCTTGGGAGCCGGAGCCGCCTGCGCTTTGCCCCTGCTTTCAGGAGGCCTCCCCCTTCTTCGCAACCCCGCGCGCGCCTTGGTGGGAGGGGCCAGGGGGAGGGGAATGCCAGCGGGTGCAGCCAACGGCACCTCCCCTGGAGGTGGGGCTGAGGGGCAGAGCTTTCTACCCAGAGGGCAGAGAGGGGACCTCCTACAGGGAGAGCCGAGCCCCTCCCGCTCTCAGGCCTGTGAGCTGCCATAGCAACGTCGCGCGCCGAGGAGCTGGCTCAGGGGATGACGTCATCAAAGCAAGCGACCCGGCCGTAAGCGCTGTACGCCGCAGCAGATCTTGGGCTGCGATTCCTAAGATTAGAACTGATCCAGGTAAATTTAACACAGCTGATTCACAATCGGATAGCTCTCCCTCTGATAGCTCTTCTGAAGAGGAAGATGAAATCTTAGCTGCCCTAAGCAGGCGAAGGAAGGGAAGGATAGCCCGAAGGGCCATACGAGAACGCAGTCCTGTGGCAAAACGTACTAGATCAAAAAAGGAAAAAAGAGAAGAACCAGTTCTACAAGCCCCATTACGGCAAGCAGTTGGCAACCAAGGGCCAATATATGTAAAGGTTCCATACTCCCTTATTGAGTTGGAACAGTGGAAAACCACTGTAGGACAGTATAAAGAAAACCCAGATAAGGTTGCCAAGCTAGTGGATAGAGCTATTAGCACACAAAACCCTGACTGGACAGATCTGAACTCTATGTTAGATACATTGCTTGATCCCACTGAAAGGCAAATGGTTAATAATGCTATTACAACATCGTTAGAATCAGGCATAGCGAATGGATCGATCCAAGGTACGGTTGCTGAAATATATCCTTTAAGTGATCCTAACTGGGATCCAAACATCCCAGAGCAGATGGCAAGACTAAAACGGTATCAAAATCTCATAGTATATGGGTTAAAACATGGGGTCCCTAAAGCTCTAAATTGGTCAAAGCTTTACGCAGTACAGCAAAACTATGACGAATCACCCACTGATTTTTTTAATAGGTTGAGAGAAACTGCTATCAAATATACAAGTCTAGATCCTGATTCAGCTGATGGAAAAGCACACCTAGTCCTCTTGTTTATGGGTCAAGCAGCAGATGATATAAGAAGGAAGCTACAGAAGTTAGAGGGGGTTCGAGACATAGATAGAATGCTAGAAGTAGCCTGGAGAGTATATCGAGACAGGGGCTCAAATGAAGGAGTTAGACGGCAACCTAGCAAAAAGACAATCCAAGAAAAGTCATCCAAAAAAACTTCCCCTACAGACAAAGATCAGTGTGCCTATTGTAAAAAGTGGGGACATTGGAAAAATGATTGTCCCGTGTTGAAGCAAAAGTCCCCAGTTCCCCAGCTCCCAATCGAACAAGGCTCGGGTTCATGCTCAGAATGATGGGAACCGAAGGCTTCTTCCCCAGCAGAACCTTTGGTTATAGCTAAGCTGGGGTCAGATAACATCGAATTTTTGGTAGATACTGGAGCAGCATTTTCCGTACTAAATACCATGGAAGGGAAACTGAGTCAAAACACTGTACATGTTGTTGGGGCGACAGGGGTAAGCGAAACACGGCCTTTCTTCCAACCTTTAAAATTCAAATTGGGCAAACACTGGGTAACTCATCAATTCCTTTACATGCCTAACTCCCCTAAACCATTATTAGGGAGAGATTTGCTAGAGAAATTAGAAGCAGAAATTAAATTCAAAAAGGGGAAGGGAATACAAGTTGTAATTCCTGAATCTAAATTTGTCGAAGTTGCTGCACTTTTCATACAGGACAAACGTGGTGAAATCCCCATTGAAGTTGAAAAAGCTGTCAATCCAATAGCATGGGCCAGTGATATCCCAGGAAGATCCAAACAAGCAGAGCCTGTGAGTATTACTCTCAAACCAGGAGCCACACCGGTAAGGAAAAAACAATACCCTTTGAAATTAGAAAGTCGTAAAGGATTAGCACCCATAATTGAAAAATTCCTCCAACATGGGTTATTAGTGCAATGTGAGTCCAGATTTAATACCCCCATACTTGCTATTAAGAAAGCAGATGGTAAGAGCTATCGATTAGTTCAAGATCTGAGAGCAATTAACAGAATTACTGAAGACATACACCCTGTTGTGGCAAACCCCTATACCCTTTTGACTGCACTGACAGACGAATTAGGGTGGTTTACTGTAATAGACCTGAAGAATGCCTTTTTCTGCATTCCTGTGCATAAAAACAGCCAAGAGCTTTTTGCTTTTGAGTGGGAGAATCCTGAGACAGGGAGGAAAAGCCAACTTACTTGGACCGTTTTGCCCCAGGGGTACAAAAACAGTCCCACAGTGTTTGGAAATCAGCTAGCAAAGGAACTAGAGGACTGGAAAAGACAAGAGCCAGAGGGAGTTATTCTTCAATATGTGGATGATATCCTGATTGCGGCTAAAACCAGAGATGACTGCATTAAATTTACCATCAGTTTATTAAACTTTTTGGGACTGAGTGGGTACAGAGTTTCTAAAGACAAAGCACAGATTGCCAAAGAAGCAGTAATTTACTTGGGGCTCGAGATCTTTCGTGGACATCGACAGCTCAGCAAAGAACGGAAAGAAGCCATCTGTCAACTCCCAGAGCCCCGCACTGTGAGGGAGATGCAAGCTTTCCTGGGAATGGTAGGTTGGTGTCGTTTGTGGATAGCAAATTATGGACTGCTGGTAAAACCCCTATATGGAGCATTAAAAGCAGCTGAAAATGGAATTATCATATGGACAGAAAATACAAGGGCAGCTTTTAAACAGCTGAAACACTCCCTAATGTCAGCTCCAGCACTGGGATTGCCAGACTTAACTAAATCTTTTGAACTGTTTACTTATGAAAGATTGAATGTTGCTTTAGGGGTACTAGCTCAACGTCTCGGGAACCAACGGAGAGCTGTGGCTTACTTTTCCAAACAGCTAGACAATGTTGCCCAAGGGTGGCCAGGGTGTTTGAAAGCCGTGGCAGCTACTGTTGTCTTGATCCAAGAGGCCCGAAAACTCACCCTTGGACGGCACATTGTAGTGTATGTACCCCATGCTGTAGCAGCTGTGCTCGAGCAAAAGGGGGGACATTGGCTGTCCAGCAACCGGATGCTTAAATATCAATCATTGTTACTAGAACAGGATGATGTCACCTTGAAAACAACTTCTGTTGTTAATCCTGCCATGTTTCTGTCTTCCACGTTAACTGACAATGTCCCTGAGCATGATTGTTTGCAGACAATAGAAGAGGTCTACTCCAGCCGAACAGATCTGAAGGATGTGCCCCTAGACAATCCAGACTGGGAGCTTTTTACAGACGGAAGCAGCTTTATGAGAAATGGTAAAAGGATGACAGGCTATGCAGTGACCACTCAAGACAAGGTAATTGAGGCGAAGGCCCTGCCAGCAGATGTGTCATCACAGAAAGCTGAGCTGATTGCACTGACAAGGCCCTGGACCTGAGTGAAGGGAAGAAGGTAAATATATGGACCGACTCTAAATATGCGTTTAGTGTCGTCCATGCCCATGGAGCCATCTGGAAAGAAAGAGGACTGCTGAACGCTCAAGGTAATCAAATTAAACACGCTGAACAAATACTTGCCCTCTTGGAGAGCGTTAGAAAACCCACAGAAGTAGCTATTATGCACTGCAGGGGTCACCAGAAAGGGAAAACCACTCCAGAATTGGGAAATCGCTTTGCTGACAAAGCGGCAAAAGGAGTTGCAGAAAAAGGTATCCTTGCAATAATTCCCAAAAAGGAAGTTAACTTATCAGGGATCATCCCAAAGTATGATCAAGCAGATCAGAAGCTTATTAAATCTCTCAAGGCTGAGATCACAGAAGGTGGGTGGGCTGTCACACCAACAAATCAAGTTGTAGTCCCACCCCTGATTCTTCGAGAGCTAGCTCAGAGAGAACATGAAAACACACATTTTGGGACTGAAAACCTTCTAAAACATCTAAAAAAGGTAGTAATAGGAAGAAGAATGACTGAAATTGTACAAACAGTAGTAAGCAAATGTGAAGTTTGCTGCAAAAACAACCCTGATACAAGGAAAAGAGTTGTGTTAGGAGTAACAAAAGCAGGGGATCTTCCTGGAGATTACTGGCAAATAGATTTTGCTGAATTACCACGTAGAGAGGGATACCGGTACATACTGGTATTGGTTGACACTTTTAGTGGATGGCCCGAAGCTTACCCTTGTCGCACTAACACAGCCAAAGAAGTGGTAAAGATTTTGCTCAATCATATAATTCCAAGGTTCGGGGTTCCCCTGGGAATGTCATCGGATAGGGGACCACACTTTGTTGCCACAGTAATTAAAGAAATCAGTCAGATTTTGGGAATTACTTGGGATCTGCATACACCTTATAGACCCCAAGCGAGTGGTAAAGTTGAACGTATGAATGGAACCCTTAAAACACAAATTAGCAAAATTTGTCAAGAAACATCTATGACATGGGTTCAAGCCCTGCCTATAGATTTACTAAGGATCCGCATACAGCCAAAGTGGAGGGATAACATCAGTCCCTATGAAATACTTTATGGTAGGCCATACCAGATTCCACACATTCCAGGGGAAATTCATATAAAAGGGAAACTTGATTTACAGAGATATCTAATGGCTTTAGGTTCCACTTTGCAGAAGCTCCAGAATTACATCGTGCTATCCAGACCCATCGGACTGGACACACCTGCACATCTTTTCCAACCTGGAGACTGGGTTCTATATCAAGTGGTGGGACAATGAACCTCTACAAGCTAAGTGGAAAGGACCATTCCAAGTCCTGCTGACTACCCTCACTGCAGTCAAAGTCTCTGGCAAAGGACCCTGGATCCACTACTCCAGAGTCAAGAAAGCTTCTGCTCCTGAAACAACTGAGAAAACAAAGAGTGATGCAGAAGAGAGCGTGATTTAAATAATGCTTCAGTGCTTAAAGAACTGCTCATAGTAATCATAGTCACAATTCTTCTATATCTACTGTTGTTAAATATTTACTGTTATTAAGTGTATATTATTAATAGATTATTAATCTAGATTATTAATATATAGTAGATATTTAGAATAGAGACTTGACAAGGTAGAAGCCTTGTCAAGCCTCTAAAAGGGGGGAAATGATGCCTTAGGTTTTAACCTCTTATTTTTTTCATCAAGACTGCTCTAAAACTCCATAAATTGTCATCTAGTGTTCTGTTACTGTCATTTAGACGAAACAATTTCTCTCGGGGCTGGAGTTTCAAGGACATACAGTTTTTTCCAAAAGCCCAAAATGTAAACACCCATGGACAGCAGCGAAGAGAAGAAGGGAACAAGCTGGGGATGGGACTTCAAGACCCGAAACTGTAATTGGACAATGGGTTTCTGATATGCAGATGAACCAAAGGTATATCTGTCTCAAAAACACGTGCTAGGGGTCCATTTTTGGGTGTAGTCTCGTAGTCTCTGAGAGACTCTTGCATGGCCCAAAGTGTACCTTGTTTTAATAAATACTTCTTTTATTCTCTTAACTCTGTCCAGCCTCTGTTTCAGGTCAGCCTTTTGTAAGGCATCACAGGGGAGTTCCAAAGACTGTCTGTTGGAAGAATGTTGCCTTTGGCAAGCTGTTCTTCTACTAGAGATTCAAGGGCGCTTAATTTTTCCTTGGAGAGGGGCCACTGTTCCACCTTGATGGGTTTATCAGTTTTCCAAGTCAGGGCTGGGGTGGAGCGCCTCTCAGTGGCCCTGATTAAAAATTTTTGGGAGGAGATGGTATTTCTATTCGAGTTCCCCACTGTGAGAGGAGATCCCTGCCCCAAAAAGTGAAGCCTGATGGTACCACAAAGGGCTTGACGGAGGCTATGTGGCCATCAGGTCCCTCTATGGAGATTGAATTCATGCTCCTCATGGAAGGAGAGGTTCCCCCAATACCAGAAACTGTCCCTACAGAAGGTCTCAGAGCCCAATGCATTGGCCAATCTGCCTTGGAGATGATTGTAACATCCGCTCCGGTGTCTATCATCCCATCTAGATAAGTTGTGGCTTTTCCATTGGTCAATTTGCAGCTAAGAGTTGGCTTGTCTTCTTCAACAACCTCGGCCCAGAAAGAACACGGGGTTCGGTGCAGTCGAGGAAAATCTCTAGGTATCACTATGGCCTGTGCTACCCAAGTCCATTTTGGAAGAAACCAGGGGGTGTTTGTGCAAGTGACTGTGATTTGGAAATTCATTCCGGAGGACACAGTGTGGATTTCAGGTAACACAAACAGTTCTGGTGGTCCTCTCAACGAGTTTCCCACCACTAGAATGTCAGTTCGAGAGTCGATGTTTCCTGAAACTGAAACTGTGATATGATGGAATGTGGGTTTGGTGAAATGGTTTGCAGTGGCACTCACCACGTTCAGACGTGGGGCCCAGGTGTTTGCAGGTGCTGGTGGTTTCGTTGGGGACACGGTGGAAGGGATCGGTGTTGCAGCCTTTAGTTTTGTGTCAGCGTGTGGTGCTGCCCCATGCTCGTTGTCCAGTTTCCCGGCTGCTGAGGAGTTTCTGGACCTGTAAACGGCTTGGAAGAGTTGTTAATTTTTCAGGGTTTGGGACAGTTCTTTGCAAAATGGTGAGGAGACCCACAATTGAAGCATTTGCGGGTGTCCTTATTATTGTCTGCTGTCACAGCGGCACCCACGGTTTTCTTGGGTGCTCCCTTAACTGGAAGTTGTTGGGGGGAAAAGTCTGTTTGTTCAGGTTTTATGTCAGCACAAAGCTCTAGCATTTGAGCAATTGTTGGCTTTGGATTTCGTGGTAAGGTTTGGAGGAGTCTTTTACATTCTATGTTTGCATCTTCCTTAGCTAGTGATCTTATGAACTCTTTCTGCAACTGTGGATCTTCTATTTGTTTCATTACTGCCCCTCTTAATCTTTCCACAAAGTCGACAAAACTCTTGTCAGGCCTTTGCTTGATTGCAGAATAACAATCTGAAGGGGCAGCAGAGGAAGGCAGGCACCATAAAGCTCTTTTTGCTGTATTTTTAATATCAACTAGAACTGCTGGTGGCAAGTTGGTGGCTTGGTCCCTAGGTTTGCTCATGTCTCCTTGGCCACAAAGATGATCAAGGGTTAAATTTGCTGTTTGGTCGTTTACTTTGTAAATTGGTGAAAGTTCTTTTAAGTTTTCCTGCCACAATCTTTCCCAGAGCCAGAATTGAGTTTCATTTAGGATACCAGACATCAGCGTTTTTATATCATGTGGTACTAGGGTTTGAGTTTCGAAAGTCAGGTTTAACAAGTTTTTAAAATATGACGACTCCCACCCGAACTCTTTTGCAATTTTACATATGTCTTTGAGATTTTGAAGGCCCATCGGTTGCCATACCGCGTTCTCTCCTTGAGGGTTGTACTGAACTGGAGCTACAAAAATCTCGGTATTTGTGATTTTCTGACTGGTTTCTTGGTGGCATCTTGATTGACTTCCAGGAAGCATTCCCCCCACCTCCTGCGATAGTTCGGCAGCAGATTGGGGTGGGCTCATGCTACCAGGTATTGCTGAGGCTGGTAGATGTGTGACAACCACTGCTTTGGCAGCGGTGGCGTTAGTTTGAACCGGGGCTCGGAACGGCGGAAGTCCATGTGCGCCCGCCCCTAGGGGCGGGACGGAGGCAGGCTGGACAGAGTTTACTGTGGTTGCTAGGAAACCGCCTGGGGAGTATGTTGAGGGTGCGGTGGGCGTGGCCGTCGGGAAGAGCGGCAGCTGCGGCGGCAGCGGCGCTGGCCCCGGCAGCGGCAGTAGCGGGGGCGGCGGGGCCGGGGCCAGCGCAGGGGCCGGGGCAGCCCCAGCCGGCTGCAGGCACCCGGGCCATGTTGAGGCGGCGGGCGGCGCCGGGGCAGGGGCCAGCTGGGGCGGCGGCGGCACCGTTCCCCCTGGCGGCGCCGCCCCGAGCCTCGGCCAGGCAAGCGGCGCCGGTGCGGCTTGCCCCCCCGCCGGTGCAGCCGGTACCGGGGCTTGTGCCGGCATCAGCCAGGGCCACACGGGCGGCAGTGGCCCGGCTTGCATTCCCATGGCCGCGAACGCCAGCGGCCACGGCGCGGCTACCCCCCCCGCGGCTGCAGGGGGTGGGTTCCCAGCAGTGGGCGTTTGCAGCGCTGACGCCATTGATGGAAGGTCTGCCCCTGTAGGAGGAGGAACGGTAACGAACTGCGAGTGAGGTGGCTCTGTGGGAGGGCTGGGGAAGGCGCCGGGGGCGGGGTTGCCTGGCCAGTCGGCCCCGCCCGCGCCCTGCGGGCTGGGTCCGGCTCCAGGGACCGCATGGCCGGCGCCATCTTGGCCCTTTGTTTCTTTGTCTCCCTGAGGGTTTGAAATTGTGAAAGTTTTGGGTGATGGAGGGGGCCCGAGGGGGGGCGGGGAGGACTCGGCCATGGGTAGGTGAAGCTCGGGGGAGGACCGGGGGGTTTGGGGGGGCTCTTGGAGTTTTTTGACGCTGTTCTTGTCCTCGCTCCGCGTCTTTCCAAGGGGAGGGGAGGAAGGTGGGTTTGGGGGGGGCGGGGCGGGGAGGCACGCGCATTCCGAACTTTTCTCCTTCTCTTCTAAAACTTCACAAATTAAAATGAGCAAGGGAAAATACAATCGTAATGAATTATCTCCTGTTTTTGAAAGACGTGTGAGTCTCTCCCCGACCTGATCCCAGAAATCAAGGGATTTTATGGAAGAGAGAGAAACAGAAGGGTGATAGAGAAACACCAACTTTGTAAAACGCTTCAAGAGCTTTTTGCTGAAAGCTCTATTAGCAGATTTTAAGATGCTTTTAAGTTGGTAATAAACCTCACGTTCAGGACATGATAACGTCTTACCCATCCTGAAAAATTCTCCCTGCCTGGACAATCCCGAAGTGAGACCCCAGCCCAAAATACTACCTGTGTGGACCCTTCACTTAATCCCTTGCTGTTTCCTGGTTTCCTCGGTGACTGCCGTCCAAAGCAGAGCCTTCAGCTGGTCTGAGCCTTCTGTGGTGTCGAAGGTTTTCAGACCCCCTTTGGAAAGTGCTAATAGAACTTAGCACGTCTTCTGGGGAGCAGCTTCCAACGGGTGAACTCCTGTCCACATCGTGGACTGGGACACTCTTCTGGGGCTTGAGTTCTTCTCAAGACCAGACGTTGGGTGCCACTTATAGCTATCTGGTTTTTCTGTCCAGCCCGGCGTTGCCACGACAGATTCCAGCTGGCTATATTTCCAGGAGTGCCCCTATTCCGAGGCACTCTGGCTGCGTCTCGGAGACACTTAGCCAGAGAAACTGCGGCCTGCGGTGTGGTGCAGGAACGATCCAGGTTAGCTATCAGCTGAAGATGAATAACGAGAGGGCCCTTGGAATGCCTTTAATTCCGAGTGGATTTATTGCAAGGTCTTCACACAGAGGAGAGGCAGGGTCCAAGAGCGCGAGGGGCCCTCAGACACGGCCTTAAGAGTTACCATGTATCACCAATCACCAGGGGGTTTGGGGGAGTATAGGGAAGGCCTAAGGGTATTTGGTCCTATGGGATAGGGAAGGAATGGGGCTCAGGAGATAACAGGGAATAGAACAAAGGCTCTTAGGGGGAGGGAGGAGATGATGGACACTAGCAGTGGCTACTTGGGTTTGTCCTGGGTTAAACCATGGTCACTTCACCTTCCAGGGGTTTCCTATCTCCTTGGAACTTTCTCCACCAGTTATCTTTCTCCTTTTCTAAGTCTTCTCCCCCTGGAGTCTCCAAGGACACATCCACAGCAGCTACAGGTGAACACCGAGCCCCGCAGGGGACGAGCCGCGCTGGCAGCCAGGGAAGGGCAGAGGCCCAGCACAAGCAGATGCTGCCAGCTGGGACAGGCCTTTGCACCAGGGCAATGCCCTCCCTTACACAACTGCCTCACCTCTGCAAACTCCCCCGCCCAAGGCCCAGGACATTCACACCCACGCCTGCAGCTTCCCATCCCTTCCCATGGGCCATACCTGGCTCAGCTGCGCTGCCAGCACAGGCAGGGCCATGTCTTACAAGGGGCCATGAACCATCAGAGTCCCCCAGAGTGCCCCGGGATCCACAGTGGGACATCAGACAGTGTAAAACTCCCCCAGGGGAGGTACCTGGGTGTTCACCCAAACCTCAACCTGTATTAACCTACAGAACTTGGAGGCTCCAGGGCTTCCCCAACCCCCAGGGACCCAACCTGGGACCATCATTTAGACCAAGGACAGGGACATTGGAACCATCAACACCAAAAGTTTTATAGCCCCATCCAGGGCTGGTGAATGTGTATCTTTATACTCTTACACTTTCTTTTCACTTCTACATTTTCCAAAGTGTAACTTCTATGCTTTCAATATGGGAACCAAAAGGGCTCCAAACCCTCTTTAAAAAACAACCAAATGGTTCTAAAATAAAGCCTACATAGATAGATTTAAAAACACAGATCAATCACTGTCGATTCACTCTAATCTATCGCAAGGGATCTATTAACAACAACCTGAGCTGCCCTAACCTTCAGGGGTGGAACAGAACAGGAGCCGGACATTGAGGAAGCTTCTGGAAGCTGCTGACAAAAGCCACCCTGGGAGCCCCTGATACCAAAACCTGGCCACGTAAACCCAATACACTGGATATAAATATGAATCACCCAGAACAGGGATCACCAGGACTCTGCCCAATATGGGTCACTGGGGATCATCCAACATGGTTCCTCCCATAGGGGATGGAGCGGGAGCAGCACACAAAGCTCTTCCTGCGCTTGGGGCACTCACAGGGCTTTCCTTAGTGGTGCCTCCTTTGTTGTTGGGTCACGGTAGAGCTGTGGGAGAATCTCTTCCCACATTGGGGACACTCGTAGGGCCTCTCCCCAGTGGGGATGCGCTGGTGCTCGACAAGGGTGAAGTTGTGTTTAAAGCCCTTCCCACAGTCAGGGCACTGGAAGGGCCTCTCCTCTCTGTGAATCCGCTGATGCACGAGCAGAGTGGTGCTGGTCTGAAACCTCTTCCCACACTCATGACACTCGTAGGGCCTCTCCCCAGTGTGTATGAGTTGATGTGCCCTTAGGCCAGAGCTCTGCTGGAAGCTCTTCCCACATTCCCCACACTCATGGGGCCGTTCTCCAGTGTGGATCACCTGGTGCTTGTTTAGGCTGGAGCTCTCACTGAAGCTCTTCCCACATTCCAAGCACTAGTAGGGCTTTTCCCCAGTGTGGATTCTCAGGTGGTCCATCAGTTTGGAGCTGATTCTGAAGCTCTTCCCACATTCCCCACACTCATAGGGCCGTTGTCCAGTGTGGATCATCTGGTGCCGGCTCAGGTTAGACCTGTAGTTGAAGGCCTTCCCACATTCCAGACACTTGTGTGGTTTTTCCCTGACCTGAAGTTTCTTCACCAGCTCTGAGCTCTGCCTGGATCTCCGGCCACCTTCCTGGCACATGGAGGGTCTTTCCTTCTCACAGCTCCCTGGGCTGGGTTTGCAGCCCCTCCTTGTGCAGGATCTCTAGGGCTTTTCCTCCTCCCCATTGTGTTCCTGTGCCCTGGAGTTGCTAAAAACGGCCTCTTCCACAAGATTCTTCCTCAAAGCCTCCTTCTCCATCCAGCCAAGGCTTGGGATTATTAAATCCTGCTTTGGGGGGAAAACAAAGGGTGAGTGTGTTGGGCTGGGGGCTCCTCCTGCCCAACTCCATCTCCAGAAGTCACCAGGTATCTTGTGTCCAATAAAACCTCCAACATATTAAGATCCAGCAAAAAAAAGCTCAAATACCAAGACACAGTCCCAAGAGACGCAAAACTTTGATACTCAGGCAAAGACCCCTCCAAAATACTAAGATTCACCCTCCTGCAGAAACCAAATCACCAACATTTAGCTGAATAAACCTCAGAAAGAACAAGATTCATCTCTCCCCCCACACGGCCCCCCAGAAATAAAGATTCAGCCCAATAGATCCACATTCAAAACAAAAGCTCCAAGATTCAGCGAAAAAAAAAATTCCCCAGAGTTCCCCCTCTCTGCTTTCTCTGCTTTGGGCTCCTGGTCCTTCCTCCTCTCTGGGCTTCTGGGGGTCCCACGTGTTTTAGGGTCCCCCCTATCCGGGCTTCCTGCCTTCTCTGGGCTACAGGGGGTCCCGGGAATCCCAGGGGTCCCCCCTTTCCAGGCTCCCCACTTCGGTGTCCAAGGGGTCCCTGGTTCCCCCGCTCTCCATCCTCCCCCTCCCTTCAGCCTGCCGGGGCTCCCCCAGCTCCGGGATCGCCCCTTCCTGCTCTTCCCAATCCCTGGCTCTCGGGCGTCTCCCACACCCGACTCTCCCAAAACCGGTGTCCCCCTCATGCCCCGCCGGCACCGGGCGATTGCCACGTGGATCCTGAGCCTGACCCAGGGAGACCAACCCTCATGCAGGGGGAGACCCCGCATCCCCCGCCCACGGCCAGGGCTCTGCCGGGACCCGCCAGAGGGAACCCCCCAGAAAACCCTCCCAGGGACCGCCCAAGATATTTGGGGCGAGCTCCCCCTCCCCGGTCACCTGAGGAATGCGGGCTTGGGGCAATGCTCCCGGGGCGGGGGGGCTGCAGATACAGGGAGCGATGGATGCACGTGGGGCCTTCTCTTCCTCCTCCTGTTCCTGCTCCCGCCCCTCCTCTATCCCTCCTCTTCCTTCTGTTTCCCTTCAATTTCCTCCTTCTCTTGCTTCCGCCCGTTCTCTCGCTCCTCCTTCATCCCTCCTCCTCCATCCCTGCTCCTCCTCCCCCAGGTCCATCGTCCACCCTTGGTCCCCGTGCCCCAAAACCCATCGCATCCCGCGGGAGGAGCAGCGATGGAGCTGGGGCTGCTCGGGCTGCGGCAGCGCTGGGCTCTTGGCTGCTCCCATCCCCGGTGGGGGAATCCGAGAAGGGAAAAAGAGGGAAAATTATTGTGTGGAGAAAAAAATGTGGGCGTTGTGGTCACTCTTCCCTGTGGGGCGCCGCTCCAATATCAGAGCCAGATGTGTCCCCCCTCTCCCAATCACTCATCCCTCAGGATTGGAGGGTCCCCCAGACCTCCTCAGTAACGGGATTGCACCAAGCTCTTCATCCCAACACGTGGCTGTCTCATTGCAGACCCATCCCAGCCTTCCGACCTGTCCCAAACACAGCCGAGTTCTTAAGGGGGCAGAGCCGCAGCTGGGTGCATTGGTGGCTGCAGGGGATCCTTTATCCCCCGTGCAGCTCCAAGCTCCTGAGGGCAAAGTCCTGGTTTCTGGGGCTGTCCCCCCTCCCCAAATGTGTCCGGTTTAATACCCAAGTGCGGCAGCCCCGTGCCCTGTGGCAGCAGCCGTTGCCGGGACACAGCCCCGGGAGCTGCGCTACTGCCCGGCGGTGCCCGGGAGGGACTGGGGGCAGAGGAGATCATAAGGAACCCCTCACAGCCCTTGCTGCGAACGAAAGGTGTTTTAGTGCCTGGGATCGATTTTCCAGGGTTTTTGGGCTCCGTGGGGCGAGGCGGCGGCAGCAGGACTCGCGGGGACGGAGCCGTGGGTGCGGCCGGGGTTGAAAAGTGCGCGGCGGCCCCAGCGCGGTGCGTGAGGGCTGAGCGGAGCTGCGTGGGAACAACCCCCGGAGCCCCCCCCGGTGCCTGAGGGCTGAGTGGAGGTGGCTGCGAACACCCCGCTCGTCTCCGCCGCTCGAAGCCGCTTCCCCGGCTCCGGCTGCCGCCGCCGCTCGGCCCCGGCGCCGTCCCTCGCTGCGGCTCCTACAGCGTCACTGGGCTCCAGGAACCTGTCGGTTCAGTTTTTTAGTCTCTTTTACTCTATTCACTGTATTTTATTTTATTCACCTCCCGCTCGTCCCTCCGTGCATCTCCTGCAGATGCGGGCATGGGAGACGTCCTTGGTGCGGCTCTTTGTTTGCATTTTATTATCTTCTCTGTATTTTCTGTCGTTCCCACCTCGCCGGTCCCGCGCAGTGGCTCCTTCATGGACCCGGGGCGGCACAAACCCCTCGGGGCGGCTCCAACAGGGCCCCGCCCGCCGCCGCTCCACGAGGCCTCCCCGAGGCTCCTGCCAGGCATCGGACACTGCAGGCGGCCCCGGCCTCTTCTTGTTCTTCTTGCTCCGGACAGGACTCAGCCCCTGCCGCCGCCCGGCTCCTTCTGCCGCTCCTGCCTGTGTTGCCCTTTGCTATGAAGGCAGGCGACCTGGTTCAAGAACGACAGCACGGCAGCCCGGCCTCACCCGAGCCACTCGGTCCACGACACACAGACACCAATGTGGTGGATGGTCAAATGGCCTTTATTATCTTATCTCATGAGGTTAAATAGTGTAGGGGGCTTCACTACGTCAGAAAGGGGATGGTGGGATAGCTAGGGTTAGTAAGGAGTGGAAAACTACTGGGGTTAGGAGGTGTTGCATACTTCGGGTGATCTCTTATCATGCAGGAATGAAGGGAGGGAGATTCCATGCTGCCCTTTGCTTTCCGTCACATCGCAAGATCTTCCGTCCGCCTGTCCCTATCTACCACACTTCCCCCCCCTTTTTTCACAGATGAATGAGGTAGTCATAGATACATGTATCGAAGTGAGGTATGAGGTAGTAACTTGACAAGGGAAAAGGGGTTTGGTATACCTGAGTAGATTTCGCAAGGCAAGTTAGAAAAGTCTTACGATTGGCAGTGTTTACAGTTTGGATTACAGCATTTGTTGATGTTCTAAAAACAGAATGTTGGCTTGTTCCAGACGGGTCTGGATAAAAGAGACTAGTTTGTTTAGCAGGCATGGTCCAAAGGTAAAAACTAAAAGCAACATTGCCAATGGACCTATCAAGGCGGAAATTAGTGTGGTGAGCCATGATGATTGATTGAACCAGGACTCCAACCAGCTCTGTTGGGCTTCTCTGTCTTTCTGTCTCCGAGCTAGCCTATCTCGGAGCTCTGCCATGGAGTCTCTGACGACTCCTGTGTGGTCTGCATAAAAGCAGCATTCCTCTTTCAAGGCGGCACACAAGCCTCCTTGTTGCATGAACAAGAGGTCTAATCCTCGCCTGTTCTGCAAGACCACTTCTGAGAGTGAGGAAACTGATTTCTCTAGAAAGGAGATGGATTTCTCGATCCTCTGCAAGTCCTCATCAATGGTCATTTGTAGCTGAGATAGTCCTTGGTGTCGGGTCGCAAGAGCTGAGACACCCGTGGCCGTTCCAGCTGCTCCCAGGCCGAGCAGCATTGCAATAGTTACACCTGTTATCAGTGCTCTTTTGTGGAGCCGGTCGGGTTTCTCAAAGAGGTGGTACATCTCTTCGTCTGTATGGTACAGGACCCTAGGAACAATTAGAACTTGGACTCAAAAGTCAGTGGAATCATTGAATTTTGCAAGAGACACACAAGGACTCACTCCAGATCGCTGACAAACCCACATCCCAGATGCGGATGGAACCACCCACTTATTCTTTCTGTTGGGCTTGACAACTTTGGTGCAGATGTTGCCTTTCTTTGCTAAGGTTGCATTGCCAAAACATCTGCCCCGACCTGTGACTTGACTCAGGGTGGTTCCTCTGCGGGGAGTATCCCACCTGCACTGGTGAGGGGAGTCAGCTGTGGAGTAACTGAAGGGGATATTTAAAGCAACTCCTTCGTAGAAGGGGGGTTTGACATCATAGCAAAGCCAGCAGGAATCAGTTAGGTTCGGGTTGGATTCGTTCAGGGAAAGAAAGGTAGCTTCTAACGTACGAAAGACTGGGTCAGAGTCAGACTTGGCTGAACTACTTATCTGGGAGGCATCTGCATGACCGATCAGGGTATCAGTGACTTTTGTGGGCAAGGCTCTGGAGTGGGTTGTGTTTTTCCCTTTTAGTACATCTTTAATAACTTTGTTTGGCCCAACCGCCCGGGATGCAGGGGGTTGGAGCTTGATAATTCGCACATTCACCCACTCTTTTGACCCTTGAATGACTACTGTCCACGTCCTGCCTGTGGCCCAACTAGGGTGATTTGGCTGCAAAACGGTCATGTTATAGTCAGTGCACCACCGAGATTTAGGGATTTTATGATAGTTTCGATAGTATTTTTCCTGAAGGACGACAGGTTGTTTACAACAGGTTGGAGCCCAGGTGAACTGTAAAAATTCATCAGGCTTTTGAGGTTCCCACCCAGGTCTTGATGATCCAGCATTTGTAACAATGGTTTCACAGCCCCAGTACCCACAATATCCCCACCCCGGATAATTGCATTACTTCTTCCCTGGGTTTGAGGCTGGGCACCAATAGGATAGATGCATACTTGTAACATGAGGGGAATAAGGGTCTATTTTTGGTTTTCCAGGGAACAGATTAGAAATGCATATCACAAAGGATGGGGCATTCGGTGTGGTGGTTTCTTTGAGCACCTTGTCATTTGACAGGTGTTGCATGACCCACCTGAATGGCTGATGAGAGTAATGGTTTGGACTGGCTTGTCCTCTGGTAACAAGCCCCAACAGCAAAATCACACAAAAACACTGTTGACGTCTGGGTTTCACCGGTACAGAACTCTTGGGTGCTGCTTGACGGCTTGGAGGTCTGTCATTTTCCTCTGGAACAGGGGTATACGCTTTACAGGGGTGTCCCACGAGCATGTCCTGCAAACAGAAACTCACAGTTTTCATTAGTCTCATTCTGCTCATTCTGAAGGTCTGGCTTTACTGACTTCAGTGGACACCACTTGATTTTTCCTTCCTTTTTGATAGCTGCGTACCCTCGCCCTGTGAGTACCAGTCTCCAGCCCCGTTCCCATTCGCCTAGTTCATTTTTAATTATGACTTGTGGGCCCTCCTCTAATGCTCGGGTGGCCCAGTGTTTTTGAGCGGGACAGTTTGTTTCATCCCCCCTAGAGAATTGGTTCAGTGCTAGCAAGGCGGTTGCTAGTATACGTGCTTGGTCCCCTGAGGGAATGGAATTTTCAAAGCCTTCAGGGTCTGATTTGCTCGCTCAACAATGGCCTGCCCAGTGCTGTTATATGGGATACCTTGCACTAGAGTGATGCCCCATTTCGAGGTGAATTCCTGCACTGGTTTGGAGATAAAATTGGAACCGTTGTCAGTTTTAATCTGTTTGGGGATGCCAAGCCATGCCATGGCTGTCAGCCAGTGCTGAATTGTGGCTCTAGAGTTAGTTTTGGGGTGCTGCGTGGCCACAATCACTCCGCTGTAAGTGTCCACTGTCACTGCAAGCCATGCCCAAGGCTTCAGCAGTTGACATAAAGTGAAGTCTGACTGCCAGATTTCTGAGGGCTTGAGACCTCTTGGGTTGATCCCACTGGACCATAGGGGTAACTTCTGGCAATGAGGGCAGGTGGCCACTACATGTTTTGCGTCTGCTGCCGAGATCCCGCATCTCTTCGCCAATGCCTTGGCTCCGATGTGGAGTGACTCATGTAATTGACGAGCTTTTTGCAGTGTCCACACTCCCTTTGCTGCGGCGTCCGCCTTGTCGTTGCCGGTCTGGAAGTAACCTTTAACTGGGTTGTGGCTGTTGATGTGGATGACAGACACGGTGCCCTGTCGTGAGGAGAGTGCTTCTTCCAGCATTAGAGCTGCTGCAGATGCTGACACACCTGGTCCTGACATGGCCAGGCAGAGCCTTGCCACGAATATAGAGTCTGTTACGATGTTGAGGTGTTCTTCTTGGAAGAGTCCACATGCCAAGACCACTGCTGTTGCCTCCAGCTGTTGCACTGACAGTGTGGGGTCACGTGCTTTGATGCCACTGTTCTCCTGTCTGCCACACTGCCGCTGCGGTAGAAGTTGTGGAGGAAGCATCTGTGAAGACCGTCGGTCCTGGCAGCTGTTGGTCCGCGACCTTTGGCGGCACGTCTATGTCCACAATGGTCAGTAGCTGGGTCCAAGGTGGTTTGGCGGAGTAGGAGATTTCTCCTGCGAAGCCTGTGAGAGCAAGGGCTAGGTGCTCCTGTGTCGTGGTTGATTCTGTGATTGGCTGCTTGCGGAAGGGAAGGTGTATTCTCGTCGGCTTGGTTCCCAGGTGTCTCAAGGCAAGTTTTCTGCCCTTCGTGATGAGGTTGGCGATGCATTTGATTCCTGGGGAGAATGCACGAGCCGGTTTTCCAAGGACTATCCACTGGATCGGCCGGGACTTCTCTGAAGGCCCTTGGGCTAGTGCTCCCACTCCTCCCTTCGGTGTAAAGTGGACGTATAAATCAAGCGGCATGCTTGGGTTCCACCTGGCAAGGGTGCTGGTGGACATCTGATGCTCGATGAAGTCAAGAGAGCTCGCTGCTTGCGGCGTTAGTTGTTTGGGTTCCCAAGGGTGCTTGCCTTTCAGGAGCTCATGTAAGGGGTCCATGATCTCAGGAGGAATCAGGACGATGTTATGGAGCCACTGCAGGGATCCCACAAGGCGCTGCATGTCATGGAGCGTCTTGATGTCTTGGCGGACCTTCACCTTGGGGGGTGTCACGTAGGAGCTTGTGATTCCTACTCCCAGGAAGGTCACGCAGGGTCCTTTCTTGATCTTCGCGCTCATGATCTCGAAGCCGTTTGCTTGGAGAGTCTCCGTGATTGTGGACACTAAGTGATCCACTTGGCTTGTTGATGGTGCAGCGACGAGGATATCATCCATGTATTGGATGATGGTTGCAGCGGGATAGGAGTGTCGGACTGGCATCAGTGCTTTGTCCACGGTGATCTGGCATATGGAGGGATTGTCCACGAACCCTTGAGGCAATACTTTCCATTGAAAGCGAAGGTTGGGTTTATTGCCATTTGGGAACATGAAAAAGCAAAACGTTCTTTGTCTTCAGGGTGCAGAGTATTGAAAAGAAACAGTCTTTAATGTCCAGCACAGCGCATGGCTGGCCTTCGGGGATAGCTGAGTTCATGGGCAGCAGTGTCTGAACTGGGCCCATGGGTCTGGCTGTCTTATTTACTTCTCTCAGGTCATGGATGAGGCGGTAACTTTCTCCAGACTTTTTGGGGATTACAAATACAGGGGTGTTCCACGGGCTGATGGAGGGTTCTATATGACCCTTTTGTAGTTCACGGTCAACCAGTTCCAGCAAAGCTGCCATTCGAGGCTCTGACAGGGGCCACTGCTCCACGTATACAATTTCTGATGATTTCCAAGTCAATTTAATTGGCAGCGGTGGATGAACTGCAGTGGCCCTCATGGTAAATTTGTCATCCTGACTCCTAACAGAGCAAGGATGTCCCTTCCTATCAAAGGTGGAGAGTTCTGTAGAATGTAGGGGTAGATTGCCACTGTCTGTTCTGGTCCCTTTTTTGTGTGAAGTGTTATAGCTACCAACTGGGTGCTTTTCCATGCCCGGGATGGCCCTCCCACACCATTCACTGTGGGGACTTCTGTAAATTGCCAATGTTGTGGCCAATGTGCTTGGGGAATAATTGTACAATCTGAACCCGTGTCTGCCCAAAACTGAAGCCCTATGACGTGGGGATCCTGACTGCCATAGAGGCGGCATGTCCCCCACACTATTAGGGGTTCTTTCCCTACTTTCATGGCCAGGGCCACCCAGGGGTTCCACTCTGGGGCGCCCCCTGCTGGCCATGTGGCACAAGTGCGGCTTGTGGCTGTAGTGGGTGCAATGGTGCTGCTGGCGGTGCTGTGAAACTCTGCATTTGCACCGTTTGTGTGGGTGCAAGACTGGCTGTCTCCTGTGGGGGCATAGCGAATGAGGACCCTCCACCCCACTGGGGGTTGGCATAGATGGGCTGCCTTGCATTCGCAGCGGGAGGAGGCTGGGTGCGGCCCACATGCCCCCTCCCCCTCCCGTTTCCCCGGGGTCGGGATCTGCATTCCTTAGCGAGGTGTCCCTTCTTCCCGCAGCCCCAACAGGGCCCTCTCACGCGCGCTTGAGATGGAGGCCCCGCCGGGGGAGGCTGGGATTTATGGGGACAGCCTGTTGTGATGTGGCCTGCCTGTCCACATTTGAAGCACGCCATTGCACTACTTAGATCACGTACAACAGCCTGAAAAGGGGTTAGCTGTTCTTCCCTAACTACATGTTTGATCATATCAGCCAGGCTGGCTCCAATTGGAACGGAGCGCAAGATTTCTTTGGTAATAGTGTTACTTTGCTGCCGCAAGCAGTCTGCTAGAACGGGTCCTTTTGCCGCCGCAGGCAGGGTAGAGGCGTCTACTGCTGCCTGTAGGTGGTCTACAAACTTTGTGAAGCTTTCACTCTCTGTTTGCTTTATGGTGGACCACGGTGAAGGCTTAGCTACCACACGAGATGCGGCACGAATGGCTTCTCTGGCAGCTCGGGTTGTGGCCCTGACTTCCTCAGCTTGCAATTGTGCAGCTTGCTGCTGAGGTGTAATCATCTCATCATGTTTCCCTGTCAGCCTGGACAAGCTCGAGCCATGCAGTGGTTGCCCCGCCCCAGAGGACTGGGCTAATAGGTTCATACAATTGTCTCTCCATTCCTGTTTAAAAACAATCATTCCTGCCCCATCAAAAATCATGCGACCTATTTGTATAATGTCAAAGGGGAGCAGGTTATCATTGCAAAAAAGACCATCTATGAGAGTAGAAACAATGATAGAATCCATCCCCTTTTCTGAGATTGTTTTGACAATCGTTTGTATATCTTTGGGGTTTACCGGGTTATAAATTTGTTGCTGGTTTCCGTCTTGCCCAGTGACTCTCACCGGGAAAGCATGGACTGTAGCCGAGGGCACCCATTCTGCACAAGCTATTTTTATCTTTCCCCAGTCGGTGAATTTGTATTGTGATTGCTTTCCAGCATAATTTAAAACTTTATTCGTTTTCATTTCGAATCGTGATAGCTCTGCTTCTTCCAACTCTGTGTCCCCGTCAGTTTCCGATAACTCAGTAAAGCTAGCGGAGCTGTTGTCGGACTCAGAGCCGGAAGTCAACTGCCAGAGCACTTCCGGGACTCCGTGCCTTTTCTTGTGGCTCCGACCCCGCTCCTCCCCCCGGGGGTGGTGCCGGTCCCACCCCCTGGGCTTGCCCTTCCTCCCGCAAGGGGAGGGCTCTCCTTTAAATGATAATGGCATTGAGCACAGCTCTTGACTGGGCATGCGCTCTCTGCCGCTCTCCCGTGCCCGCGCGTTTGCAGCTCCCTCTTCCCGCGCATGCACAGCAGCGAACACTCACAATCGTTGCTCATTCCCGCCGCTGAAACCCTGGCCCCGCCCATCTCCTTGGTCGCCCGTGCCATTTTGAACTGCATAGGGCGGGTGTCACGATCCGCTCGTAGGAGCGGGGGTCGTGATGGTTCGTTACTTTGAATCTCAGAGTGCAAAAGAAAACAGGGACAAGTATTTTTGCTTAAATCAAAATCAAAAGCACTTTATTGAGTGCCAACAACACGCTTATGCGATAGAGGAGAGAGAGAGAGAAGAAAGAAAGAGAGGGGAAAGGGGGGGCATAGCTACCACGGCACGACGAAGTCCTCGTTGTCCGGATCCGATGGATTCGTCTCGTCCGTAGGGAGATCTCGTAGGGGTACTTTTTGAGAGTCTCTTTATAGTCTTTTCGAAAGCGAGGGGCAGGTAACCAAGAGATGAGGCAATCCCTCCAGAGACGAGGGGCAAGTAGCCAGCAGGTGGGGAAATAGGGCCCATTGTTTTAGGGTACAGGTACAGCGGTACTAGACAGATTGTTCTTGTGCAGTCCTTTCCGCCCCGTTAGCCGAGCGGCACGGTTCTCTGCAGCACAGCTCAGCAGCACAGCTCTGCAGCACACCCAGGCACCTGGCAGGCATCCCACCAAGATCTGGCTGGACCTCATTGTGCAAAAGTCCTTTTCCCCCTCTTAGGGTCTCTGGGTTTTCGGCCTCTGCTTCTGTCGATGGTCGTGAGGCAGGTAGGGATTTCCGTCCAGACTCTTACACCACCCCGTGGCTCACGATCGTCGTCAGGAACCTGTAGCGTTGTCACGATGCCTTGTGGAGTCTGTAGTGTTGTCACGGTGTCTTCAGGACTCTGTAGTGTTGTCACGATGTCTTCAGGACTCTGTAGTGTTGTCACGATGTCTTCAGGACTCGTCCGTGCCAGTAGCATACCCCGGAAAACAGAGACAAAAGAGAAAGAGAGAAGGGAAACAAAAAAGGGAAAAGAAAGCAAAAGAATAAGCAAATTTAATCACATAAAATTTTGTTTAAATTTCAACAGGGCAACAATTGTCTTATTATAGTAAAATTTCATTAATAATTATTCAAATAAAGCAGTTTAATTTCTTATTGTAACTTAAAATCATATTAATCAACAGGGCAACAATTGCCTTATTATAATAAAATTTCATTAATAATTATTCAAATCATTATACTTTAGGATTACATTAATACATTGTTACACCTTAAAATTACATTAATTGATTGAATCACAAAACAATAAAAATACCTTAATATTTCATTAATAATTGTTTAGATTACAATAAGCAGTAAAGTATTTATCCAATTTCTTATTACACCTTAGCTCGCCTTGCATCAATAATGTCAGGGGTGTCCACAGAGGATGAAACATCAACCAGATTATGCATATTCATTATGGATGTCAAGTATGCTACTCGTTTCATCATTCTCCAGTTCAGGATATACAAAATTGCCGATAAAACAAAACCTACTAAAACTAAAATCAAGAGAACAATGATGGGATGACACAATTTATTCAGGACCCCTGTGGCAGTAGGTGACCACCCAAAAAGGGTATCCCACCAACTGTGGTCAGCATCCTTTCTTACCCTTTCCAGAACACGATGTATTTTGTTTACATTGTGATGAACAGTTACCAAGGTTTTCTGTCCGTTCTTCTTGATCTTCTCCAAAATTTCGATTAAATCCTGATGAAGCAACAATTGCTTTACCAAGGTAAGGTTCATCCCAATGCGGGTAGGCACAACTTGGTGTATCAGCGAGTAATTGGATTGCAAAAGGTGATAAGAAGTAACTGGAGCTGAATAAGAAAAATCACATCCTATGATTTTAGTAAAATTACAAACACAAAAATTCGAATGATTTTTAGTGTCCATCACCAAATTTTCTACAACTATTTGATCACAAGCAGTTCTCAAGCATGCACATCCATTGCCTATATGCACAAGCACTGTTTCAGGATTTTCTTTAAGATGAATTTCAAAATGACAGATATTCTGCTCCGTGTCAAAGCAAATGTCCTGAGCTCTGATTGCATTACTTTTGCAAATGAACCCTAGTTGTTCCCGGACAACACAAGTTTCTAAATCCACAGTTTGCCATTTTTTATCAATTTGACAGGTCCATTGCTTATGCTCAAAAGGATAAAGAAAAGTTCCACCCCAATTCAGCCCCAATGCAATGATAGGGAATATTGAATGCACTGAAGCATTACATACGGTTAACATTCACTGAGTTAATATGTTTGATAACAACCACTGGTGGGTTAATGACAACTGCAGTGGTCGTTGTAATTTGGTTAAATCTCTACTTGTGACAGCCAATTTATTCTTTAGTACTTCTGAATCAATGCTATTCAAGATTCCCAATCCTGTTTCCACAACACCGGTTATGTCTCTTTGTGTTAAAAGATGAACAAGTTGGCTGAATTTCTGTGCATTAGCAATTTAACTTGTTTGAGAGACCATACCTGGTCCTGATTATATTTGATCCAATTTCAAAAATTTTCAGGCTTAGCATAACCGATGGTTGGGTGATAGGTATTACAACATCAACTTCAAGTCCCTCCCCCCCAGTATCTTGTATTGTTTTTACCACACATAATTTTATGGGAAAATTGTACAACAGCTAAGTTTAACAAAAAGTTCAGCAATCATCACCTCGTGTTACCATAAAGGGAGGGAAAAAGCATTATTCTTGTCATCCAGCACAAGGGGGGTGTTTATACCATAATATGTAGCTACTGCACTCAGTATGGGCTTTGCTATGGCATTTATTTTAAATCTATAAATTCTTCATGTCCCTCGGAGTTCCCCTGTGAAAAGTAAACACAACAGAGCCTGCCACCAAGGGGCAGAAAAGGTTAAAATGATGGAATTATCCAGCGTGTATTTGTCCGATGCTCCTTTCCTAGGGCATCAGAGGCTGTCCATGCCTTTTGCTGCCAAAAAGAAAGCCACTCAGTCCATTCCTGAAACACAGCATAGAAATAAGTATAGATACAAACAAGAAAGATATTCTGTACTTCACATTGGAGAACACTCCAAACAGCTATCAGCTCGCCAACTTGGGCACTGCCTTCCCCCTCTGTTTCACCGGAGGAAGTGTGGAGGGCTACCTTAATAACTGAGGCAGGTTTGTCTTGGCTGCTACTGAAGCCTTCTTGTATTGCCAGGTTTTTTACAGCTCCTTCAGTTATTGAGAAAGTGTTACAATAATGTTCAATCTGAGCATCCCACTTTCTAACTAAGGCCCTCTGGACCACCCCGTCAGATTGGGGGATCCCGGTAGAAGCTGCCCTAATAACTTTAAAAGGGCAACTCAAAACAATTGGTTGTGGTTGTGTAATTTTCTCCACTTCTATCAGAGCTAAGCTGACCACAAACAGCCCCTTTTCCCAGATAGTGTGTCTTTTTTCAGCATCTCTGAAGCCATGGGAATAAATACCAACAGGCCTTGTTGGGCCCTCAGGGCCCCGCTGCCAGATGTGTACTGACAGCCCTGAGGAAGCAAATCTCCATTCCACTTGGAAAGGATCTGTAGGGTGAATAGGGCCTAGGGCTTGGTGAGCTGTTGCTTCAAAAATCAGCAATTGTAAGGCTTCTTCTTGAGAAGCATCCCATTCCCATCTCACCCCTTTTCTCAGCAATTTATAAAGAGGTCTGACAATTATGGAAAAATCAGGGATGCGTTTTCTCCAGAACACCAATAACCCTAAAGCATGTTGGAGATCTTTCCTAAATTCAGGCATTTTAATCTGATCTAAAAAGTTTAGGGTATCAGGTGGGATATCCTTCCACCAAATTCCCAAAAACCAGTTTACCTGGTTTTGAGGACAAAGTTGTTTTGGCTCTTTGCCTGGACTTTGAAGGAAAGGTTGTTTTGGCTCACTTCCCAGGCTCTGAGGGAGGGGTTGCTTTGGCTCACTGCCCAGACTTAGAGAAAGCAAGGGGGGTCCACTATTGTCTGGGTTTTCACTATGAGGGACCCCAATGTCCCTGCTAGCCAGTGTTTGCTCTGATTTCTCTTGTGGGGTTTTTACAGGTCCACATTTTCTATTGTAATTAATCAGATCTTCTGCAGCCTCACAACATGTATAAACTTTGCGATCACTGGCAGGTGAATTCAAGTGTGAACCCAACGGCTGAGAAGGTGTAGAATTTGGGGCATTCCCAGGATCAGTAGATCCGGTTCGATCTGTTGGGTTTTCAAGGAATTTTTCCAGTTTCTCTACGGGACCCACAACTGCTATAGTTTTCTGTAAGACAATTGCTGTGGGTTTGAGTGATTCTGGGGGACCCCGAATTAAAGGGGTCTTCATTTCAGGTTTCACAGGCAGTTGCACAGGGGATTCATATTCAGGAATCAACTTCTTTTCATGTATCATTTGCAGACAAGCGGCTTTGTGGACGCTTTCTGGAAGTTGATCAGGGGTACTAACAATAGCTAAAGGGTCTCCGCTTTCTGGAGGATTGAGTCCCCCAGCTTGGAAAGTTGCATGCTGAGTTGGGGACGAGGTGTTATGTTTGTCTCCTGTTGTTAAGAAAACATCATGTCCCCAGTATCCACTGGCCTCCTGTTCAGTTAAATGAATTTGGTCTCCTGCGGTGAGTGACACTTGGGAGACATATTGTGTTTTAATTAAAGGTGTCATAGGAGGACAGCAGTTTTCCCCACAATTTTTGACTTGCTTTAATTCTTTGTGGGGGTAAAGTGATTCCTTTTCCTTTGTGTCTTGTGGTGGATCGGTGTTCCTTGAGTTTTTAAGACATTTTTCTCTCAAGAGATCTTGTAACAAGAGAATATAATTCTCTTTTTCCTCTAATTGTTTCTGTAAAATTTCTACTAAGTTTTGCAGGGAGTCTATTATTGTTTCCTGTTCACTGCACCGCTTAAAGCGGTGATCTATAGCTGATGTAAGGCATGCTCCTAGGACAGAGCAAATTACAGCTTTATCTCGGCCAATTTTGAATTTTGACCCATGCTGTAAAGAGTGAATTCTATCAATCACATTTTCTAAATTAAACCAGTTGTTTTGTGCCCACTCTTCCCCTCCTGGAGAGGGTCGGGCATTGTGTTTTGCTAACAAAGCATAAAATGCAGCTGTATGTTTTGTTTTAGTGTTTGAGGTCATGTTTTCGAAGGGATAATGAAAACCGCTTTAGGGAGGTAAAACTTAGTTGCATCCACAGTCCCGAGAGCCGGGCTGTGTTCCCCTTCTCTTCCCTAAAGTGGCGAAGAGACTGAGTCTACTGGAGGCTCTGTTTAGTTACAATCCGTTGCCTCTCCTAACACCCAGCAGACTAACTCCTTACACATCCACCTTAAAAAGAAACACAACACTCCCCCTTTTGCACCAAGAGATTCTTTTGTGAAATTCTGAAGACAGAACCCTCAACAGAGTATAGGGGTGCTTTTCACCTAGGCATGTGCAGTTTGCGGGAAATTCGAGATGCCCCCCTTGCTTTCTAGACACCGCTCACCCTTTCGGAGTGTCGGGCTAGGTGCGGCTGGAGCAAAACATCCTTCCCCTGTTACAAACTACACAAAACCTTGCAGCCCCTTCTGCCTCAGAATCCTGTCCGTGACGCCAATTGATGTCACGATCCGCTCGTAGGAGCGGGGGTCGTGATGGTTCGTTACTTTGAATCTCAGAGTGCAAAAGAAAACAGGGACAAGTATTTTTGCTTAAATCAAAATCAAAAGCACTTTATTGAGTGCCAACAACACGCTTATGCGATAGAGGAGAGAGAGAGAGAAGAAAGAAAGAGAGGGGAAAGGGGGGGCATAGCTACCACGGCACGACGAAGTCCTCGTTGTCCGGATCCGATGGATTCGTCTCGTCCGTAGGGAGATCTCGTAGGGATACTTTTTGAGAGTCTATAGTCTTTTCGAAAGCGAGGGGCAGGTAACCAAGAGATGAGGCAATCCCTCCAGAGACGAGGGGCAAGTAGCCAGCAGGTGGGGAAATAGGGCCCATTGTTTTAGGGTACAGGTACAGCGGTACTAGACAGATTGTTCTTGTGCAGTCCTTTCCGCCCCGTTAGCCGAGCGGCACGGTTCTCTCAGCAGCACAGCTCTGCAGCACACCCAGGCACCTGGCAGGCATCCCACCAAGATCTGGCTGGACCTCATTGTGCAAAAGTCCTTTTCCCCCTCTTAGGGTCTCTGGGTTTTCGGCCTCTGCTTCTGTCGATGGTCGTGAGGCAGGTAGGGATTTCCGTCCAGACTCTTACAGCGGGGGAGAGGGGTTCACTCGCGCTCCCTCTCTAGCTGCCCTCTCGGTTTCCCTGGCTTCGGTTGCCAATCCCTCCCAAAAAGATCGTGCGTATTGCTGCGCTTCCAGCGTTGGATCGCTAACCGGCGGCAGAGGGACGGATGGGGAAACTGCGGACGTTTGGGAAGTTTCTGCGGCAGGGGTTGGATCCGGCGGGCTCAGCGGAAGGGTCGGGAGGTTTTCTGGGGGCCCCGGGGCGTTTGGATTCGGGTCCGGGGAGGAGGGAAGCGCGCCCAGTCCCCGCGAACCCCCGCTCTCAGATAGATCGCTCTCGGGGTCGGTCTGTGTTATTGCTCCTACCCCCAGCTTAGGAGTAGCTAATAAACATGCACGTGCAGCTTTCCAAGTCTCTTGTTGTTCCAGCACTTGGTGTAAAGCCGTTTCTACTTTCCCCCACGCTTTGAGACTTTTGCCGCTGCCCGAGGATTTAGTTTCCTCTGTTAAAACATTGGTACATTTCCCCCACACCTCCGGGTGTAATATTTCTGCTGGACGCTCAATCGCCCCAAGCTCCAGGAGTTTTGCAATAGCAATATAAAAATCCTTGAGCTTACACTTAATTCCCCACTGCTTATAAAGTAAACTCACGACCTTTGCGACAGTCTCCATAGTGACCGCGGGTCCTTTGGGGATGTCTCCCCCGCCTGAAGTCAGCTTGGCTGCTTAGGCCGCTGCCTCTTGTCCAGGTGAATCCCGTAGCCCGAGCTCTTCTTCTTCCCGGGTTTCGACACCACTATGTTGCCCTTTGCTATGAAGGCAGGCGACCTGGTTCAAGAACGACAGCACGGCAGCCCGGCCTCACCCGAGCCACTCGGTCCACGACACACAGACACCAATGTGGTGGATGGTCAAATGGCCTTTATTATCTTATCTCATGAGGTTAAATAGTGTAGGGGGCTTCACTACGTCAGAAAGGGGATGGTGGGATAGCTAGGGTTAGTAAGGAGTGGAAAACTACTGGGGTTAGGAGGTGTTGCATACTTCGGGTGATCTCTTATCATGCAGGAATGAAGGGAGGGAGATTCCATGCTGCCCTTTGCTTTCCGTCACATCGCGAGATCTTCCGTCTGCCTGTCCCTATCTACCACATGCCCGGCACGAAGCGGCCGTGCTGCTGACGGGGCCGGAGTGCAGCTGCCCCGCCACTGCCCCACGCCTCAGGGCCGGGCCGAGGAGTGACCGCACGGCTGGGGAGGGACCCCCGCTGGACAGGGCAAGGACTGACCCCATGCAAGGGACCCCGCGCCAGAGTAGGGCAACGATTCCTGTCCCTGGTGGCGAAGCAGCGGCACGAACCGACCGTAACTCCCATCCCCTCTCCCTGCAGCGCTGGGCAGCAGACGGAGGGAACCGGGGATTGCGGGGAATTTTGACATTCATAGTTACAAAGCAGAGGCACAAGTGAAGCTCCGCTTTCAGCTTCAAACGAGGGAAACCGCTGGGAATTCCATAACCTCAAGTCATTATTTGATACTCAACACTTTAATTTTGGCACCATGAAGCCCTTTAGCAGCAATGTCTCTCCAGCCCAGTGGTTTCTGAGTCAGACGCAGCTCAGAGTTTGGACAAGAAACCCGAAGTCCCAGGGGAAAAGGCTCTGCCACTATCTTCTTTCTTCATTGTTATTTTATGTTATTTTATCTTATTTGGTTTTACACCTTTTGGTTTTTTTTCAACGTATCTTTATCCTTAAATATTTTTAAAGTTTTATGTTTTTCACCTATTACCTCGTGATTATTCTCTTTTTGCCCCCTACAACCTTTGTCCCCCTTCCCAGGCTTTTGGGGAAGGGGGGTGGGGGAAGATGTATTTAAGGATTTATTTTACGTCTTCTTATCATGCTCTGAGTTTCTTAGCAATAAATTCAATATATATCTCCAATTTCGAGCCTGTTTGATCTGTGATGGTGTTTGGTGAGGGTTCTCTCCTGGTCCTTAACTCATGAATCCTTGGTTAGATTTCCTCTCCCCTGTGTGGCTGTGGAGGGCAGGGAGAGAGCAGCTTTGGTGGGTGCCTGGCATCGGGCCAGCGTCACCCCAGTGCAATGGGACATGTCCTTGTGTGGCCCTGTGCTATGGTGCCAGAGTTGCTGCTGCTTTTGTCTTCCTTATGATTTTATCTTTTGCATTAAATGCTTGTGAAGTGGCCCCGGTGTCCCTGGTGTTCCCTCGGTGCCGGCAGGGCCGTCCCTTGCTCTGCTCCCCCTGCCACGTTCCATCCCGGCTGGCGGAGCCTTGGAGCTGCCGTGGGGGCCGTGGTGATAGCATGGAGATCAAAATGATTTTGGGGTTGTGGTTGTTTAGTAGGTTGTGGGAATAGTAGGCCTTAAGGGACAGTTTGGAATAGGTATAAGTGTTGTCATGAGAACCCGCACCTGTGTACTTTCCTGTGATGATTGCTTATAACAAGATTAATGAGATGCTTGTTTAGTAAATATAAGCAAGAATAATAATTCAATTGCAACAATCATAAGAAATGTTAGAGGGGTAGTAGGAAAGGGGGGCTGAAATTTATGCTTGGGTAAAAACAATATATGCAATAGAAACGGTATCGAAGCTGAAACTCATGCTTGAGTGAAAACACCATTTCCAAAAGAGCAATGTTGAATTAATGATTAACTGATGATCATATGATGGTTATGTAAGTAACAAGTATAAAATGTATCCATTTTCGAATCCATGTCGGAGCTTTCTTTGGGTTTGAACCCCGAGCTCCCAGGGCCCTCCAATAAAAGCACCTACATATAATAATTCTGTGATCATGTGTTTCTATGCTAACATTTAGCAACCCAGGACGGGACCCTGTGAGCGCTGCTGAGGACCCCGCGACCTGATCACGCTCTGGCCTGCACCGAGGGATTCTCGGGGAGCCCATCAGTGCCGTGCCCTCTGCCACTCACAACGTCCCCTGGAGAGGTGAGGTGCTTTAATTCTGGTCTGGTTGCTGCCTGTAAGACGCAGCGAAAGCTACGCTTGGTTGGGCTAAGGAATTCCTGGTTAATGCCTAGGCACCGTCTGTAAGACAATTGCGAAAGCATTGCAGGGTCGGCAGTGGAGATTTTGTAGTAGTAATATGGAGAAGCTAAAAGGAATTTTGGGTGGCAATGCCTCCATACCGCGCACTTCTCCTTTGGGGTGCTTGTTGGCACATTGGAAACAAGGTCATTTTGGTCAAGCATTATGTAAGGATAAGCTGATTGATTATTGCAACACTCAGTGGCTGAAATAAGCTTTGCAAAACGGGAAGTGGTCGCCGGAGAACGGGTCTTTACAATCTGACTTGATTTCTCACTTATTGTTTTGTAAGCAGGAGGAAAAATTGGATGAAATACCTTACGTTGATCTGTTTTTCTATTTACAGGAAGAACCGGAATGGCTGGGGGAGGGAGGCTTAACTGTTAATACAGTACCTAACAATGATAAATGTGTGGCATGTGTTCAGGGGAAACGTTGTATAGAAAACCTGGAACTGAATGAAAGCTTATCTCAGAAAGATGACATGGAGGGTGACTTGTTGGTAGCCCCTGCAACATCAAAGGGACCTAACCCTACTTCATCTGGCCTCATTTCACCTAACCCACCTCCTCCTTCTACTGAAACTGATCCACTTACCCCTCCTGCTCACAGACACCCCCCCTTCCCCACCTATACCTTCCCCTGAATACCCAGCACTGTACCCACCTCTCCCACTGACACCTGATACCCCTCTCCCACCGATGCCTCCCCAAGAGCCCCAAGGATATCCTCCCCTTCCACCTACACTGGGCCATGACACCTCTTTACCACCTTTACCCAGAACTAACCAAAGTTTAGTTACAATACGGAAACATGGGGGAGGGGGTGCAGAAGGCATTGATAGCAGTGAAAGTGATGAGGATGGACCAATAGCCCACTGGACACACTCCAGATTAGCCCCAAATTGGCCCAGGACAGGGAGGGGTTTGTCGAGAGCAGGCAAACAGAAGAAAACCATAATTGCTCCTTTAAGACAAGAGGTGGGGATGGAAGGGCCAGTTTTTCTAAAAGTACCATTCTCTCCCAGTGACCTAGTAACATGGAAACAATCAGCCGGGACCTATAGAGAGAATCCTGATGAAGTAACCAGAGTGCTAAAAATGATTATGAAAACCCAGAACCCAGACTGGGATGACATCCAAGTAAGATTGGATACTCTAATGGACTCTACTGAAAAGGAAATGGAACTTAGAGCAGCTAGGGAACGAGCAAGGGAAGATATCTGTCAGGGACTAGTGACAGGGACTCTAGATAATAATTTTCCCACCAAGGATCCATTGTGGGACCCTAATGACCCCCTTGACATGAGGAAGCTAAGGAGATACCAAGAGTGGGTTCAAATAGGAGTTCAAAATGCTATAGCTAAGACTATGAATTGGGCTAAGTTATATGAAATCAGGCAGGAGAAGGAGGAATCCCCCACTGCATTTTTAGAGGGACTCAAAGAGGCAGCCAGGAAATACACTGACCTCCAAACAGACACAGAACAAGCTAAAGTTCAACTGGCTTTTATCCTTGGTCAATCACAGGATATTAGAAAGAAGTTACAGAAACTGGAAGGGGAAGAGTTGAGAAATTGGGACAAATTACTGGAGGTAGCTTGGAAAGTTTACAATAACAGGGACAAGGAAATTAATAAAAAGCAGGGACAGCTTTTGGCAGTGTTACAAGGGAATTCAAGGGGAGGTGCCAGGGAGGGGCTGAGGCAGAGGAGCAGGGAGAGGTGAGTTTGGAAGGAGCTGGGGGAGACCATTGGCTTTTAATGAATGTGCCTATTCCCATCCAGACTACTACCCAGACCAGTTTGACCAAGGTAATCAGTTCCAGCAAGAAGTTGCCAAGGTGATGGTATTATATTCTGGAACAGGGGCGACTACATAACTATACAACTTGGGGAAAAGGTGGTGAAATTTTTAATTGACACTGGGGCATTTAAAATAATCTAGAGGGGCAGATCGGGAACGGATCCACCACAATAGTTGGGGCCACAGGGAAGGAGGAAAATCGGCCATTCCTGCAACCCCTAGATTTGTGCTTTGGGAACAAAGTGTTAACTCATGAATTTTTGTATGTCCCAGAATGTCCCATCCCCCTCTTGGGCAGGGATTTACTGGCAAAGCTTGATGCAGTAATAACTTTTGAGAATGGGGAATTGTTAATGAAAATACCAGAGTCAAACACGAGAAAAATTTTAATGATAAAAGAGAAATCAGTTGTAGGAATTCCTAAAGTCGAAGATGCAGTAATCCCCTCAGTATGGGAAACAGAGATACCCGGAAAATGTAAGTTAGCACAACCAGTCCATGTAGAGATAAAAGAGGGAGCAAAGATTGTGCAAATCAAACAGTACCCAATAAAACCAGAGGCACGGCAGGGAATAGCAAAGACTATTGATAAATTTCTAAAATATCAGATTTTAGAGGAATGCGAATCAGAATATAACACACCAGTATTTCTGGTGAAGAAACCCAATGGGGATTACAGGCTAGTACAGGATCTAAGAGCAATAAATGAAATAACCAAGGACCTATACCCCGCAGTTGCTAATCCTTATACATTGTTAGCATCCGTAAAGGAGACGTACAAGTGGTTTACTGTAGTTGATTTAAAAGATGCCTTTTTCTGCATTCCCTTTGACAAAGAAAGCAGGAAGCTATTTGCCTTCGAATGGGAAAATCCAGAAAACAGAAGAAAGACCCAGCTCGCTTGGACTCGTCTTCCATGGGTTATAAAAACTCCCCCACCGTATTTGGGAACCAACTGGCAAAGGAGCTGGAGATCTGGCCCAAGCAGGGACAGGTACCAAGAGATCAATACCTTTTGCTACAATACGTTGATGATATACTAATAGCAACAGAAGAAAAGGCAACCTGCATTAAGGTAACAATTGAGATTTTGAACTTACTGGGCATGGGAGGACACAAAGTGTCCACGGGAAAAGCACAAATTGCCCAACAGACTGTAATTTACCTGGGATGTGAAATTTCACAAGGACAAAGAAAACTACATACTAACCGTATCCAAGCTATTTGTGCTATTCCAGAGCCCCGGAATCTTCATGAGCTGCGAGTCTTCTTGGGGATGGCAGGATGGCGCCGCCTGTGGATCATGGACTATGGACTCATTGCCCTGTATGAAGCCCAGAAGATGCAGCCGTTCAGCTGGGGCAAAGCACAGAAAGAAGCCTTCCTGAAACTGAAAGAAGCACTGACAATGGCTCCGGAGTTAGGATTACCTGATTTGTCCAAGGACTTTCAACTGTTCGTGCATGAAAGGCAATGCCTGGCACTGGGAGTCCTGGCCCAACATCTGGGAAGCTGGAAAAGCCCGGTAGGCTATTTCTCCAAACAGCTGGACAATGTAAGTGCCGAGTGGCCTGCATGTCTGAGAGCAGTTGCAGCCACTGTCATACTGATACAAGAAGCCCGGAAGCTCACAATGGGAAGGCACATGGATGTCTATGTGCTGCACGTGGTCACCACAGTTTTAGAGCAAAAGGGGGGCCACTGGCTATCTCCGAGCAGGATGATAAAATTCCAGGTAATCCTGACCGAGCAGGATGATGTCACACTAAAGACAACTAACCTTTTGAATCCAGCCTTGTTCCTAGGTACTACAGCTGAGGAAGGCCCACTAGAGCATGACTGCATAGAGGTAATAGAATACACCTACTGAGCGAGAGAAGACCTGAAAGACATCCCGCTGGAGCAACCGGACTGGGAGTTGTTCACAGATGGAAGAAGCTTCATGGAGAATGGGACCAGATACGCTGGATATGCGGTAACAACAATCAGTACAGTAGTAGAAGCAAAAGCATTACCTCCAAACACATCTGCCCAGAGGGCAGAACTAGTGGCCTTAACCAGAGCACTAGAATTGAGTGAAGGGAAGAAGGTAAATATTTGGACAGACTCCAAATATGCTTTCGGGATCGTCCACATACATGGGGCACTGTGGAAAGAGAGAGCTATCCTCCCAGAGAGAGTTGCTATCCTCCCAGGGAACACATATCAAACATCAAGATGCAATTCTGCAACTGATAAAAGCAGTACAAAAACCTGAACAAGTAGCAATTATACACTGCAAAGCACATCAGTCAGGGAACACCAAGATCTGTGAGGGCAATTGAAAGGCAGACTGGACAGCCCGACAGGCTGCTCGAGAGATGCAAATAACAGTGGTATTGATACCCACAAAGCTTAATGTATCTCAATTCAATCTACCTACAGAATGGAAATATTCAACAGAAGATGAGAAGCTGGGACATCTGCCAAATGCACAGAAGAATTCAGAAGGGTGGTATGTAACTACACAAGGAGAAATAGTGCTACCCCCCATGATAATGAGAGAAGTCCTACAGATGAAACACAACGAGTGTCACTGGGGAGCAGAGGAATTGGTAAAATTGCTAAAACAAAGTGTAATCTCAGTACAGATGCTAACAATGGCAAAATCAATAATGTCAAAATGTGAAATTTGCTTGAAAAACAATCCAGTAGCTAGATGACAAGCACAGCTAGGGAGACTTCGGGTGGGGAAAGAACCAGGAAATTATTGGCAAGTAGATTTTGTAGAATTACCAAAAACCCAAAGGTACAAATATCTGTTAGTGGAGATTGACACATTTTCAGGATGGCCCAAAGCCCTTCCCTGTCACATCAATCAGGCAAAAGAAACAGTAAAGTGGCTACCGCAGGAGATCATTCCCAGGAATAAGAACATGGTGAGAAATTTCAAATTATAAAAACCAGAATGAAATGTGGCAAGAAGCCTCTAGTGGAGTAAAACTGGAGTGGGCTCTAGAATCTCTGTTCAGCCCTGTAGCAAATTACCGGAACAGAAAAATGATGTACAGAATTACTAGTCAAGTAGAAAGGCTAGCAAGGGTTACTGGGGAAGGGTTCAAACAACTAAACATACAATTACAAGTGACTACCAAAATGACTTTACAAAATCGACTAGCCCTAGATATATTACTCCTGAAAGAACATGGAGTGTGTGGATTTTTAAAAGAACGAGTTGATCATTGCTGCGTCCACATCCCAAATGTAACTGCTGATGTAGAACATGATACTAATCAGTTAAAGCACATAGAACATGAGGCACAAGACAAACAAAAAGACATGACTACAAGCTGATTGGATAGTTTTCAAAGGGTTGGAGTAGAATGTGAGTTCATGGGTTAAATCTCTCATTGAAAATGTAATAATCTTATTAGTTATGTTCCTAGTAATCTGCTTAGTTTACAGCATACTAAAAGGAGAAATACAGAAGAAAACATCCTGGAACTGAAGAATAATGAAATACTGACACGAAGTGAAGCTCCACCACCTTCATTATCCTTGAATTCCTCAAGCCGTGGCAATATCCAGAACAACGCTAATGACAACCCAGGATTTGAAGATGAACATCCAGTATAAATTCAGAAACAAAGGACTATATTGAGTGAAAGCATTTACAGCTATAAAGTGAAAATACTTTCAAAGGGGGGAATGATAGCATAGGGGTCAAAATGATTTTGGGTTTGTAGTAGTTTTAGGTTGTGGGGACGATAGGCCTTGTAGGGCTTAAGGTAAGCCTTAGGTGGTGTCTTTGTTAGGTTAAGGTGAAGTTATAGGAACCGTTCTTGTGTGCTTTTTCTGTAGTGATTGCTTATGACAAGATTAATGAGATGATTGCTTAGAGGGTAGCAAGAAAGGGGGGCTGAAACGTTTGGGTAAAAGCAATATATGCAATAGCAATGGTATTGAAGCTGAAATTCATGCTTGAGTGAAAACAATGTATCCAGGAGAGTAGTATAAATGTGACCATTTTCCGGACCCAAGGCGGAGCCTGATTTGAGGACTGACAGGACCCCTGGCTCCCAAGGCCCTTCATTAAAGCACCCATTTAATCATGCTGTGATTATGTGTTTTCTTACGCTAACAGAGGGACTGACTGGGAGGAACTGGGTTCATACTGGAATTGACTGGGACCATACTGGACTCCTACTGAGAGTGATACAGAGTGAAAGGAATCATACTGGGTGTGACTGGGAGCAACTGGGACCATGTTGGGGGCAGCTGAGATCCTACTGCAAGTAATTGGGAGTGCCTGGGAACACAGTGGAAGTGACTGGGACCATACTGGAATCATACTGGCAGTGACTGTAAGTGACCAGGATCACACTGGGAGTGACTGGAACCATACAGGGAGTGACTGGGAGCCACTGTGACCATGCTGGGAGCCAACTGGGGACACACTGGGAGCAACTGGAAGATACTGGGACCAGGCAGGTGTGACTGGGAGAACAATTAGAGAAATTGGTTATACCAGGAGGAACTGGAACCACACTGAGGGCTACTGGGAGCAGAACTGGTGAAACTGGGGTCAAACTGGAAGTGACTGGAAGAAAGTGGGAGTTATTGGAATTGGCCTGGAGGGAACTGGAACCTTACTGGGGCAAGTGGATGTGAGTGGGAACGACTACAAGCATGCTGAGGGCAACTGGGGTATGCTGGGAGAGTCTGCAATCATTCTGGGACCAACTGGGACCACCCTGGGGGTACCTGGGAGATGCTGGGACCAACTGGGATCATGCTGGAATCTACTGGGAGCAACTGGGAGCACTGCATTTAGGGCAACAGGGATGTACTGCAAAAGACCAGGAGTGACTGGGAACATCCTGGGAATGATTGGGATCTTGTTGGAGGTGATTGGAATATACTGGGAGAGACAGGGATTGGCAGGGATCATACAGGAAGGTACTGGAATAATTCTGTCAGTATCTGAGAATGACTGGGATCCTACTGGAATCATACTGGGAGTGAGAGGAACCATCCTGGGTAACTGGAAGCAACTGGGACCATGTGGGGAGCAAATGGCATCCTACAGAGAAGGACTGGGAGTGACCGGCTTCAAACTGGAAGTGACTTGGACCATACAGGGAGAGTCTGAGCCCATAATGGGATCACACTGGGTGTGACTGGGAGGGACTGGGCCCTACCGAGATCCCACCCCAGGCTCTGTCAGGGGCAACACAGACTCAGCCTGGGTACAGGCAGGGAATTTATTCCCAAGCAAATCACAGCAGCACAAGGACAGGGGAAAGAAATCTCTCCAAAACCTTCCCCACACACAACAGGGATCACCCAGAATGGGGATCACCAGGGCTCTGCCCAAGGGAATCACTGGGGATCATCCAACACAGATCCTCCCATAGGGGATGGAGCTGGAGCAGCGCACGAAGCTCTTCCCACACTCAGGGCACTCACAGGGCTTCACTTACTGGTGTCTGCGTTGGTGTTGGGTCAAGGTAGAGCTGCAGGAGAATCTCTTCCCACACTGGGGACACTTGTAGGGCCTCTCCCCAGTGTGGATGCGCCAGTGCTCGACCAGGGTGGAATTGCGTTTGAAGCCCTTCCCACAGTCGGGGCAGCGGAAGGGCCTCTCCTCTGTGTGAATCTGCTGATGCATGAGGAGATTGGAGCTGGTCAGAAACCTCTTCCCACACTCGGGACACTCGTAGGGCCTCTCCCCAGTGTGGATGAGTTGTGTTTTCTCGGGCCAGAGCTCTGCTGGAAGCTCTTCCCACATTCCCCACACTCATGGGGCCGTTCTCCAGTGTGGATCCTCTGGTGCCGGATCAGGCTGGAGCTCTCACTGAAGCTCTTCCCACATTCCAAGCACTAGTAGGGCTTTTCCCCAGTGTGGATTCTCAGGTGCTCCATCAGTTTGGAGCTGTCTCTGACGCTCTTCCCACATTCCCCACACTCATAGGGCTGTTCATCAGTGTGGATCATCTGGTGCCGGCTCAGGTTAGACCTGTAATTGAAGGCCTTCCCACATTCCAGACACTTGTGTGGTGCTTTTGCCCACATGCCTTCTCCACCAGCTCTGAGCTCTGCCTGGATCTCCGGCCGCCTTCCTGGCACGGGAGGGTCTTTCCTCCTCACAGCTCCCTGGGCTGGGTTTGCAGCCCCTCCTCGTGCAGGATCTCCGGGGCTTTTCCTCCTCCCCATTGTATTCCTGTGCCCTGGAGTTGCTAAAAACGGCCTCTTCTGCAAGGTTCTTCCTCTTCCTCAAAGCCTTCTCCTCCATCCAGCCAAGGCTTGGGAGTATTAAATCCTGCTTTGGGGAGAAAACAAAAAGTGAGCTTGTTGTGTTGGGGGCTCCTCCTGCCCAACTCCATCTCCAGAAGTCACCAGGTATCTTGTGTCCAAAAGAACCTCCAACATATTAAGATCCCACAGAAAAACCCCCTCAAATACCAAGTCACAGCCCCAAGAGACCCAAAACTTTGATACTCAGGCAAAGACTCCTCCAAAATATTAAGATTCACCCTCCTGCAGAAAACAAATCACCATCTAAATTCCTGCCTGGTGTGTTTTTTGTTATGATGCCCCGTCTAAATGTCTCCTGCCGATGGTTGCCCAATCCTCTCCTGGTGGACCACGAATGTCCTAACCTTTCGGTGGACAGACGTGGGAGACATGCAGCCCCCCAGGAGAGTAGAGCGTTGGAGAATCCTTTAGACTTCTGGGGCTCAGCGGAGAAACAGAGAGAGACTCTTCAACGGGGTAGCAGAGTACTATATTGCTCTGAATCCTGAGGCTGAAGAGCCCCGAGTCAGCCCAGACAGGGGTTTTTAACGGAACATGAGGGCCAATAGGAAAGGACTAGGGAGGCGGAGTTGGGGAGGAGCTAGGGGGTAATATCCAATGGCATGGGAACCAGGGAGGGGAGATAGGCAATCAACGAATCAGAACTTACAGAACTAAGAACATTCCAGAACAGGGGGAAGGGACCAACTTGGACAGACAACTGGGAAGACCTATAACAGATAACGAGGAGGAGTCGGAGGAGTGGCGAGCATTTGGGCTAGACCATGGTTGCCTCCACTCTGGGGGTGGAGCTAGGACTGTTCCACCACGACCGTCTAAGGGGTTCTCGTGTTTCTAACTCCATGCTTACCACTCCTACATCTCCCCCTTTTCTTTTTTCTAAGAACGTTTTCTTGAACAAGTTCATGACAACATTTTTCAAGCAGGCAAATAGTAACAGGACAACAACAATGGTGAGGAGAACCCACAGTACGGATTTTATCAGCCTAGTCGCCGACGATGACAGTCCCACGCCATCTAAAAGATGTTCCAGCCAATCCTTGCCTTCTACTCGAAGCAGGTGCAGTTGGTCTTGCATCTCTTGGATTTTGAGTGGATGCTCTTTGAGTTTGATGATAGGTTCAAACAGCACATTCCTTCAAAGTCTTCACACCCATGTCCGTGCGCTAGGAGTAGGAAATCGATCGCTGCTCTGTTTTGCAGCGTTGCCTGCCTAGTAGACTCTTCATCTGAAAGGAGCTCCGATAGCGCTTGGGATGTCAAGTTGGCGTGCTTTCCTAGCCAACACTCTAGGTGAGTAAGCTCACCTAAGGCTTTGGCCGCCGCCACCCACGGCAAGAACACTGAGGCCGCAACCCTCTTAGAGAAGGACCACGAGACCACATTGTTGTCACATTGGGGATCTAATTCAAGGGTGGAACGCTTTTGCCGAGTCTCATTCTGGTGGTCTCTCCAGGCTAGTAATTGGCCCATCCCTGGTGTCAGCAAGGAAAGCCTGCCGAGCGTACACGGTCCTCCTTTGAGATGAGAGGGGATTCCCGCCCACACTCGATCTCCACAGATCAAGAAAATCCCCTTGGGGAGTTTCTTGGGGGAGGTGGTGGATGCCGACCATGTAAAATTTGCAAATTTGCACCAAGACTTTATATTATACAATTGCCAATTATTAGGAGTGTAGTGGTTTCAGTTCGCCTATTCAGGTTTGTGGCTAAATGCCAGCACACTTACCTAAATTTACTTGACTGCTTGTTGTGAGATAAGGATTAGGAGTAGGCAAAGCAGGCTCAAACTTTATAAAGTACAAAGAAGTTTTATTAATATATCTAAGACAAAGGGGAAAAAAAAAAAAAAAACTCAAGAAAAACCAGAGCAAACTCCCCAGACCACCCCTCCTTCCCCATCTCTCCATTTCATTCTCCCTGACAACATACAAAAGACAACACTTCGACCTCCAGTCAGTTTACCACCTCAGAAACAGCTCTTGTTCCAGTTCTTTAGGGAGAGAAGTTTCTTTTGCTTACACCATGGATCTTCTGTAAGAAAAATACAGTTTTTATGGGTCTTCTGCCTCACCATTAACCGCCGCCCGGAGCAAAGTCCAGCTTAATGGTGGATCTCTCCCACACCAGCAGCCTTCCCACAGCCACTTGGTGGGTTATGAACAGTCCACAGGGTACCTGTTTTAAGGATGCTCAGTTCAATTGCAGCAACAAAGAAAATCCCTTCTTCTGTGCTTAGCAACACAGGTTCTTCTGACAACTCAGGTTCTCTAGCATTCTCCCCGGGACCAGGGCTCTGGGTCACAGCCTCTCCTCTCTTTTGGTTCTAGTCTCTCATCAGGCTGTACTTTTCCAACACTTACTTGTCTGTACTTAGGTATTTCAGTTCATTGGCTGCAATAAGAACCTCACATCCCCCTTTGGACTATATCTTCATATATTACAGAGAATTTATTAGCTCAGTCCCCAACCATGGTTCTCCAAAAGAGTTTTCAGCTTCACTCTTGAAGCAACTTCCCATGCACCCCCTTGTGAGTATCAGTTCTGCTTTCCTCACTGACTGTAAAGTCTCTGCGCTGCACTATGTAGATGTCCTCACTCGTTCCTCTCTCTGCGAGGAAGGATGGGTGTCTGTGAGTTTAGTCCAGGCATGGAGAGAGTTAATCTCTGTCTCTCTCTCCGGCAGTGTGAGGACCACGTGCTCTTTGCCGGGCTGCTTGAACAGGTCCGAGCTGGATGCCAGACGCTCTCAAGAGTCTCTGCCTGGCTCTGACAAGCTGGCTCGGCCTGGTAGGGCCATCTGGGCCCGGGGTGACAGGGCAGGGCCTGGCCCGAGCTGGATGGAGTCCGGCCTGGTCCTTGCCTGGCCCGGCTCTCCCTCTTGTGTAGCTGACACACCGGCTGAGCTGGATCTGCTGAAAATTCCAATCGTTTCCTCCCCCATGCCTGCCTGGCTGCAGCGGCACGGCTGCCGTAAAACCTCCCTTCCCCCCCCCCCATCCCTCCTTTGGAAGGAGGTGGGGGGGCGGGCCTTACCCAGCGAGAGAAGCAGGAGCTGCTCCTCTCTACACAGCAGCAGCAGGTCCAAAGAGGAAGAGCATCAGAGAGTCTCTGCTTATATATGGTTTTTTCCTCGAAGGCGGATCAACTTTTTAATTGGTTTACCTACCTATCAATCCTTAAAACTACCTGATTATTGGCTCTCTCTCTCGCAGGAAGGAAGTTGTATTCCTTCCTGCATTCCTGCAGCACAGATCACTTCCTAGATTTTGACCCCTCTGGCCTAACCCAGGACAAGGAGTGACATCAATTTCTTTTCCAACTACCAGAGGAATGGCCAATTTCTCGACTTTGGGAATTTCGGGCCTAATTTTAGCTGGTGCTCGTGGGGAATCTCGATAAACTTGCCAGCTCTTTCTCCGGTCCCAGTCTCTAAGGGAACCGAACAACGTTCGCCTCCGGCGTCCAGCAACTCCAGGCTCAGCAAAGTAGGTACAGAAAACTGGTTGTGCCGACCCCAGCAAATCCAATTCCTGGGGCTCGGTGTTCTTGGATGGCAACGTCCGCATCCACTGATCCCAACCGCGGGCATGGCGGATTCCTGAAAAGAAGGCATTACCTTCAGGCCAAGTTTCAGGAATCCCTACTAGGCAGGTCGACATGGGGTTCTGTGCTGAATGCATTGTCAAACACATGCTGTCTTGTCCCATTGCCTTAGCGAGAGTTAATCAAACATTTTCTCTTGGCTGCGGGACAACCCACCCTCTGCTGCTCAGTGCGAAGGTCATAATGATGGTAAAACGGAGGATGGTTTGGATGAACTTGGGGGCTTCTTGAGTTCTCTTCATCCTTTTAGATTTCCTGGTTTTAACAAAACATATGATTAACAAAACATATGATTATTATTTTGGTCTCGTTTACTTCCTGACCCTTTATGCCTCCCTCTCTCTCTCTCCCCTATCTCCCCCCTTCTTTACAGCACCATATTACTGGGTTGGGGTATGCTAGGGGCTGGTAGTATAGGGACATACGGGGAGGGGTGATTGGGGGGGGGAAATGGATACAGGCAAGGGAACAGGAGAGTATTTGGGAGGGTACAAAGTTTTTCAAACACTGTTTCTTCTCTTCTGGATGGGGTTTTTGGACTGGTCCGAGCCGGTCTGGTGTCCTCGGAGGGGACGCTGGACTTTCTTCCTTCTACGCTTCCGTGCCATTGTTTCGTCATGTCCAGGGGGCTTCTGGGGGCTGTGACATTCTTCTCTGAACGGCTTGATATTCTTAGCTGGGAGCCAGCGCGGTCCGCCTGGGGTAGAAACACAGCCGTATCCCCTTCCCCAGACAATTAGTGGCGCCGGCACCATGACCTGATGACTTTCGGGGTCCTTGTACAGCACAGGCGGTTGCTCTGCCAATTTACTTCGTGTCGAATTGGTGAAATGCCTAAATACGGGGGGAGTTGGCTCGCTCTCTGAACAATTTAGAAAATTTAAGGTTATCAGAGCCTTACAGAGGCGCTCAATGGGCGACTTTCCCTCTGCCTCTCCCCGCTGCTGTACAAGGATCCTCTTTAAGTCACGGTGCTTTCTCTCCACTAGGGCTTGCCCAGTGGGAGAATGCGGGATGCCTGTCGTGTGTTTGACCCCCCAGTCCTGCATAAATCCTCGGATGGCCACGGAGGCATATGCCGGACCATTGTCAGTCTTTATTTCTTTAGGAACTCCCAGCACTGAGAATGCCATCATCAGGTGTTTTTTGACATCTCGTGCCTTTTCCCCCATATGGGCAGACGCAAATATGGCCCCTGAAAACGTGTCTACGGACACATGGACGTATTTGAGTCTGCCAAAGGGAGAAAAGTGGGTTACGTCCATTTGCCACAGCTCGTTAGAGTTAATTCCCCTTGGGTTCACTCCTTGGTTAAAGGCGGGTACTTGGAATGATTGACAGTTAGGGCATGTGGCCACTATTGCGCGAGCCTGCTCTAGGGAGAGACCGAACATTCTCCTGAGGGCTGGCGCGTTTTGGTGGTAACATTGGTGGCTCAAGCGTGCCTGCACAAAGATGTCTGGTGTGTTACAGTGGAGGACAGGCATCGCTAGGGCGTCTGCTCTCGCGTTCCCTTCTGAGATAAAACCAGGCAATCCTGAATGTGACCTCAAGTGCATAACGTAATATTGGTGCTTGCGGTGGAACAGGACCTCAATCAGTCTCGCAAGCAGGCCGAATAATTTCTGGTTTGGCACTTCTTTCAGCAACAAATGTTCCGCCCTGGACACTACTCCGGCCACATACGCCAAATCAGTCACCAAATTGATAGGTTGCTCCTGAAACCTTTCGAACACCCTGACAACCACGGCAAGTTCAGCAATTTGCGGAGAGCCCTCCACAATGTGAACTTCCTCATCCCACTCGAGGGAAACTGGATCTCTCCAAGTCAAAACGGACTTGTGGGACGACCCAGAGCCGTCGGTGAAAACTGTCACGGCGTCGTGGACTGGGGTTTTACTTTGGACAAATTTTGGAGCCAATTGAAATCCTGTGTTAAACAGGTCATGTTTCAATCTTTTACTCTCAATTTGGCCTACGTAGTTGTCTAGGGCTAGCTGAAGGCTTTCATTGTCCTGGAAAACATTTTCAAACTGATCTATTTTCCAGGGTACCGTTATGCAGGCGAAGTCACACCCTGCTAGGGTGCGGAGTCGACGCCGAGCTCGTACAATGAGCTCTGCCACCAAGTCTTGTGGCCTTGAGATGGTTTTGGACGGAGTATGGGGTAAGAATACCCACTCTATAATTAAGAGTGGATCCTTAACCCCCTCGTCCCATTGAAATATCAACCCGCGGTACGAGGGTATCTTTCCCAGGATGATATACCTAAAAGGAAGATTAGGGTTTGCTCGATGTGCCCTGCGTGTCTTAATCGTAAACAGTACCTTGTCGATCACTCGCTGTGCCTCTGGTGTTACTTCTATTTGGGAATCAAGAGCCTGGCCGCCTCTAAGTAGCTGGAACAGTGGCGCCAATTCCGTCGTCTGGAGACCAAGAAGGGGTCGAATCCAATTGATGGACCCACAGAGTTGGTGCAGTTGTCTGAGGGTCTTCGGATTCTGCTCCAACTGGAGAAGCTGTGGGGCGATTGTCCTCTCGGAGATCTTGACACCTAAATATTTCCAGGGCTCCCGGCGTTGGATCTTTTCTGTTTGGATTTCCATCCCAGCTGCCTTGATTGCTTTGATGACTGAGGTTAGGGTCTGGTCGAGTAGTTCCTTTTCTGGGGTGCACACTAAAACATCATCCATATAGTGGACGATCTGCGCTTTTGGAAACGCCTTTCTGACCGGGGAGAGCACCTTGGAGACGTACCATTGGCATATTACCGGGGAGTTTTTCATTCCTTGGGGTAATACTAGCCAATGGTATCTCTTCATCGGCGCCTCCCTGTTCTTCGTTGGGATAGAGAAGGCGAACCCGGGCGCGTCAACTGGATTCAACGGAATACTAAAAAAGCAATCTTTGATATCAATAATTGCCACTGGCCATCCCCGGGGCAGCATAGAAGGTGATGGGAGGCCAGGTTGTAACGGTCCCATCTCCTCCATGACCTTGTTGACTGCACGGAGATCATGGAGGAGCCTCCACTTATCTTTCCCAGGCTTCTTAATAACAAACACAGGGGTGTTCCACGGGCTTGTGGAGGGTGCTAGATGACCTTTTGCCAGTTGTTCGTTTACTAACTGTTCTAACACACGCAATTTGTCTTCTTTTAGGGGCCACTGCTCCACTCTGACTGGTTGGTCTGTCAGCCACTTAATGGCGGGAGTGGTGCGTGCTGCAGTGACCCCCCCTAGAAATCCCTCACTGGTGGTACTCGAGGGATTTCCAGGGTTGCCCCCCACTGGGACATCACGTCCCTGCCCAATAAATTAAATCCTAGGGGAAGAATGAAAGGTTTCACTGAAGCCGTATGTCCATCAGGGCTCTGGATTATGATGTCGGAGGTGCTTCTCCTTGGCGATACAGGGCCCCCGACGCCATAAAGGCTCTGGGGGAATTCTTTAGTTCCCCACTCTCGGGGCCACTTCGCTTGAGAAATGATGGTAATGTCGGCACCTGTATCTAGAAGCCCATAACTATGAAAGGAGGAACGTCCATTGTCAATCTTACAGTCAATGATGGGTTTATCCCTTCCGACTACTTCTGTCCACCATATGCATGGGGTGCGCCGGTCTCTTGGCAAATTGTCAGGCAGGACAATGGCCTGCCCGACCCACGTGTCCTTAGGGATAAACCATGGGGTCGTGTTAGGGCATATGGTCAAAGCTAAGTTTTTCTTTGGATGATACGTCTTAATTTCGGGAACCACATAAATTCCAGGGGGTCCCCGAGAGGAGTCTCCGGTTAGTAAAACTGTCATTGGATGTGGAGGTGCATCTTTCAGAGTTACTGCTACATGTTGGAACTCATTCGATGTTAAATGTAAGGTGAAGGCAGTCTTAAGGTCGTATCTATATTGTACCTGTTGCTCCAGCACGTGATCGGGTGTCCCTGGCGTCTCTAAAGGAGATGGTGCGGAGCTGTCGCCGTCGGCAGTCGTTAATTTGTTGTTTGGGGAGCGCGGCGCTGCTCTGCGCTCCCATCCCCATTTCCCGGAATCGGGAGCACGTTGGTCGGTGGCTGTGTCCACCATTGGAACCATGGTGGATGCATTCCCCATGGGGGCGGCGCGGCGTTCTGTGATGTTGGCGGTTGCTGGAACGACATTTGACTCGGGGACGCAACAACATTAGTGTTATTAGTACTATTCATGTGTTTTGGCGCAGTCATTTTCAGCTTTTTACAATTTTTTGCAAAATATCCAGGGAGTCCACAGTTATAACATTTCGGTTTTGGGCGGGTGCTCAGGTCTGTGGCAAATACGATGGGTTTGGCCCTTGAATGTGATTCCTTACTATCTTTTACAGGTTTTTCTCTGATTTCTGAGCACCGTTCAGTGATTAATTCAATGGAAGGAGGTGGCTCAGTAGGTAATGTATCGATAACGCGACGGCAATCTTCATTGGCGTTTTGCCGTACAGTTTCTATTAACATTTCCCGTAGCATATCAGGGTTAGTAATTGTCCGAGCCATTGCCTCTCGGAGGCGGTCCACAAAATCCACAAAACTCTCATTAGGTCCTTGTTTAATATCTGTATAACTCTTAACTGGACCAGTGTCTACCGGGATAGCAAATAGGACTTGCTTTGCCACGTTTTGTACCTCGAGCAATACCTCCGCCGGAACATTGGCAGCTTGTTCTTGGGCCTTAGAAAAATTGCCATCACCCGTTAAGTGGTCGATGGTAAGTGTTGCTTTGTTGGGGTCTCTCTTATAAGATTCAAGCAACTTGTGGAGCTCCCTTCTCCACTTCTTTTCCCATATCCACTACTGTGGTTCAAGTAACAAACTCGCCATCAATGTCTTAATGTCTTTGGGTACCAACACGGACGACTCAAAGGTCGCTGTGATGAGCCCCTTAAAGTAGGTTGAGTTCCGTCCGAACTCTTTTCCCACTTTGCAGATGTCTTTTATGATCCACTGTGACAGTGGCTCCCACCTAGGGTTTACCCCTTGCCGGTTATATGTAACCGCAGCGGCGAACGGTAAGGCCGTGGCGGCGGAGGCCCGGTAGGCCTCAGTCGTCCCCCCTTCCGGCCCGGGCCCGTGGGAACCGGAAGGCTGGGCGTGGGAAAGCGGAAGGGGGGTGGGGTTCCCCGAGGAGGGCGCAGGAAGGTGGGTGGGTCGCGCGAGGGAAGGGGTGGAGGGGGATTGGGGGTGGAGTCATGAAAGTGGGGTGGAACCCTCCGGATTGACACCGTCGGCTGCAGGGGGTGGGACCGACGGAAGACCAATCGACGGTGAGGGAATTGGACTAGGGGTGAGGGTGTTGGAATTCCTGCCGCTACCTTTCGTGCACGCGCACCCCGCGCAACAAGTACCGCATTGCGCTAAATTTCCCGCGGCAACACCGCCATTTGGTGGCGCAGTTTTAATTTCACCTACGCCATCTTGGCGTGGCGCAGCTGGAAATCTTGAGCAA